>JAJJMB010011819.1:3139420-3410062 GCA_023531105.1 Papaver atlanticum | reverse complement strand
CGCCCCGTTCGCAACAGCTGTATGCAGTTGCGACCCCGATTTGCAACAGCGGAAGCCAGTTGCTAAAGGCCATTTTTGGTGTAGTGATTGTTGGGAAAATCAATCCATCATCATCAAAACAGCATGAGTATATCATAACCGCGACAGAATACTTTACCAAATGGGTTGAAGCCATTCCTCTTCGGGGAACCATTGGAGCGACAATTGCAGCATTTATTAAGGAATACATCATTTGTCGGTTTGGTGTTCCTAAACACATCATTACCGACAACGGTACTCCCTTTGCTAACAAGCAAGTAAAAGAATTGATCGAGGAATACAGAATTAAGCAAGTCTTCTCTACTCCTTATTACCCTCAAGGGAATGGGCATCCGAAAGCACTAACAAAACTCTGATTCGAATTCTCAGTCGAACAGTGCACGACAACCCCAGGACGTGGCACGAACAACTGCCAATGGCGCTGTGGGCATATCGGGAGGCGCCTAGGAGCTCTACTGGCGTTTCTCCTTATTCGCTTGTCTATGGCACAGACGCAATTCTCCCAGCAAAGATTAAAATCCCATCAACTAGGATTGCAGCAGCAAGTGGAGTCCAATGGAATGAGGCCAAAGCATCGAGTTCCAGAATTGCGGAGTTTGATACTCTGGACTCCAGGAGAGCTAAAGCGGAAGAACACGCTCAAGCGTACAGAAATAGAATCTCCAGAGCATACGATAAAGCTGTAAAGCCACGAGTTTTTAAAATGGGAGATCTAGTGTTAAAGACTGCTAAGCACATTCAACAAGACATGTCCGCACCAAAGTTTTCTCCAAAATGGGAAGGTCCCTACATGATCACCAAAGCTTATAACAGTGGCTACTACAAGATTGTCAAAGAGGATGGAGGTAAATTGGAAGCAGTCATCAATGGAAAGTGGCTCAAGGCATACTACGCCTGACCATTATTCCATCCCTCGCTGTCTCACGACACGGCAATCAGGCATTTTTCGTTCTTCTCATATCTGAGTTATCAAGTTCTTCATTAGTTAAAGCCTATTAATGTAAACTCCATTCGTTTACCAAAACCCAATGCAATTCATTTTCCAAAACAATGTTCAAGACCTCAAACAAAAGGAGAACGATCAAACGTTCTCATGCCTACTTATTCAAAAAAATAAAACATAAGTATGACTCAGAAAAGGCCATCCAAAAAGTTGTAGTTCCTTGAAAGCATCATTTTCAGCCTATCCTGATACCTTTCAGTCCTACTCTTCAAGTTTTGGATCGCCTGTTCCACCTTCTCAGATTCTGCAGCCAAGGCCTATTCCTTTTCCAAGATAGCTCTTGCAGCAGGAACGACATTGGCGATGATACTAGCTCGATCAACTTTGATAATATCAATGCGCTGCCGCAACCAGCTCATATTGAACTCCATGGATTCACAGGTAGATACCATGTTCTCCCACTTTTCAACAGTTGATTCAGCAACATCACGGATGGATGTACTTTCCATCTCCGCAACCATGGGCAGAAGACAGTTCACCGTAGTAACCAAAGCCGACGAACAATGTCGCACTACATACCTGGTAGCGATGTGGCCGTACTTCTTCTATATTTTCGTGTACAAGGGCACAAACTCCATCCATACCTGGAATTCACCAACAGTCCGGTAACTAGAAGATAAACACTTCATGTGAACATCAAACGACAAACCTTCATTGGGGTACTCGTAGGAGAAGATACCCAAGTCAGCGTCTTCCATGTCTGCACCAGTAGGCGTGTTTGAACTTGAAGGAAAAGGAGTGGTCAGATCATCATCGTCAACCACTGTTACACATGTTCCAACCGGGTACCTCTACAAATTTTTTTATTATTATTATTACTTACGGGCCATGGTAAATGAATACCTGTTCACCAGTGAAAAAGTATATCGGTATGATCTTCTTGACTCGGAGGATCCGGACAGGGGAATTGCCACGAGGCTCAGGGATTCGTCCACTCTAAATAAAAAAAACGATGATTATACGTCAAAAGAAAAAGAAGAATTACCACTTCAAAATCAAGAGATATTTAAAGTCATACTCTTGATACAAGCCACCTGCGTTTGGTAGAAAGATCTGACCAAGACGAAGAAGATGACCCACTTCTGTCTGACATGATGAAAAGGATAGGGATTCAGCAAGAGAGTCTTACTCCAAATCGAGAAGGATGGTCTAATTTCACCTGCATATGTATATACACTGCAGAAACCCTAAGAAGAGGCGGACGCTGAACAATCTCAACAGGACTTATCCGATAGACAAGGATTCAACGCCAACCAAATCATGCTTCTTGTTGAAATCCTAGTTAAAGCCGGGAGAAGACTGTTAGACTAGAAATCCTAACAGAACATGCTCGCTAGTGCGGATGGACCGTAATCAACATACCCGAGAGGTACAATCGTGGTCTGGCATCCTGAGTTACTATTTTGAGACAACTGTCACTTCCCTGGTAACGTTTATTCACTTTGACTTGATCATTTATCTCTTGACTGTCACCATCTAGTGCTTAACCCGCAACAATGTCACTGTTACGTGCTAAGCAGGGGACTTAATGTTGATGGTGGTTTTTAGTTCAAAGGTAAAATCATAAAACCCCGTATTTAATGCGTTGTCATCCTGCAAAGGAACAAAAGTTATTTGAAAGCAATGAGTGCATAAACCTCTTCGATCACAGATGTATTGAGCAATTCAATATATCTGTATATATATATAAAATTCACTCAAAATGGTGCATATAACAATGATCCCAAATATTCTGTGAATTTTGTTCTCCACCGGCATTATTCGCTAATGCATTGACCTGCCTAGTATTTTCCTATGCTATGTTCCCCAGCTGAACTTTCAATGTTGGCATGACATGATGATTAATGTTCACTCGCAGCAGAGTAGCACGAATCTCCCGAAGTTTCAGTATTGAAATTTTCATGAAAACAGTTGCGTAGGCTACACCACTCTCTGATAAAGAGATCGGCGTGTTGACACACTTTTTAATTAAAAGTTAGCGCGATCAACGCGTTTAAATTCCTTAAGGAAAATCTAGACTGTCCATGTCAGTCTTTAAAAATGATCACGGCCACACGATTTGGCTACACAATTCAACAAGCCTAGCCAACTCCTAGTGGAACTAGGTGATCATCATGATGACCCCCGGCGGGCCCACTAACATCTCGGCCGATCGGATTCCATCTAGTACACCCACAACGCCTTTGAACGCTAACCCTAACATGGGTGATCGCGCTGTTGAAAGATGAGCTCAAATGAGCTAAGACCGGTAAAAATGGTCTCAAAAACATCACGACCACCCAACTTAGCTAGCCTAGTTGGACGGCTTAGATCTTCCTTCGAATAAATAGAGAAGTGCTAACGTTTTCACCGGTGACCCAACTCCACCCATGGTCGATCGACCTGCTCGCGGCAATCCATGAGAACACCAAACCGTTTGCCTAAAGTAGGGCGAACGCGCTATTGCGGAAACCCTAGTTTGAGTTGCGGCAACATGCAACTGTTGCAAATTGATCACAGTCGTCCATCTTCGCCGGTCAAATTGAATGGCTTAGATCCAATTTCAGGCGACCCATAAGATATCAACATGATCAGAAGCGGCCTTCCTTTGCACCTGACCGATCGGACTGTTCGAACTAGTGTCCAGTGCCTCGAATCGATCGCCCAAAAGAGGGTTGGCCGCACGGCTCCTAAACCCTAAATTACATCAACGGAAATATGCAACTGCCGCAAATCATCTCGTCCATCCAACTTCGCTAGCCTAGTTGGATGATGTGGATTTATTCTCAGGAGGCAAACAGGGTAACGATGTGATCACCGGCCACCCCTCCTCCACAAGGAGCGATCGACCAAGTGGTAGCTAACCCATAGGGTTCTCAAACGATCGCCCAAAAGTGGCCGGTCATGCTACCTTTTTTTAAGACATTCAGTTCGCGACCAATTTAAACGAGCTCTAACACAACGATGCTTCCTGCACATCGATTATTTTCAGCTGCTTGTTTAAAAGCGATGCTTTATATACATCGATTACAAGCGATGTTTTATAAATATTGATTTCACAAATAATTTATTATTTGACCTAAAAGCACTATGTGCTGCTTTTAGCGGCGAGTCTCACGACTTGACCCACTTACTCGAGACATCAAACATGTCACAAACTGGGGGATGCTCACTGGGGTATTGGTCTAGCGGTTTACAGTGTGCGGCGTGCAACGCGCCCATTACGAGAAAGTGTCAGGAAAGGACGGACGGTTAACAACAATGGGAGTAGTGGGTGAAAGTGTGACTAGTTTTCCCTCGTAATGGAAACGCGGTGATCACCACTTTTTACATAACCCCACTTCTCCACTACTTAACTGCCTCCACTTCCTACGAGATCAGGGGTGCGCTCAATGACTTGTATATTTAGGATTTCAACCTATTTCAACACAGAACACAAGTGATTAACACAAGTATCTAGAAATACTAAGAACTGATAGCTTACATCCTACAAGCCAGTTCCACATTCTGATACAAGTCATAAAAAAGCCACACCTTCATAATTCAACATTCTGATCTCAAACACCTTCTTCGCTTTCCTCCCTAAGATCAACCCTTCTCCTTCACTTTGTGACCGAATTGAATCTGGAACGGCCATTTCTTGGTTTAGGCCAGAGTCTTACAGATTGATCTCTCGAATCTAAAAGTACTCCTATGCAGTACATTTGTTTAGGGTTTGAATTCGTTTATCATCAACACACCCAAATTCACCAAAAACAGCAGAATCAATTTTTACCCCAAAACAAAACTTTCGAAGCATAGGTTGCTTTAGGTTTAAGCTAAGATAGCTTTAGAACCAAGCAAACAACATCCACCGTTAGATGAATCTTTGAAATGTGATTGACATATCAAGATATACACTCTGGTTAGGATGAACCGTAAGCGAACCGTGTACAAAGACATTGTTCATATACAGTTAGCCGAAGCTAGCTGATATGATTGAACCATAAGCTTAATCATTTTCATAAACACTTAATATTTTTAAGTTTGAATCACAACCATAGGTTATAATGTGATCAATCATGTCTATAGAGTGTTCTTAGAGATTTATTAAAATACTAATTATCTCACAAAAATAATTTTATCTGCATTTGAAAATATTCGACTGGGCAAGTACGTGTACTCAACCTTGTTCGTGACTATATTTTTCAGGGTACATGTACGTGGTATGTGTACCCTTAAGACAAATATAAGTTACGGACCATACAAAACTTTTTCGATTTGCGTACCGGGTATGGATACCACACCGGTTTCAGAACCAACAGTTCTTTTTCGGTATGCATACTGGGTATGCGTACCATTCCAGGTTCACGAGTTCACAGACTTTTTGTGGTACGGATATCGGGTTTGCGTACCACTAAGTCGTTGCCGAACTATAGCTACGCCGGTACGTGTATTATGTACATGTATTACGGCTCCAGACCTATAACAGTTTTCCGAGTTTGTGAAAATGGTATGCATACTGTCATATATCCAGATTTTCATTAGTTCTATATTTCTCTCTAGATCGATACGAAACATTCCCAAATAACATCAATGACACATATCATTGTTCCAGGCTATTTTCGAATGATAATCTTGAATCATAATTTAGATTACAAACAAAAAATTATCCTTAACCGAAATTCATCAAGTATGAACAAAGGTTCTTTAAGCTTAGTCATATATATTTCGAGAACTAACTACCAAGAAAAACTTGACTCGAAATTCTTGATATGCTTACTATAGTCTAATTAGTAATGCGACAACGTCTCATAAATAGAGAGATGAATATAACTTGAGAAATAGGTGGTTCAGTCTTCACTTACCTTTTGTTGAAGAAGTTCTCCAAAAGCTTCAGTTGATCTTCGCCTTCAAACGGTAGAACGCAATGATGACTGTCGTGATGTCCGTTTCTCAACTACACTTTTATCCTAATCCGAGACTTAACTAATTGTAGACTAGAAATCAAGATATAGTTTTGACAACAAGTTTGAGATAGCAACACTTGTGAGTTCGACCGAGAAATGCTCTAACATAAACCACTTGTAATCTTACGATATAGAAATGGAAACAAGTCAAGTCATGTATTACTAACCTCAAGTGGAAGGATGATGTCATCGTTGACGTCGATACATCTTCGGAATCTTCAGGTCTTAAGAGTAATACTTGTATGTCTCAACATTTCTAGACTTCCTAGTCTAACCTAACGAAGTTGACTTTAGTAATCTAATCAAGCAACTTATGAGTTTTGATACTAAAATATGACAACCAATCTTGACATACCAACACTTGGCGGGTTCAACCGAGCAGTGCTCTAATAATCTCCCCTTTGTCACTTTTTAGTGGAAAAACTCTATTACATATAAGGAGAATACACGAATTAAAAGATAAAGTTATTACATTACATAACAGTCTCTTAACTCATTCTTCATACGCTTGATTCCAAGTTTCAACAGCACAATAACCTGCACATATTCAAAAATAAATGTCGGTGTTGACGCATTTGAATAACAAAAGCTTTACTTCCTCTAAAGGAAAGCTGGGTAGATATTCAATCCGAACCTATTTGTTATTCCCCATTTGTGGTATATAATACTCTACACAGCATGATGATATTTTTCCCCCTTAGTCTATTCTTTACTCTTTTGTTAGATATATACTATTCAACACATATATCCTTTCTGAATGATTGTAAATCACCCGTATACTCCATATATTTCTCCCCCTTTTCGTCACAAAATGACAAAGAAACGAAAAAACTCATAAGCAAATCAAAAGGATCTTACAAGTTCATAAGAACTCATACAACCTATAAGAGTTAAGCACGAAGGTATAACATACCATTTTAGATAAGCAATACTAAAACTGAAACTACCTAAGTAATTTGTTTTAGCATTTTATCAAGGAAACAATTGTCCGAAGTCATTTCCCTTTGATTTGGTAAGTTAGATCCTAAGATCAAAATTAACTTAGTTACTTATCAGGATCCAATTATTCATAAATAATTGTACCTTATTTAGAAAAGACAAAACTAGATTAGATAACTAGTTTTCTTATCAAGGAACCGATTAGAGTTGAATAATCGTACCTCGTTTTGATAAGCCTAATTTAAGATCAAAATTAACTTTATGGTGCTAGCTAATTAAAGACCAAAAAAAATATAATCCAACCGTCTATGATACAATCCTACGCTTATAGAGATGATAGCTAATTAAGACGTCTCGCACAGCGCTAGGACAACACTACTCTATTGCAACTAACTAAGTTATCCCTGTTGTGTAAAAAAAATTCACAAGAATTTTTGTTTCCAAATTATTGTGTAAAAAAGAATGACTACAACAGAATTTTATGCTTCCAAAAGTAACAGGGCCGGTCCTGAGTGTTTTTTGCCCCAAAGCAATCTTATTCTAAAAGAAATATGATCAAGAGCAAGGTCGTTTATAATCTTTTTAAATTTCTTTTCTTCCTAAAAAGCCAACGTGAACATATAATCATCGATGATCCATTATTGTATTGTATTCGAAAGGGGAAACACATGTAGAGCGTCCAAATATTTACAGAGAATGCGAAGAAAGAACTCAAAAGGCCAAAACGCATAAGAGTAGATTGTAATTCCATAATACCTGTCATATGTTGTGTACTTCTGGCAGGAATTTCAGGTAAGGTTCTAATGTTAAATCTTATTATTGTAGTTGGGTATTATTATTAAGAGTCATCTTAATCGATATATCTGGGCAAAATCCTCAGAAGAAGAATTGAGTAGAGTTATATACATCAAACAGTATCCCGAAAAAATAGAATTGTAACTGAATTTATATCGCAAGCCGAAACTTTAAACCTTAGATTAAACTAAAACCCTAACCTAGATAGAGAGAAACCAAAACACTATTTCAAAACAATCGGAAATCCTAACAACAACAAATGAGGAGGATTTTCAATCAGCTAGAAATTACTTCCTGAATCTTCATATTATTATCTTAGTTAGCAGCTAAATGCAACTGAACACTTCTATTTTGTTGCCTTTCTAGGCCTGCTGCCCCAAAATGGAGCTTTCCCAGCTTACCCTCCCGAATTGCAGTTTGGTGATTTTACCTTGGCAGGTGGTAGGGTGCTATGTTATGGGATTAATATGATCATTTGGTTTGATTAATAAAAAATCGTTTTTATTCAAGGCATTCAGGATATAATCCGTAGCAAATCTGAAGCAAACAATACAACTAATTTTAGCACTTTTTTATTTACTTGCACCATACCAAATGTACCATGATCCATGACCCCATGGTCTTACACTAAAAAAACCAAACAGAAGAAGGAAGAAGATATGCTCATCATCCACTCTACTAATTTATCTTACAGATAGGAATATTCATCTCTAGTGAGGTACTACTGTACTACAGGACTAGAGACGTGTGAAATTTCAAGTATTTTTTCACCCTAAGCCAGAACGAGAAATTTACTCGTCCGAGAATTACCGAGAGTTTCTTGATAGGGAGAGAGAGAGATAGTGGTGATGTCAATAAGTACCAGAGGTGCACAGAGATGGCGTATCTTATTGGTTTTAGTCTTGACGCTCTGGTTAGACGTGATGACGATGATTTTGACGTTGATTTGGCTTACAATAGAGCTACTTAGCGAACGGTTGGTTAAGGACTCTGTCAGTTTTCTTCTCTTACTTTGAATGTACACGTGTGAAATGAGATAGAAATCATGTAAGATTGTCTTAATTACCCTTCTGTGTATTTTCTGTTGATCAGAGTTACCCTTCTGTGTAGCATATGCTAATCGATATCAAACTGACGGGACCACGTTACTGGAAGAGAGTGTGTCACATCACATGTTTACCTTCCTGTTCGATCGAAAATCTGTATAGAAATCACTAGTAATATTCATTTTCCTTAAGACCTAGATTCGGTCACTCAAAAATATTTTTCTTTTTAATTTGATTTACCCTTCGTCGGAATTTGGCTTTGTTATCTCTTAATCTCTGTTTGGTTAATTTAAGTGCCAGTTTCTTTATCATACTCTCTCTCTCCCTCTTTTTCTTTCCTCTGTAAAAATTAAAAATACAAACCCTATTGTTTTGATTGCCGCTTCTCCTTCTATTATCCATCCCTGCAATTTTTCTATAGATTTAGTTTTGTTATTCGGAGAAAATCGGTCTATTTCCTTTGCTTTTTCAAGTTTGGTTTTGGCGATTCCTTTGCCTTATTTGAGCATGTTTATCTTTGATGAGAGGAGATAAAGTGTTTCATTCACTTCCTCCGGGTAGATCGTCTCCACATCTGATCTCAGATATCTTTTTAACTTGTTTTTATCTGATTTAGGCCTAATGTTGTATCTTTTGCTTCCATCTGTAACTCCTCCTTGTTTCTGCTTTACTGTTAGTGTCTATTTCGTCTCTACTAGACTAGATCTTACTTTTTACTGAGCTTTGAAATGTTCTATTTGGTTGAAGACCTGTTCAACAAGATCAAGTTATTCTATGGAATGTTAAAAACAGCAGCAACAAGAACATCATCTTCAAATCTTTCTAAGGAAACAAAGACAACAAAAACAAGATTAAGAACATAACTTTTTCATCAACTATAACCACTGTTACCTAGACTCTCAAGTTGATTCAGTACGATTCGATATGATCCAGACCGCTAATGACCGATTTAGATAATCTTTGTTACATTTGGAACTGTTACTGTTACTTAGACCTAGAGAGATACTGTTACTTTGAAAACATATCACGCTACTTGATTGTACATGATGTTTAGAACTTTGGGTTGGTTTTAATCCAATCACTTCTTTATGCAGTCACACAAATTGATTTTGTAGCAAAATCAATTTATCCCTTTTTTGAGGCTTAGTCCTCTTGGGAATCTGAAATGGTAGTTATATTTGTATGGATAGAGTTATTCAAGAATCGGGGAAGATACTATAGAATAGATGAATGTATGATGAACTTGAGAAATCTCTGTAATGTTTCCGATTCGCAAAATTGGCTTTATGAATATATTGAATGAGGTTCACCTCTTTTCTGGAAAAAAATGGGTTAATTTAACTGTCACATGCTCCAACGCTTTCCAGCCGTGGTAGCGGGTTAACAATATCGAAAATACTAGATTGGTCGGATCTCAGTTCAAATATTCTATTAATGAATCAGTGTTCTTAGTCTCAGGATTATGAATCAATGTTTTCAATCTCAGGATTATGATCAGTGTTTATTGGCAATATGGTGTTGAAAAATCTCGTTTGTGGAAAAGTATGGATCTCAACTGTCAACCTGGATACCTTGTAAAATTAACACTGCTCATGGGTGTTTGTAGGTAAAAACGTTTACTGGTTAAAGTGTAAAATGGTGGAGTAGGCATATGGTAGATGAAGCAACTTTTCCAAAACTTTAAACATATGCACTGCACGGAAGTGCTTTGAGTTCAACATGTAGGGCCCTAGCCTAAACCAAGAAATGGTCATTCCAGATTCAATTCGGTCACAAAGGAAGGAGAAGGCTCGATTTGTAGGGAGCGAATCTGAGAATGTGTTGAGATCCATGGTAATTGATTATGGATGATGCTTTGAAGATAATTTCTCTGTATTAGACCAAGAGGAATCTTTTGTGTGTTCAGTTATGTTCATAGGTCGAGGAACCTGTTTTTAGCAGAGGTAGTTGATACATTAATCTCCAGTAAGTGGTGACGGTTTAAGAGGGGTGTAAGAGTAGGGAAGTGGGAAATCGTGGTTGAACCAGTTTTGCTTTGTTAGGGAGACTTGGTTAATTGTCAGACCACTACTCAATTTTCTCCTTCAACCTCTCGCACAACTTACTCATTTTCTCATCGTGGATGTATTGCTATATCGCACGTGTTTTAGGCTGCCGAACCAAAACCATAGTGAATATCCCTAATGTGACATGATTGATGTCTCATGTGAAGTATGCTTTGCAGATGTGTATTTATTTGGCCAATCGTTGACCTAGATAAACTGTCATGTTGGGCAAAATTTACATTTTAAGACAGTATTTTCTTTTCTCAAGGATTTACACTACTGATGAGCTAAGAAGAGAACAGATTCAACATTTTCTATTAACAAACAGAGGTTATCCATTTCAGAGGAATGTATCTCGACCATATGTTTTTCTTGTGCAGTATTTTTTCTGACACTATCCCCAAGAATACCAACCTTTTCCTTACTTAGGTTTAGTTCTTGAATAAGTTTATTGATATTGTTAGAAAAAGATTCAACATCTTCATAAAGATCACGTTCTCTGTTAAGAGATTGATTGAGTTCATCAGCATACTGAACATACTTCTCTTGAAGGTCTTTTATCATAGAGACTTGATGTTCAATGATTTTAGATGAGTCACTGTGACTTCTGGCAGGTTTCCTTTCAGATTATGATTCAGATCCTTTAACATGCTTGACGAACATTTCTTCAGAGACCAAGGATATAACAAGTTTTTTACCTCTAGATCCAGAAGAATCAACTAAGGAGTTATCCCTTGAGGTAATTCCCAAAGACTTGGAATAATCAATGCCATTGGAATCCATAACAGTATGTGGACATAGGTTTTGAACAATTATAAAAACATACTATAAAGGTTTATCACCGTTTTCCTCCTCTGATACCAATTGAAAAGGAGAAGGTACCAAGTACACCACCAACTTTTTCGTTCGGCAACCTGTATGGAAAAATCCTAATACAATTGCAAGTAGATTCAACCAAAGATCCTTGAACAATATGCATATAATTTTATATATCTTTCTCTTCCAAAATCAGAAAGTCAAGACAATAAAGTCCGTGTACCTAATTGTATAGAAGAGTACTTGGACGATCTCACAAATCAATATCCAAGTTTAATCTAGTCGTATCCAAATAAAGAGGATCCGAATTTTGCCAAGTATGAAACTTATTATTTATCTTTCAAGATACAAATTCTACAAGAACGAGTCTCGTAATTGATCACAAGTATGGACTTATGTACTGAGATTGATTGCGTACTACTTGACATTCTTATTATAAATAGTGATCAAAGATGTCTTAGAGGCATTTATGAGAGTTGTAGCAATACATATTTGCGAAAACAGTTTATGAGCATATGTTTAATTCGTACTGGGTAGGTATGTGTTGGGGTACACGTACCTATGAACCAGTTCGTGAATTCAGGGAGCTAAGGTACGCATACCGGGTATGCATACCCTTAAGCTATTCATGAAATTAGGCCCTCAGGGTATGGGTACTGGGTATGCCCTTTACGAATTTCAGAATCTAAGGGTACGCATATTAGGCATGCGTACCTACCTATGCACTGGAACTCAGATGTCTATGGTACACGTACCTACCCTGTCCAGATATCAATAGTTCTGAATTTTTTTTTTTCATGTTTTGAAACATTCACAATTGTCGTAGATATGAAATAGGGGCAATGAAAACGCGGGGGTACCAAAATACACCACCAACTTTTTCTTAAATATGTATGGACACTAAAACACAATTCTGAGAGTTCAACTTAATGAATCTCAATCGAGGAATAGTATTCAGAGTTATATCTCTTTCTCTCACAATCAGAGAGTTTACATAGACTAGTCTGTGAACTTGATTTACATGTGAGAGAACTTGGGTGATTCCAAAGATCAATTTCCTAAGTAATAAATCAAGTCGTATCCAACAAACAAGGTTGGACGTATCTACTATGATTGATTAACATACAACATGTGATATTTTAATTATAAAGATAAACAATGTAATGCGAAAACAGAAATAACACAGACACCAAAATTTTTGTTAGCGAGGAAACCGCAAATGCAGAAAAACCCCGGGACCTAGTCCAGATTGAATACCAAACTGTATTAAGCTGCTACAAACACTAGCATATTACCAATTAACTTCGGACTGGAATGTAGTTGAGACCTAACCAAGTATCACACCGATTAAGGTGCAGTCGCACTCCTTACACCTCTTAAATACAATCAGGATGCCGCTCAATTGATTCCTTTATCTGACATACACCAACTAAGAGTTGCTTCAACTCAATTGAAGACTTTAAACCAATTTGCCTCCCACAGATAAGCCTATATATGTGATTTTCTTTTTGATCGTAGATCAAGGTGATGCAAATCGATAGAAATAGACAAAGTCTAGTTAACCTAAAAATCTGGACTTATGCAACCCGAAGTGCATCCTAGATTATTATTCACCTCACAAGTACTAAACTTGTGGAATCAACAAAGTCTGAGACGAAGAGAACTTTGAAGATTTCTATCTATCTTGTTCAAGTGAGCATCCCAACAATCGAACAAGATCAGGATAATCGAGCTATCAAATAAACAATAGCTAGACCTGGCTTCACGAATCCCTATGAAGTCTTTGTAGTCGTTAAACCCTAAAAGAGTTTTAGGAAGAGTACGACTCTATTTTTACAACTAGGACACAACAAGAAAAGTAGTGTCCTTATTCATAGATCCCAGTTGTTAGAGGTTCTCCTTATATAGAAGATAACTTTGGAACCATGCAAACAATATCCACCGTTAGATGAATCTTTGAATCTGATTAACATAATCAAGATATACACTCTGGTTAGGGTGAACCGTAACCGAACCGTGTATAAATACCACACTCATGAATGGTTATCCGAAGCTATCCAATTGATCTATAATCTTTAGTATTTTCATAAACACTTAAGACTTAACTCGAAACACAATCTTGTAATCAAATATGTCTATGGTGTTTTTAGAGATTATTCAAATGCTAATTATCTCGGAGAAATAATTATGGGCATATGAATTTAATTGACATGGTAAGTAGGCGTACAAGGTACAAATAATTAACCTGTTCGTGAACAATTATGTCATGGTACGTGTACCGGTATGTAAACCTTAAGACATAACCAAGTTCCGGAGTTCATATAACTTTTTCGGTATGCGCACTGTTATGGGTACCATTTAAACATAACCAAGTTTTGGAGTCCACAGAACTTCTGTGGTATGCGTACTGGTATGGATACCATTTAAACATAGACAAGTTACGGAGTTCACAAAACTTTTTTGGTACGTGTACTGGTATGGATACCAAACCGGTTCCGTAGCCAACAGTTTTTTTCTACGCTTACTGGTTTGCGTACCGATCCGGATTCACGAGTACACAGACTTTTAAAGATGTGCATACTAATATGCGTACCAAAAATCTGTTTATCGACATATAACTACTCCGTTACGTGTACTGAGTACATGTATTACGACCACAAACTTATAACAGTTTTCCCAGTTTGTAAGACTGGTAAGTACACCCAAGGTAGTTAATATCGTGTATCGGTCGGGTCCTATACACCTATACAAATGATAATATCTGTTTTTACAGGAGATACATCATTTAATATAGAATTTCAAATAATTATAAAACCATTGTAAAAAATAATAAGAATCATACACATATCTCAAATTTCCAAAATACGAGGTGGTTTATTAGAGCTTCTCCAATGGTCATTGTGTGTGTTTCCTATGTGGCAACACAAATAAGACATCCTCAATATATTTTTCCTTAAAATTAGGGAGAGAAAAAAATCCATCTCCAACAGTATTGCATGTAACATCTTCTTTTAATTAGTATAAATGTTATTTTCCATAATTAAGATTTTATTAGAGCTAAAAATAGTTAGTTAATATATTAAAGTCAATTCAATTAAGTAAAAGCTGACTAGAATGGTAGACAATGTCAAGGGGAATGTCTAAAACTAGACATTCACCTTGACAATGTCTACCCAAAGTCATCTATACATTGGTTTAAGACATCAGGGTTGGAGATTTTAGAAAAAATGGATGTGTATCCTAGGTGGATTTTGACATTTATCTCCACACACATGCCATTAGAGAACCTTTTAGCCAACGTTATGATTGTTGTCCCATTATGCCAGTAAATCTTTTTTGTTATCCTTCATATTTATCTTTTATATTTCTCTGCCTTGCAATCAAAATATGGTTTCCATATTATATCCTACCATATAGTCATTGATTTTATATTATAAATATATTAGGGCTTTTTACCTTCTCCAATTGACATTGTACTTGTCTGTAAAGACTAGATGCACGTTGATGAAAAATTTATTCACGAAACCGATATTATCGGTGTACAAGTAAAACCGATATATCGGTCTGTACCGGCCTGTACAACCGATAATATCATTTCGTCTTTGTATAGCCGATATTTTCGATATCGTATAGGTATTTTCCGATATCCGATAAAAACCTATAATATCTGCCTTTACAACCGATATTGACTATCTTGAGTACACCGTATTATATCCAAAATTACAGTTGAAAAGACGAGGGTACCCAAATACACCATAATCTTTTTGTTTCAACCTATAAGTCCTCTACCGAATGTGATTGGCTATGGACAAAGTTGAGACAATATGACAATTCGGTTCACACTTCGTGTGATCGTCTTTGGATACGAGATCGAGATAATACAACAACAAGGTCACTTGTGTGATTGACTATGAATACAAGATCGAGATGATACAACAACAAAGTGTGTACTTGATAATAGGTTCGGTAATAACCGAAACTCTATAGGATCACTATCAAGTATTATGGAGTTAACGTACTTGTGTATTTTTCTTAATTATAATAACAATTATAATGTGGAAAACAAAGTAAAAGAGACAACAAGATTTTGTTAACGAGGAAACCGCAAATGCAGAAAAACCCCGGGACCTAGTCCAGTTTTGAATACTCTTAGAATTAAGCTGCTATACAAAATCAATGACCAACTTCGTATAGTTGAGACTAAGCAGACTACCCCTATCTACTTAGTTCCCTCAGTATCCATGCGCCTTCGACTTCTAAAGTCACACACGTGAATAGCAAGTTCTTTGGATCGTATTCCAAACAGCAAATGAGGAAACTGTTTGGTAACCACTCTAATCAATCTTGCTACAAGATAAGATGAGTCATTGACAAAGGCTCTTATGTTTAATCTAATAAACTCCTTTGTATGGTTAGATCAATCTATCCAATAACTAACGAAATAGTCAACTCTAGATGTGCACTCAATCAATATATATCTCAAAGAGAAATATAGAGAATGCCGATCTCACGCAACTAATCAATCAGATCTATCAAAGATAAACTGAGTCTAGTTGGATCCCATCCGATCAAGGTTTGTGCACTAAATCCACAAGATACGAAAACAAATAAAAATTCATCTTCGTCTTCAAATCTTTTATTGCCTTCAAATACCTGCACAACACCACTTGAATCTCTTGCGATCAATCACGCACAGAAAGGAGTCTGTTAACAATGGATTATCACAAGATGTATTTAGATCTAACAAAAGTTCTAAAGATCCCGTTGATACTTTAATCTAGTCTGAGTGAATCTTATATCAGAAGAGAAGATTCTCAAGAACAAACAAACTAGGTGCAATCAAAGTTTTAACAATCGTTAGTCAATCTAATCAAATCGAAAACTAATAACACTGCAATTATCTAGTTTCCCACCATCGGAACTCGTAGAGCTTCTTGATCCCACATAAGTCTTTAAACGAGAGGTCATAAGAGATTTTACCTAATTAGGATACTTTCCTCTCCGATTAGACAACTCTACCAGAAACAACAAGAAATGAATTTTGCATGGATCTTAGGATAGTTTGCTAGAAATGTAAACTTAGGTACTTATAGACCAAGGATGTTTGGACACAAGGGAATTTCCAAAACCGAAAATATTCTCAAGATATGCAATTAATGCCCAAATTCGGTTTTCCTAATTCCAATAATTGTTGGTCCAATATTTACGAAATCTCTCATAGAAAATCTTCAATTAGTAAATGCACATTACTAATTTTTATTCTCTAGAGCTATGCATTAATTGCTGGTAATTAAAGCATATAAAACCAAAAACCTTAATTAAAAGATTTTTAAATTATTTCGGCACAGGATCACCTTGAGTACCAAGGAATACCCTTGAACAATAAATGATAAGAGTTACTACTCATGTTCAAAGTATGTTGACATCTTTATACTGCAAATCCTTATTCCGTATGTACATGGATTTTCATCTTGGAATCGGTTCTACCACACTTCCAAACAAGTTTAGAATTGGTTCTACCAGAATTCCAAGACTACTATGTGATCGATCATACCAAGTCACAGTGGTTAGTTGTGATCGGTCCTACTAAGTCACATACATGGGTTCAGATCGGTTATACCAATCACTAGGATCGGTTCTACCTATACATGTTACCTACTTGTGACCGGTTACACCATTCACTAGGATCGGTTACACCAATTACAAGGATCGGTCACACAACCACTTATGATAGGCCACACCAATTACCAGAATCGGTCACACCAATTACAAGGATCAATCATACCATCTCATGGTGATTACTTAGGATCGGTTACACCAATTACCAGAACTGGTCATACCAATTCATAAGTCTAGGTATTGTGATCGGTTATACCAAGATACATAACCTGAGTTAAGATCGGTTCTACCAACTCACACATATTGGTTATCAAAGAATATGCAATGAATTGCCGGACCAATAAACCTATTGATTTCCATTTTGATTCATGAAACAAGTTCATGAACGTACTTCCTTTAAACAAATGTAAAACATTGTTTTCTAGGATGAAATCTTCACCATACACCTATACACATAATCATAAAACTATATACAAGATTATGTCGATGGCATATCTACGAAGTTCAAAAGATAGGCGTTATACCTCGTAATATAATTCCTTAATACTATGACCATACTATTATGATCATGTCTGTCCACTAGAGTATTATATACAATATGTACAGTATATACAGCTTCGCATGTTATGTTTTCAATATAGCACGACTTGAAAGATACGTTAGGAATGAAACAAGTTCAAGTCAATAGCTGAATTTTCTCTACGACTGGAGCAACGACTATTACTAACCTCAAGTGGAAGGATGATGTCGTCGTTGTAGTTCGTTACTTCTTCTTATTCTTCAGGTCTTCAGAGTAATACTTGTATGTCTCAACATTCCTAGAATTTATAGTCTAACCTAACCGAAGTTGACTCTAGTATTTAATCAAGCGACTCTAGATGAGTTTTGATACTAAAATATGACAACCAAACTTGACATACCAATTGGTGAGTTCAACTGAGCTATGCTCTAACCCCTTTGTGACAAAACTCTTATTACATATGGAGCTTAACGAATTACTAAATATCTCATTCTTCATACGCTTGATTCCAAGTTTCAACAACACAATAACCTGCATATATTCAATTAATAAATGCCGATGTTGACATTTGAATAACAAAAGCTTTTACTCCCCCTAAAGGCAAGCTAGGTAAATATTTAATCAGAACATCTTTGTTATTTCCTTTTTGTAGTAAGAATTACTACACAACAATATGGTATATTTCTCCCCCTTAGTCAATGCATTACTCTTTCGTTAGATATAACGTTTAAGCATAATTGTCCTTTCCTTGTGATTAAAAATCACTTGTTTACTCCATATATTTCTCCCCCTACAAAATGAAAAGGTTCGAGCAAATAAAGGATAAACCGAAAGGATCTTACAAATCTATAAGACTTGTACAACCTATAAGAGTAAGCACGAAGGTTTCACATACCAATTTAGATAACCAATATTAAAACCGAAACTATAAAAGTAATTTAGTTTCAATATGTTATCAAGGAACCAATTGCCCAAAGCAATTTTCCCTATAGTCCAACAAATCGACTAAGAAACTTAATTCTATTGTTGAACCGATTGTGTAAATACAATCGCTTGTTTCGATAAGACCAAAATAAAGATTAGAATTTACTTTATTTTTCTCATCAGGCTCTAATTATTCAGACAATAACTTAGACATTTCCCTTTAGACAAGACAAACACTAGCAGGGGGTTAGTCAATTGGGATTAGTAGAGACATTCAGGGACTTTTTATGCAAGAGATTTCCTTTTAGTTAACTAGTTTTTCTTGCCAAGGCATTCGATTAGACTTGAATAACCGAATCCTCCAATTGATAAGTCTAACTAAGTTCAGGATTAACTTAGTTTCTCTTATCCGAAATCAATTGGACTAAACAAAAGACCAGTTTTCATAATAAGCTTACACCAGTTTTCATTAAAACCAAAAGCAGAAAGGATTTTCTCCAGAAAAGCCCATTAAACCCCGTCGAAAGCTTTACAAAGGTCAAGTTTTAGAGCAAATAAACCTTTTTTATTTTTTGAAGTTTTCGTTGTATGCAAAATTTCATGTGCAGTGATTATATTATCCGTAATTTGACGACCTGGAATAAAGGCTGTTTGATTTTTAGAAATCATTTTTTCTAAAAAAAAAAGGCTTTAGTCTATTAGCCAAGATCTTTGAAATAAGTTTATAAATTGTATTACTTAAACTAGTAGGCCTAAAGTCACTAGGATTAAAAGGATTTTGGACCTTTGGAATTAAACTAATATAAGAATAATTTATCTGCTTATTCATATATTTTGTTTAAAAAAAGTCTTGAACAAGATTAGTAACATCCTGAGCAAAGAAGTCCCAATGCGCTTTGAAAAAGCTAGGGGGAAAACCGTATGGCCCGGAGCACCCCATTGGTTCATACTAAATAGCGTGTTTTTAATTTCTTGTTTATCTGGGATTATAGTTAGAATTATATTATCCTCATCAGTTATTACTGAAAGAATTAGATCATTAATAATGTCATCATACATAATTCCTTTAGATAAACCTATTTCCTTAAAGTGATATATGAGTAAGTTATATTTGTTCTGGTTCTTCAATCCATTAACCCGAATTATCTCTCAAATTGTGAATATGGTTAATTCTTCTCCTATTAGAAGCAATTGGTGAAAGTAAGAAGTGTTTCTATCATGATCATTTAAAAATTTATCCTTGGCAAGTTGGTTCCAATAATCATATGCAGTTCATCAATTTTTAGATTTAGATCACTAATATTTGTAAAAATGTTACCAAATACCTTCTTATTCCAAATAGAATGAGAGAAAGACAGATGTTTTAGATTATTATTGAATTTATAAGCATTAGAACCACGAATAGTGTGGTTCCGGTTTTCTTTGATCAAATTCGGAAAACTTTCATGACTTAACCAAGGTGTTAAAATTCTAAAGGGTCTTCCTTTTTGCAATTTTTTTAAAAGCGTAGTTTCTAACAGAATTGGGGTATGATCAGACCCTACCCTAACCAAATGTTTAACTATAGCATTTAGGAAAATATTAGTCCACTTGGTAAAGGCTAACACTCTATCAATTCTCTCTTTAATATTTTCTTGACCTTGCCTATTGTTAGACCAAGTAAACGGAATCCCTTGAAATCTAAGGTCAATCAATACAAGATCTTGTATGGACTCATAAATAAATCTAGTTGCTTTAGTAGTGTTATCGTTTCCACCCTGTTTTTCCTATATATGCAATAAAATTAAGATCACAAATAATTATCCAAGGATAATTATTAGCAACACTAATTTTTTTGATATGGTTCCACTGATTATACTTATCAACATCAGTCAAAGCACCATACATGCAGACAAGATTCCAAAATTTTCCATAATTGTCATGAACACAGAAAATGCAGATATGATGTTTAAAACTTATGAAATCAATTTTTACGTTATTATGCCAAGCAATGAGCATTTCACTTTTCAAACCAATTCTAGGAACTAAAAATCAATCAGCAAACCTGAGCCTTCTAGCAAGTTTCTCCATTTTATCACATTCAACTTTAATTTCAGAAAGAAAAATCATATATGGATTAAATTGCTTTAACAGGTACTTAAGATGATTTCTGGTTACTGGGGCGGGAAATGCCTTGCACATTCCAATCTAACAATTTCATTTTATTAAAACTATAAAGTTTATGATTTATCAAGTATAAGAAAAATAGAAATGGGCAGGAATTAACAGTCACAAAACTATAAGATGGAAGATATGAAGAAGCAACAGTGATAAGAATAAAATATAACAAAAATTTGCAGACTTTAAGCACACACAACAAAGCAGATTAAGACATGCACATTAGATTTGTAAAAAAACAGGGATAAAAACTACAAATCAAGATTTTTAAACTAACCTGATTGATGAAGTTGTCTAAAGTCTTAGCAGTTGCATACACATCATTCGCAGCAGGATCTTGGTGTTGGTCTATAGCATGAGACTTGCTATCATTAAGGTTCATAGAAGAAGAGTTTGAACTTTCACCCTTTTGAAGATTTTCTCCTGTAGCAGCAACGTAGTCATCTAAAGCATTGTCCCAAACCCATTTATCTTTAATGAGCATCATTATTCTCTTTTGTTACTTCCTCAGCTAATTTGACTAAAACAACATTAATATCTTGATGTAATGCATCCAAATCCATCTGCTCCGCCACCACATCTTCAACGCTTCTTCTTTTAATACCTCTTTCACCATCAGAATTTCCATGCATGGCATTATAATAAACTTGAGATGCCACTGGAGAGTTTGGAGGGTCATTTTCTCCAGCATCAATGGCTAAGTTACTGCACATGTTCATTCAGAATAACTTCAACCACTTCATTCCCTTGAACAACCATCTCTTCATTGACAGCAATTGGTAAAACATTTCCTTGATTGTTTTCTATAGCTTCCACTTGATTAACCCCTTCTTCATGGAAAGGTTCAACACCCTGAAGATTAAGAACTGGTTCATTCATCCAAGCAAGATTTTCAATAATTCCACAGTAAAGCTGGCTATGATTAAGGACATAAAAGGTTCTGCATGTAGCTCAGGGAAATTCAAGATTAAAGATTGCAAATTTAACATTTTCACCATCTTTAAGAGTTAGCTTAACTTTTATGCACAAAGGGAGATTCACATTAACTCTCACTCTATCTTTCATCACACCAGTTCTATCTCTGTTGAAGATATTAATCACCTCCTCAGCTTGAGAAGCCACCATATAAGAGATGTTATCTCAATCTAAATCAGCCCTCAACATAAATTCGATGTAAAATAGTTCAAACTGAAAAATTACTTGATGCACATTCATATGAAACTCTCATGGCATCAACATCATAACAAAACCTTGGATGGAGTGAGGCTTTCCTCTAAGTATTCTCTGATAAAACCCTCTGTTCTGAATTCTAAAGATGAAAACATTTCTTATGTTTATGTTGATGCTGACAACATTATGATCAGTCCCCAGAATAGCTCTCGGTGCATAATTCAAAGCACCTCTAGTGAACATAATATCTTCTCTACATATGCAGCCAATCAAAGCAAACGATTCTACAGATTTTCCTTTTCCTTTAAGGGAAACATGCTTAGTAATCTTTTGAGTAACATAACATTTTTTTGCTAGCTGATCAGAAAAATCAACTACAGTTTAGCTACTAGCAGGCATTAAGACAAAATATATATTTAAACAATAAAAGTTGCAGAGGATTTCAGAGTTAGTTTTGTTCTTTATCACTCTATGAGGAATATTGGTATTTAAGGAAAATTCTTTATACTTGTAAGAAGCATGCTCAGAATATTGAGAAGAATTCCAAGTGTTAATCATGCAACAGTTTTGATTAAACTTGTGGTTAAGTAGATGACTGAACTTGGACCAGTCCTGATAATCTATTGTGTTCAATGTAATGATTATTACTTGGGCGATAAGAGTAATAACTTGAACAATCTTTTGATTCATCCTTGAGAAATGGGTAGCTTGTTTGAAGAACCAAAACCAATAGCGAGACTTGTAGAAATCTTCTGACCAAATCTGTTTCTTACTGTGAAAGACCAAACACCTGCCACCGCCACCGAAGTGCGGAGCTAAAAAAATCCTGGCACCTACCAATCAGAAATTGGAGGCGAGAAGGGATAAATCCTGAAAAAGGAAAATCCGAGAAAGGTATTGATATTAGTAATTAAAAGCTCATAATATAATAAAAAACAGGAAAAAAAAAGAAAGAAAGAGAATAATCAGATGGGAAGATAACGAAGGGTTGGTTTCACTTTTGAAGGTATTGGGAAGAGATCTTAGAGGAAGAAATCGAGATAATTAACATGGATTAAAGGGAATTGACTAAACAATTAAAGGAAAAAGTATAGATTAAGAAAAAAAACTCTATAGTCAAATTTAAAAAATTAGAGAGCAGCTAATGGAGGAAATCATTATATCTAGTCTAGGGATTAAACCATAAGGCGATAATTGAATCAAAAACTAAAGATTTACTAGCGTGGGATTAGGAAACAGAGAGATAATAATATCAAATTTGCATCAGGAAAGAGGAATATTGGAAAATTGATGAACGAGTTAGGAACTATTTAATCGCCGAGTTGCAGTGCACCTAGTTGACCCCCTCAGTTCTCCTCAGTGTTGATGATATTTTAATTCCCGTTGTATTTGATTTGTGCTTGCTAATTATAAATTGGTCATATGCTCAGAAAACCATAAAAAATCAAGTAAATTATGATGTTGGGTGGAATAGGCTAGGGATCCGTCATATTAAAACTGATGATTACACCCCCATCAAATATCAGTTTCTTCGCTATCTTCGGCAACAATAGTGTTTTTTCACCCTCTCCAACATTTTTTCTTCCATCATCTTCAACAAACAAAACACTAACACCACCACAATCGAGTTATCTCCACCAGCATCAGCACATCTTGTTCCACCAGTGTAAACACTAGCTTAACATTATCAACACCACCACCACAAATACCAACAACAATATCTTCCTTTATCAACTTAATTTCAAGCGGCGTCACCATCACTAAGTTTAACACGACCAGCATTAAGCTTTCTAATGCACTTATTTCATTAAAAAAAAAATTAATTTCATCATTTCATTAGAACAAGAGGTTTTTTCTTCCATTAATTTTACAAGATGACGCACTGAAGCACCTAAAATTCATAAGGTTCCTAACCTTAATTTTCTTTTTGATTTCATTTTCTAAAGGAAAAAAATCCGTTAGTATCTGAGTGCAACCTAGGGTATTGTTCACTATAGACCTAAAAGCACTTGATTAACCTGGATGAAATAAATTACGGGTCGTTTTTGTGAGAATTATTATTTGTGTTTGTTTTATTTAATTAATTGGATTTGTTTGTTTTACTTAATGAATTGTATCTTTTTGGGTTGTTTTCGATCATAAAATGCTTAAATTGGATGAGAATTTTTTGTTTGCTTTTGTTTGTCATATGCTTGATGAATCTGGGAGCATTTCGCATTATTTCTTGATGTATCTGAGTGCATCTTATGTTGATTAATAAATCGAAATGAGAATAACAATACTAACCTTTTTTTATCTATGTCCATCTTATGTTGATTGATGGAATTAAAATAAGAACAAGAATAACGCCCCTGATATATTCATGTGCATCTTGTTATTGCTTGATTTTTTCCAAGTGCATCTTATGTTATTGTTTAATGTATCCAGGTGCATCTAGTATTATTGTTTGTCGTACCTGACTGTATCTTGTGTTGATTATTTGATGAATATGAGTGCATCCCGTGTTGTTGCCCTTTTTATATCCAGGTGCATCTTGTGTTATTGCTTGATGTAGCCACGTTCATCCCGTGTTATTGCGTGTTGTACTTAAGTGTATTTTGTGTTGATTACTTGATGAATCCGAGTGCATCATGTGTAATTGCGATTTGATCCCTCTTTATTGAGAGGATTTCATCTTTATAAATGTAAACTGATTAATTTTAATTTATGATTGAAAACTTCATTAGTTGGGGACTTGATTATCATGATTAGTATGTATTCAGTGATATAGGGGTGTGCATATGTTGCTTATGGTTTTAATACTGAACTTTATAATGGAACTATCTGAATCCATTTTATTGAGAAATGACGAGGGTACCAGGTATACCATAATCTTTTCAATATCAACCTATAAGTTTGATACCTTACGTAATCTAATATAGACAGAGACTGTCAAGAAGATAACAAATCACAAGGTATACACTTGGTATATAGTATAAGTTCGAAACCGAAACTAAAACTATATGGATCAACCCAAGTGTTGGATTAACGTACATCGTTTTTACTTTTAATTATAACTAAAACAATAATTATAATCATGGAAAGTAAAAGTAAAGACACAACAAGATTTTGTTAACGACGAAACCACAGATGCAGAAAAACCCTGGGGTCTAGTCCAGTTTTGAATGCTCTCAGAATCAAGTCATGGTACAAAGATCACTACCAACTTCGTATAGTTGAGACCAAGTAAAATACCCCTAGTTACCTAGTTTCCTCATTATCCCCGCACCTACAACCAATCTAGCCAATGCACGTGAATCCTAAGATAGAATCCATTATCTTAAGTTGCTTCAACCGTTATGAAGACTTCAAGCACTCAACCCTTTCGATCGTCTTCCAAACAATAAAGGATTAATATTTTTTGTAACCACTCGTCTTATCTCAATAAGTTAATCAGAGATATCTCTAGTTGAGTTTGACAAAGGCTCTTATGTTAAAGTCAATAAATCCCTTTGTTAGGTAAGATCTACCAAGATCTAGATTAATAAGTTAATCATATCTAAATACACAAACTATCAGATTCAGATACTGAATAATACCACCAAATGATAGTTTGCCGATATAATACGGCCATTCAATCAATCGTCTATTAAAGATAAATGAGATCTAGTCGAGTCCCAGCCGATCAAGTTTGTGCACGAATAAAATCATAAAGATATGAAACCAATAAGAAAATATTTTTGTCTTTAAATCTTCAGTAGCCTTCTATACCTGCACAATAACAAACTTGATTCCAACTTATAATTGATCACACACAGAACGAAGTCTGTTAACAATGGATGATCACAAGTAAACGTTTGATAAAAAGACAGATCTGAACTACCGTTAATCTCTTGATCTAGTTTGAGTGACCTTATGTCATAAAAAAGGCTCCCAAGAATAATCAAACTAGGTGCAATCAAGAGTTAACAACCGTTAGTCATTCAAATCAATAATCGAAAGATAAATAACAATACAATTCTTGTTTCCAACCAACGGTACTAGTAGACGCTTCTTGATCCCAAAGAAGTCTTTAAACTAGCGGACGTAAGAGATTTGGCCTAATTTGGTTACTCTCCTCTCCAAGATAGTATTAAAAGTAATACTACTAGTCGGATACAGCGGTGACTGCAAAATGAAGTGCCTACCTCAGGATAAGTTTGTATGAAGAACAAACTTCACTATTAATAGACCATGTTAGTTTAGACACTGAGGAATTTCCATAACCGAAAATATTCCTAGATATGCAATAGGAACCTAGATTTGGTTTAGTCTAATTCCAACCAATATCCAACTGTATAACCGAAATCCCTCTTGGATAACTCAATATTAGCTAGCACTACTAATATATCTTTCCAGAGATGTGTTTTTCTTGCTGGTAAAACAAAACATATACATTTGAAAATCTCAAAAATATTCTCAAACATTTCAGTTTTGGGATCTCACCTTGAGTATTAAGGAATATCTTTGAACAATAAAATATAAGATTTTAGATCATGTTAAAATTACTCATTATGTCGAAATCTTGAACTTTCCTATTCTGCAAACCCAATTGCAAAATCATACACCCTAAAGTGTACGTGACTATAGAAATCGGTTTTGTATAATGTATGTAGGGATCGGTTCTACCTTAACTCTCAATATAGGTAGGGATCTGTTCTACATTGACTCCCAACATAAGTTAGGATCGATTCTACCTGGATTCTCAATATAGATAGGGATCGGTTCTACCTTGACTCCCAACATATGTTAGGATCGGTTCTACCTTGATTCCATATATAGGTTAGGATTGGTCCAACCTTAGATTTTCAATGAAAACTGGACCTTCAATCCTACTGATTTCTTTCAACTACAAAATAAGTTCATAAGTCTAACTCATGTAATTAAACATAATTTTCTAGGCATGAGATCAACCCTAAATTCACTATACAATCAAGTAACAAGTTACAAATATTATGTTGATGTCGCAGTTACGAAGTTCAAAAGATAAGCATTATACTTCTTAATATAATATACCAATATAAAGCATTCAAAACTATTTATATATTCTTCCTTGACATTTTGATCATGATAAGATGATCAAGTCTCTATACTAGAGTTTCACATATGTAACTTCACATGTTATGTTTTCAATCATAAACTAAAAACGCGGGGGTAGCAAAATACACCACCAATTTTTTCTTAGGAAACTTGTATGGACAAAACCTAAATACAATTCCGAGAGTTCAACTTAACAAATCTCAATCGAGGAATAATATTCAGAGTTATATCTCTTTCTCTCATAATCAGAAAGTTAACAGAACCAAATCCGTGAACCTAATTTACATGTGAGAGTTCTTGGACGATCTGAAAAATCAATATCCAAGAATCAATCAAGTCATACAAAGGATGAATGTATCTATTTTGATTGATTTACGTACAACCTGTGATATTTCAATTATAAAGATAAACAATATAATGCGGAAAAAGAAAGAACACAGACACCATAAATTTTGTTAACTAGGAAACCGCAAATGCGGAAAAACCCCGGGACCTAGTCAAGATTGAACACCAAACTGTACTAAGCCTCTACAGACACTATCCTACTACCAATAAACTTTGGACTAGAATGTAGTTGAGACCGAATTAAACCCTCACAGCAATTCAGTTACAGTCGCGCTCCATACGCCTCTTGAATCCCAACAAGACTCCGCGCAAATGATTCACTTAGATGACGTACTTTACAGCCTAAGAGTTGCTTCAACTCAATTGAAGACTTTAAACCAATCTGCCTCCCACAGATAAGCCTATATGTGTGTTTCCTTTTTGATCGTAGATCAAGGTGAGACTGGAAATCGATAATAATAAACAAAGTTTAGCTAACCTAAAAATCCGAACTTGTGTTTCCCGAAGAACATCCTAGATTATTATTCGCCTCACAAGTATAAAACTTGTGGAATCAGCAAAGTCTGAGACGAAGAGAACTTTATGATTTCTATCTATCTTGATTGATGGAGTAAGATCAACAATCAAACAAGATCAGGATACTCGAGCTATCAAGATAAAATATAGCTGGACCTGGATTCACAGATCCTATGAAGTCTTTTTAGTCGCTAAACCCTAAATGGGTTTTAGGAAGAGGACGACTCTAATTTACAACTAGGAAACACAAAAGTAGTGTCGGGATTCAAATATCCCAGTTGTTTTAGGTTCCACTTTTATAGACTTTCAAAGCATAGGTTACTTTAGGTTTATGCCAATATAGCTTTGGAACTAAGCAAACAATATCCACCATTAGATGAATCTTTGAAATGTGATTTACATATCAAGATATACACTCTGGTTAGGATGAACCATAACCGAACCGTGTACAAAGACATTGTTCATAAACAGTTAGCCGAAGCTAACCGATTGAACCATAATCTTAATCATTTTCATAAAAACTTAAGATTTTTAAGTTTGAATCACAACCATAGGTTATAATGTGATCAATCATCTCTATCGAGTGTTCTTAGAGATTTATTAAAATGCTAATTATCTCACAGAAATAATTTTATGTACATCTGTAAATATTCGACAGGGAATGTATGTGTACTCACCCTTGTTCGTGTCCATATTTGTCATGGTAAATGTACCGGGTATTGTTAGAGAATTGCTCGGTTGAACCCACCAAGTGTTGGTATGTCAAGTTTGGTTGTCATATTTTAGTGAACCAAAACTCATTTAAAGAGTCGCTTGATTATTTACTAGAGTCAACTTCGTATAGGTTAGCTAGAAAGTTATTAGGATATGAGACATACAAGTATTACTCGAAGAATTGAAGAATGTGAAGAAGTAAAGAGCTACAACGACGACATCATCCTTCCTCTTGAGGTTAGTAATATTTTGACTTGAACTGTTTCATTCGTAACGTATCTTTCAAGTCGTGCTATATTGAAAACATAATTGCGAAGCTGTGAATGATAATACTCTAGTTAGATGTAGTATTAAGGAATTATAATACGAAGTATAACACCTATCTTTTTAACGTCGTATATAAGACATCGACATAATCGTATGAATGCTATTGTGATTATGTATGGGTATAGGTGAAGATTCGTCCTAGAAAACAATGTTTTACATTCGTTTAAAGGAAGTACAATTCATAAACTTGTTTTGTGAATCGAAAGGGAAATCGCTAGGCTTATTGGTATTGTTATTCACTGCAAATCTTTGGATTACCAATATGTGTGTTTAGTATAACCGCTCATAACTTGTTTATGTATCTTGGTAAAACTATTCACAATGCCTGACTTATGTATCGGTATGACTTTTATTAGTGAAACCAATCTTAAGTAATCACCTGAGATGGTATGATCGATATTTGTAATTGGTGTGACCATTCCTAGTCATTGGGTAACCGATCCTAGAACTTGGCGGGACTAATCACAATATGTGTAATCGATCCTTGTAGTAGGTTAACAAGTTTTAGTAATTGGTGTAACCGATCCTATAACTTGTGCAACCGATCACAAGTAAGTACCATAAATAGTGGTAACCGATCCTGGTACTTTGTTAGCCATTTTATGGAAACTAGTGTGACCGATCCTAGTAGCCACTTGGAGATAGAACCGAACTTTGTGTTTGGTAGAACCGTTAAACCCATGACTGGTGATTGAATGTTTGTGATCAATCACATAGTTGTTGGAAATCAGATGAACCAATTCTAAACTCGTTTGGAAGTGTGGCAAATCGGTTCCAAGATTGTAAATATGAAAAAGGATTTACAAAGTAAAGATGTCGACATACTTTGAACATGTGCAGTAATTCTTATCTATTATTGTTCAAAGATATTCCTTAATAACTAAAGGAAATCCCGGATCGAAATAAATTGAGAATCTTTTAATTAAGGTTTTTAATTTTATATGCTTTTAATTTCCAGCAATTAAATGCATATCTTTAGAAAATAAAAATTGGTAATGTGCATTTACTAATTGGAGATTTTCTACTGAGATTTCGGTCAATATTTGGACAAAGCATTTCCAGGAATTATGAAAACCGATTTTGCGTTTATTGCGTATCTTTGAGAATATTCAGTTTTGGAAATTCCTTGGTGTCAAAACTTCCTTGGTCTATAAATATTGAAGTTTGCATTTCGAGCAAACTGATCCTCATAGCCAGCAAAACTACGTACCTAGGTGTGTTGTTACTGGTGGAGCCATCTATTCGGAGAGGAAAGCACCCTAATTAGGCGATATCTCTTACGACCGCTCGTTTTAAAGACTTCTTTGGGATTGAGAAGCTCTACGAGTACCGTTGGTGGGAAACTAGATAATTGTAGTTTATTATTAGTTTTCGATTGATTTGATTGACTAACGGTTGTTGAACTTTGATTGCACCTAGTTTGTTTATGCTTGAGAATCTTCTCTTCTGATATAAGATTCACTCAAACTAGATCGAAGTGTCGACAGGGATCTTTAAAATGTTTGTAGATCTAAAGACATCTTGTGATAATCCATCGTTAACAGACTCCGTTCTGTGTGTGATTGATCACAAGAGATTCAAGTTGTTTGTGTACAGGTGTTTATTGAAGATCTAAGAAGATTTGAAGACAAAAAAGATTTCTTATTTGAGTTCATAATCTTTGGTGTGCACAAAACTTGATCGGCTGGGGATCCAACTATAATCGGTTTATCTTTTGATAGATTGGATTGATTAGTTGAGTAGATCGGCATCAGTATTTAGTATCTTGATCAGATCCTATTATTGATTGCATAGTCTAAACAATTACTTTGGTAGTTGTTGAATAGATTGATCTAAGAACCCGACAAAGGAGTTTATTGGGATAAACGGAAGAGCCTTTTGTCAAACTCATATCATGTTGTTTGAAAAGAGTTGTTACCGAACAGTTTGTCGTTCCTTTACTGTTTTGAATACGAACCAAAGGAATTATTCCAAATGCGTGACTTATTGCAAGTTGGAGGCGCAGGGATAATGAGGGAACTAGGTGAACTATAGGTTTAGTTGCTTGGTCTCAACTATACGAAGTTGGTTTAGATTTTGTATAACGGCTTAATTCTGAGAGTATTCAATTCTGGATAAGGTCCCGGGGTTTTTCTACATTTGCGGTTTACTCGTTAACAAAATCTTGCTGTGTCTTTTACTTTTCTATTTCCGTAATTATTATTGTTTTTATTATAATTAGAAGTAAAATACACAAACGTTATTTCCTAATTACTTGATAGAATTCCTATAGTGTTTGATTAAGTCCGAACCTATTATCAAGTAATCATACTTTGATGTTATATTGTCTCGATCTTGTATCCATAGTCAATCACGCAAGTTATCTTGTTGTCGTATTGTCACGATCTCGTATCTATAGACGATCACACGAAGTGTGAACCGATTCGTTGTATTGTCTCGACTAAGTCCATAAACAATCACTTTCGGAGAAAGGACTTATAGGTGGAAAAGTTTTAGATTGAGGTATATTTGGGTACCCTCATCTTTTCAGGTATGTGTACCCTTAAGACAAATTTAAGTTTCGTACCGTACATAACTTTTTCAGTTTGCGTACTGGGTATGGATACCACACCGGTTTCATAACCAATAGTTATTTTTCAGTATGCATACTGGGTATGCGTACCATTCCAGGTTCACGAGTTCACAAACTTTTTGTGGTATTGATACTGGGTATGCGTACCACTAAGTCGTTGTCGAACTATAGCTACACTGATACGTGTACTGTGTACATGTACTACGGCTCCGGACCTATAATACTTTTCCCAGTTTATGAAACTGGTATGCATACTGTCCTGTATCCAGATTTTCAGTAGTTCTATATTTCTCTTTAGATCGATTCTAAACATTCCCAAATAACATCAATGACACATATCACTGTTCCAAACTATTTTCGAACGATAATTTTGAATCATAATTTAGATTACGAACAATAAATTGTCCTTAACCGAAATTCATCAAGTATGAACAAATGTTCTTTAAGCTTAGTCAAATATATTTCGAGAACTAATTACCAAGATAAACTTGACTCAAAATTCTTGATATGCTTACTATAGTCTAATTAGTTATGTGACAATGCCTCATAAATAGAGAGATGAATATAACTTGAGAAATAGGTGGTTCAGTCTTCACTTACCTTTTGTTGAAGAAGTTCTCCAAAAGCTTCGGCTGATCTTCGCCCTCAAACGGTAGAACGCAATGATGATTGTTGTGATGCCCGTTTCTCAACAACACTTATATCTTAATCCGAGACTTAACTAATTGTAGACTAAAAATCAAGATATAGTTTTGACAACTAAATTTGATAACAAGCTTGAGATAACAACACTTGTGAGTTCGACCGAGCAATGCTCTAACAATCTCCCCATTTTTCAATTTTAGTGACAAAACTATCAATACATATGGATAAAAAAATAAAGCTTCAAAAACTCCTTGAATCCATCATGCTTGATTTCCTTGGTTTCTTAAACTCCTTGAATTCTTCGTTACTTCAAGTTGCAATGATTATGAACGTGTTCAACTCAACATCCTTGTTGTTGAAGATCCATAGCAATAACAACTTTGAAAACAATTATTCTCAATCGTCGTTATACAGAAACATAGTATTATTATCTTCTCCAAAGCTCAATTGTATCACAACTTTGAAGTAATACTACAATGATATGATATGTTTCTCCCCTTTAATCTATACTTACATCTTTTTCATAATAGGTAAAACCTAGAGATATTGATTCACCCCCCCTTACACAATGATATGTAAACCATATGTATGTAGTGCGAAACTACTAATTAATTCTCCCTCTTTTTGTCAATTTTTTTTGGCAAAGGTACAAAAATCATGGGATCATAATGAATTCCACCAAAAGATACTTCAGGATTTAGAGAGAATTACATGCCAACTTTATTAAGATGATCTCACATAGAATAAAATACTTAGCGCTCATCTAGGAAATTTAAGATACAAGCATCCCCTGTAAATTCCACAGCCACACACCCCACAAAGATAAAGCAATTAAGCACAAGTTCATTTAAGAACTCTCCCCCATTTGATGTCATTCCCAAGAGAACAACATGAGTGACCTTAATTTAAGGAAAAAGAAGGATTTTGTCAGACATTAACAAATCACTTGGATTTGTATCCTGAACATCGACTTAAATTAATCTCAATGCCAGTTACAGACAAGGATATAATTATAATCGGTATGACTCAACATAATAAAATCTTACGGAGTGTATAATACAGTAATAACACAGAAGTGTGATCACGAGTAGATCGAGACTGCGAGAAAATTCTCAAAGAGTATGTTCTATTTTTAGTTTATTAAAAAAAAACAGAATAGATTTAACTTCTGAGCATATATGAGATATCAGTTCAATTTATAAAAAGTAAAGGACACATATATCTCGTAAGACTTTGCAATATATTAAACCAATAATGATTGCATACTCCAAGTTCATCTTCCAAAAACTCTAGAATTTAAATAAATAAATCTAAAAATATGCAAGATGAAAATCGTTGGAAATAACCCGTGTAATCACAAAATTTTCTATACCAAACCCTAGTTATCCTTCTAAAAATAAAGAATAAATTCTCACAAGAAGTTTCCTAGTAAAGAAAAATAACATAGAAAACAAAATAAACTAGATTTTTCCAGACTCTTCATTGGTATTGAGACCCTTGAATTTGTTTTCAACTGTATCCACGAGCTTTCCATAGAAAATATCCTTATTGAGAAGATTACGAACATGAGATCAAGGTCAGCGAAAACCTTTTTCAACTCAGTCCTTAACATGTCTAGACCTTTTAGCGTTTCAACAAGTTCTAGCTAGTTTGCTTCCTCAAATTATTTAAGAAAATCATAAACAACATTAGTAGAGATCATCTCTTCACGCTCAACATCTTTATGATCATATGCTAAACAACAATTCACACCAGGAAGATCTTCAGATGATTAAACAACTTTGTCATCTGTTTTGGGGTAAAAACTTATTCTGCTGGAAATGGTAAATTTGGGTGTGCCGCCGAGAAACGAATCCATACCCTAAACAAATGCACTGCACGGGAGTACTTTAGATTCGAGAGATCAATCTGTACAATTCTGGCCTAAACCAAGAAATGGTTGTTCCAGTCTTGCTTCGGTCAAAAAATAAAGGAGAAGCGTTGATCTTAAGGAGGGAAGCGAAGAAGGTGTTGAGATCAGAATGGTTAACTCTGAAGGTGTGGTTGTTTGATGACTTGTATCAGATTGTGGAACTTGCTTGCGGAAGGTAAGCTATAAGTTTTTGGTGTTTTCTGAATACGTGTGTGATAACCGTTGTTCATTGAAATAAATTGAAAACCTATTTATATAGTCATAGTTGCACGCACCCTGATCTCATAGGAAATGGGAGTAGTTGAGTGATGGAGAAGTGGGATCATGTGAAAACCACGTCTTACCATGAGGGAAGACGGGTCAGTTTACACCCACTATTTTTCAGCTTCCATTAACTGTCCGCCTTTCCTGACACTTTCTCATAATGGGCGTGTTGCACGCCGCACGCTGTAAACCGCCAGACTAATACCCTGATGAACATCCCCCAGTTTGTGACATGTTTGATGTCTCGAGTATTTTATAGAAAATATGTAGCAAGTTGCTGAGTGGGTCTTGCCTAATTATTCTGACCAATCACGCGTAAGCTAGGTGGCGGGTAGTCATGTGTGACGAGCCAAGTCATGAGACTTGCCGCAAAGAATAGCATGTGACACCATTAGGTTAAATAACTAAGTTATTTGTGAAGCCGATACTCATAAAATATCGTATGTATTCGATGCATGTAAAACATCGCTTTTAAGAAAGCAGCTCAAAATAATCGGTGCATGTGAAGCATCATTGTATTGAGCCTATCTTGGTTGGTCGCGGAACCTAGTGTCTTAAAAAGAGCATGACCGGCTAGAAGCTGCTGGGAGATATTTATGCATGCCAAAGGTAGGTCAGTTGGTCCCTATAGGAGAGTGATGGCTGGTAGCCATTTTGGCATCTTATTGGTTGGTCCAAGTTAAATCTAGACCGCTTAAATTGGATAGCCAAATTGGATGGCTGAGATGATTTGCGGCAGTTATTGATTGCCGCTAATTTATTTAAGACTTCTATAAGAAGCGCGACCAGCCATCTTTGGGTGATCGTTTAGGATCCATATGGGAAGGCCGCGGCTTTTCCGATTGTTCTTTATGGAAGCGGGATAGCCGGTGATCATGGCCACATCTTGTTGAACACCTAGAATAAGAGTTTTCCCGTCCGATTTGACTGGCGAAGTTGGGCGGTCGAGATGATTTATGGCTGTTAATGACTGCTGTTGATTTAATTTAGGCTTTAAAAGCCGCATGGCCAACCCATTTTGGGCCAACGGTTTTTAGCATTGGCGGCATGCTGTGGATCATTCGACAAGCCAACACTATAGTCTGGCCGCTAGTGAGTGTATCCGCGCCTTGTCCGTTGATAGGAATTGAATCTAGGCCGGTCAATTCGGCTGGCGAAGTTGGACAGCCGAGATTGTTTTGCGGCAGTAATGTAATGTCGCTTAATACAAATTAAGGTTTTGTAAGTCGCGCGGCCAACGAACTTTGAGCAATCGGTTAGTGGCTCTGTTGGCAAGTTGAAAGGATTCCGATTGGCCAAGGCATTAGTGGGCCCGCCGCTGTGTATGGTGGTGTTTGTCCGACCGTGTTAAGAAGTAGCTAGACTTGATAAATCGAGTGGCCAAAACGTGCGGCCGTGATCGTTTTAAGACAGACATGGGTAGCCTATATTAAATTCCTTAAGGAATTAGGTGTGTCGACCAGCCAACTTCCAACTTTATTAAAAGTGTGTATGGCGCATTTAAAGCGATCTAATTGGTCGATGTGAAAGGGGGTCGGCAAGCAGCAACATGGAGCGTGGCCAGCCGGCCACAGATGGCGCCTGTTGAAGCAAATCGGTCGGACAAGTGGCGCGGCCACACCTCCTTTTGCCGCTGCTCTTACTTGCCGCAGTTCCTCTTTATTTCTTGTTTTCTGATTTTTTTTGTAGGATTTTGCTCCTACTAGCTCCATGATGGATCAATCTAGTTTGCCAAGGTTTAGTATCGACCAATAGGGTTCGAAATATCATGTAGGGCGCAAAAAACCTAATTTTGTAAATTAATAAAATTAGGTTAGAAAGATTGAATTTTGTGAGCTGACACAAAATCTATCAATTTCTGGTGAATTTTGTGTGTTCATACAAAATCACTAATTATGTTTCAGAGGGTAGCATAACTTTGCGTGCCTCTAATTGAGTATTTCCATGCATATCTTAATCCTGACACTTCGGGAAATTCATGCTACTCAGTTGCGAGCGAACATTAATTGTCATGTCATGTCAACATCAAGAGTTCGGCTGGGGAACATAGCATAGAATGAATACTCGGCAGGCTCCGTCATTAGTGAGTAATGCAATTAGGAGATTAAATACTCATTAGGATCTATACTAGTGAACAATTCATCTAGGAGATTGAGTTTCAGTACAATATGAAGAGAGACATAGGCACTCATCAGATTCTTATACATTCTTCAAATTCCTTGCGGAATATAGACATATCAAGGTCTACTACGTATGATGCCGGGTAGGTAGACAGACTTTTACAGTTTTCGCTCTATACCAAAAACCACCATCAACATTAAGTCCCCTGCTTAGCACGAAACAGTGACATTGTTGCGGGGTAAGCACTAGATCGTGAAAGACGAAATTTAAAATTGAAAAGATAAAGCAGGTAGATATTACCAGCAAAATGCTAATCGGCTTTCAGCAACGGGACCGCGCAGAAAATGGTCTTCGTAGTAGCGTGTTGCTAGCTCAACTATAGGGTATGAGTGCTGTGGGCCCAACCATCTATTCCCGTTCATGGAGCAAAAATGAATCCTTTTTCAGTAAATTATGTTCGTATAAAAAGGGGTATCAACCTTCTTCCGTTTTTTGTTGCTCGTCTGGCTCCGTGCTTTCGTCTGCAGCAGCCCGCTCCTCTTTGTCACTATCAGCAGCTCCATCAGCAGCGTGTCAATTTTCGGCAGCAAGGTAAGTACATCTTGTTCTTTCTTCTTTTTGCAAGTATGAACTTTAGTTGTACGTATAACTTCCACGGTTTTGAAATTTCATCAAATCCTGAGTGAACTCCATTGATCCTCTCCGGAATGTGTAATAAGCAACTGTCTCCCGAAAATGAGCATCAAGCCTCTCCAGTGGAATTCAAAATTTGCCAAACTCCATTGCGCTTAATAGCAAGAGGCCTTAACTTTAAGTTGTTTGGTGTCTGGACTGCTGAGTCACAATTAAAATGTTCTTTAAACTCCCGAGCATTGACTGGCACAAAATTGTATTTATTCTGACTGTTTAGCTCATAGGCCTATTCTCGCCTTTCTGATTGCGATGATGATATGCTTGGAAGGTTTGTATGGGCAAAATCTTCCGGAGCCATTGAGTGAAGTAGACGAGATGAGAGGCGTTCCGTTGCCGACGTGCTGCTATCAAGTCTTCAAGGAATTCGTTCCAAGAGACATCCTTTGAATCATCTTCTGAATCTTGGATTGTTGTATGGAATGGGATGCGACGAGCAGTCCCCAGTTACACTTCTGTTTGGTTACTAGAGATGTACTTTTTGAGCGGAATACAATGCGTTCTTGTAAGGAGTTCTAGATGCGTGCTAGAACCGATGGCGTGGCCGAATATATGAAAATATCTCTACGGCGTACTTTTAGAATCTTTGATGCGCGTGTATGGCTTCATGTTGAGAAATTCCTGCGGCTCGTAAAGCTTTGATAGTGATGATACTGATATCAGAAATAACCTAGTTGAGGGACATAAAGGCATCCTGTGCTGGCAGTCCCCAGGTGTAATTATTCTGAGTCTATTTTCTCCTGAAAGATGTACTTCCATTGTATTTGCTGGTAAAGTGTTTGACGAACTGACGAAGGCGGAAATCTTTTGGATTCATCACTTGTTGATCAATTGGCGGGAGTCGCACTTGATAGATCTGTATTGTATCCAAACTTTTGGCAGCCCATGCACCCCTTCCATTAGAAATTGGAAATCTAGAAACACTGAATCTGATGTCGGTGATGTGGCTATTGATGTGCAGCTTCGTGCATGCCTTGGGTAGGCGGCACAGAGTTCTTAGTAGGTGATGTGGCAGGCATGATGCATTTGGTATGTGTGGCTTGCTGAGGCGTGACTTTCCCCTTTGATTCTTCATTGACAACAACGCTTATGGATGGCTGAGCCAAATACTAGTTGTTGGTCAGGCGCCTTCCAGACATGGAGGTGATGATATCCTCACGCTACATATTCGAAGAGTGGTGACCCTATCACGATTTCTTGGTTGACCGTCTCTTCTGAGTTGAAGAGGTCCTTGAGAGTGAAGGGATTCCGTGTTGATCCTCAGTCCCCAAGTGTGGTTTACGTGATTCTATCTTGTTTGGTCGGTGGGTTTACCATAATAAAGATATCACCATCTTGCCTCCGTACTGGTGACCTTATTACTTCCTTCATTGGAAAATAAAATATGCAGAAGTTCGGATTACCTTTATTCGTAGTTGTTGTTGTTATGGTGGAGATCTGGCTGGTATCAACAAACAAGCAGCAATGGTTCTTGGCAACAACTGTGATCAGAAGAGACTGCGTTTTCGTGGGAACAAAACAGGTTGGCTGGAGCTTGGATGGCTACGGTCACGATCCTTGACAGGGAGGAGTGGTGACTACGGGCACAAATCTTCACAGGGACGAGTGGTGGCTACAGGCACGGCAGGGAGAGGCGTAGTGATGGTGGTCATTGATGTCGTTTTATAGTTGTAGTGGTAAAAAGGTTCGTTGCTCGAACTTGTGAAGGATTTTCGAAAATTAAATAGAATTGTTTTGACAATAATAAGAAAATACCGAAACTTTGGATTCCACCATTGACCAATTAATTGATAAACTCTAATCAATATTCATGCAATATTCTTCTTTAAAGTGATTCTAATATTTGCCTCTAATAGATTTTTGAAGTAATAATTGTAAGCACGAAGCATGAAACATCAAAAGTATTAAAACCAAGCATGTCCCATCAAAACACTTCACAACTACTCAATAAAAACCAATTTTTCTTTTAAGTTCTATGCAAAAAATCATGTAAAATAATTGCAATAAATAATTAAAATAGAATTATACCACTTTTCATGGAACAATGGCTTCCTCCGTCGCCTCGGCTAAGGGGTTTAGCTCCTCATATTAATCACTTGCTCAAAATACATATTTGGTGTTCAAAAGTTGATTAAAAGAGTGAAAAGTGCTAAGCAGCGGATTCTGTAGTTGCTGAAGGTCTAAAACAGAAGTCCGAGTCGTTGCTGAAGAGCTTCGGTGACTGAAGGAAGATGCGACCGTACCTCGTTGTCACTGAAAATAAGTCTGCCACTGCGACTGATTCTGAAGGTCTAATGTTCTTCGTCTTCTTCTTCTTCTCAGCAGCAGCAGGAAAGTTCTGAACTCGACTCTGTTGATTTTTCTCTCGCTTCTCTATAGCTCTAAACTTCTCCAAACTCCCCCAAATTGTTCGTATCTCTAAATATGACTTGAATCAACCTATATATAGCCTCCAAACCACAAAATTACTCGAGTTAATCCAAATATTTTCTTTTTTCTTCACCGCACGTTATGGGATTTTAATCTTCTTTTTACGCGTTAACTTGGTTTCCAAACTCTCTCAAACTCTCTCAGGACTGAATAAGGACTCCATACACTCCTATCTTGCCGTAAACTCTTCACAAATTCTTTTGTAAACCGAAAATAACTCAAATTGTGAATTCTCCCTGTTTTGCTCCAACACGGATTTCTATCCCTGTTTAATCGATTCTACAGCCCATACCATACTTGTTTATCCTTAACAGAGTTAACCCAACGAAAATCAGCCCTTGAATCGTCTTAAAAATCATCCAAAATCCAAACAGAAAATTTCTGTTTTCTGTAAAAAAAATCCCGCCAAAATCTGTTTTGAAAATTTGAGAAGAAATGTGACCTCCCCCTATCCAGTGCCGGTCTGTGCTTAGCAGCTGCTTGGAAATGGGTTACCCCTTATCCAAAATGAGAGTCCGAATAGCAAGTGTCCTCCCAGGAGCCTTTAACAACTTTTCGAGCCAATTTTCCCAAAAATGTTTATTCCCCAAAAATACCTACAAAGGGATAAAATACCAACATTTGTACAAAAATGGGTACTAAAAATATACACAATAGAGATGAAAATAGATACATAAATGCGTCTATCAGTCATGGGCGCTTTTGTAACCACGACCATGAATCTTGGATGAGCGAAGAAGCATAAGTAGTAGTAGCCACGTCCACGAGCTTTAGGCGAGCATAGGCGGTGATGCTAGCCACGACCACGAACATTAAAAGGCTTTGATCGGCCATTATGACCCAAAGGATGAGTTTTTTCCTTTCATATAACTTACATACGTGAGTTTTATTTCTCCTTCTATTATTTCTCCTCTTTTATTTTTGGTGAAGCAGCTTCTCTCTGATTCCTGACGGAAGCTCGCCTATTGTTTCTTGCCTGATACGACATAGTTGAGGGCTGCAAATATGTCTTGACGCTGCGCTTTGGAGAAATACATGATCTCACATAAATGCTCCATCGTGGACTGTACAGTTTTGTGGACGGAGTCCCCAGAAATCATGCAGCTCCTGACGGGAAGAGGATCTCTGTGGACTCCCTCAGTGCTTAGTTGAAGTTCTCCTGCATCCACCTTCTCTTTGAAAATGCGCTTCAATTTGTTGCAATCGCTGGTGGGGTGATTGAAGATCCTATGGTAACGGCAATATTTAGGATTTGCCATTTCTTCTTCGGTTAGAGGACGTCTGGTAGGAGGTCGCTTGATGACGCCATCTTGAATCCATGCTTCTAGGAGTCCGATTACCTCTTCAATTGGACACGGGAAGATTAGAGCAGCCTCTCAATTTTCTTGTTGTTGTGCAGGCGTCTTAATCGCAGCTTTATGGGTTTGAGTTATCTGCTGCGCTGGTGCCGCACCTTTGAGTTGTTGATAGCCGTTCCCCAGATGCATTCTCTTTCCACCCTCCCTAGTGATTGACTGTAGGTTGGATCTTTTATTGGAAGGACGCTTGCTTTCTTGAACATCTTTACGAGCTTCTTCATTCTGGGATGGTTCGGATCGACTGAGTAAAGCAGCAGCGGATCTCTTAGCAGCTTCTGATGCAATATGGGAATTGACATTTTCCAGGAAAGACGCACATAATGAAATCACCTTTTCATTGCGAGGACTCTGATGAGAACGTGATAAATCCCACGAGTGTTCTTTCTGAGCTTAAGGAGACATCTCTTGATCTTTATGAGCAGACAAGTTAGGTTGGTGGATACCTTTCCATTCAATGTGACCATAGGCTTCATCTTCCTCACCAGGAATAGGAATATGAATCTTGGAAGAAGAACTACTACCATCAGTATTGACCCAAAATGAATTGTTGATGGCGTTTCCTACAGAATGAATACATGTTGGTTCCTTTGATAGTTAATCCGTGAGGACTATCAAAAGTGTAAATACTTTATCCTGCGTCTTGACAATAGTAGCTTGATTCCTGACAATATCATTCAAGATTTTCGTCAAATCGTGAATAGTTGTTAAACATTGAGACTCCATAGCCTCGACAAGGGTAATGAATGAAATAACGGATTCAGGAATAACATGTGAAGTATTGTCAGTGCTAGGAGAAGTAAAATTGGGATTGAGGGTTTATGAACCATTCCTAAGATCAACCATCTTGATAAATTTAGGGAATTGAAAATGAAATAGGGAAAATGATTTTTTGCAACCGAGAGATTAATCTCCCACTGTGGTCGCCGGTTGTTTTGGGGTAAAAACTGATTCTGCTGGAAATGGTAATTTGGGTGTGCCGGCGAGAAACGAATCTAAACCCTAAACAAATGCACTGCATGGGAGTACTTTAGATTCGAGAGATAAATCTGTACAAATCTGGCCTAAACCAAGAAATGGCTGTTCCAGTCTTGCTTCGGTCATAAAATAAAGGAGACGGGTTGATCTTAGAAGAAGGTGTGGTTGTTTTATGACTTGTATCAGAATGTTGAACTTGCGAAAGGTAAGCTATAAGTTATTGGTGTTTTCTGAATACGTGTGTGATAACCGTTATTCGTTGAAATAGGTTGAAAACCTATTTATATAGTCATAGTTGCACGCACCCTGATCTCATAGGAAATGGGAGTAGTTGAGTGATGGAGAAGTGGGATCGTGTGAAAACCACGTCTTACCATGAGGGAAGACGGGTCAGTTTACACCCACTACTTCTAAGCTGCCACTAACTGTCCGCCTTTCCTGACACTTTCTCATAATGGGAATGTTGCACGCCGCATGCTGTAAACCGTCAGACCAATACCCTGATGAACATCCCCCAGTTTGTGACATGTTTGATGTCTCGAGTATTTTATAAAAAATATGTAGCAAGTTTTCGAGTGGGTCTTGCCTAATTATTCTGACCCATCACACGCAAGCTAGGTAGCGAGTAGTCATGTGTGACGAGCCAAGTCATGAGACTTGCCTCAAAGAATAGCATGTGACACCATTAGGTTAAATAACTAAGTTATTGTGAATCTGATACTCATAAAATATCATATGTATTCGTGTAAAGCATCGCTTTTAAGCAAGCAGCTCAAAATAATCAATGCATGTGAAGCATCATTGTATTGAGCCTGTCTTAGTTGGTCGCGGAACCTAGTGTCTTAAAAAGAGCATGACCGGCCAGAAGCTGCTGGGAGCTATTTATGCACGCCAAAGGTAGGTCAGTCGGTCCCTATAGGAGAGTGATGGCTGGTAGCCATTTTGACATCCTATTGGTCGGTCCAAGTTAAATCTAGACCGGTTAAATTGGATAGCCAAATTGGATGGCTAAGATGATTTGCGGAAGTTATTGATTGCCGCTAATTTATTCAAGACTTCTATAAGAAGCGCGACCAGCCATCTTTGGGCGATCATTTAGGAGCCAGATGGGACGGCCGCGGTTTGGCCGATTGTTCCTTATAGAAGCGGGGTGGCCGGTTATCATGGGCACATTTTGTTGAACACCTAGAATAGGAGTTTGCCCGGCCGATTCGACTGGCGAAGTTGGGCGGTCGAGATGATTTGCGGAAATTAATGGTTGCCGTTGATTTAATTTAGGTTTTAAAAGCCACATGGCCAATCTATTTTGGGCCAACGGTTTTTGGTGTTGGCGGCATGCTGTGGATCATTCAACCAGTCAGCACTATAGTCTGGCCGCTAATGAGTATATCCGTGCCTTGTCCGTTGATCGGAATTGAATGTAGGCCGGTCAATTCGGCTGGCGAAGTTGGACGACCGAGATCGTTTTGCGGCAGTAATGTAATGCCGCTTATTAAAAATAGGGTTTTGTAATTCGCGCGGCCAACTAACTTTGAGCAATCGGTTAGTGGCTCTGTTGGCGAGTTGAAAGGATTCCGATTGGCCAAGGCATTAGTGGGCCCGCCGGTTTGTATGGTGGTGCTTGTCCGACCATGTTAAGAAGTGGCTAGACTTGATAAATTGAGTGGCCAAAACGTGCGGCCGTGATCGTTTTAAGACTGATATGGGTAGCCTATATTAAATTCCTTAAGGAATAAGGTGTGTCGACCAGCCAACTTCCAACTTTATTAAAAGTGTGTGTGGCGCATTTAAAACGATCTGATTGGTCGATGGGAAAGGGGGTCGGCAAGCAGCAACATGGAGCGTGGCCAGCCGGCCACAGATGGCGCCTGCTGAAGCAAATCATTCGACCAAGTGGCGCGGCCACGCCTCCTTTTTCCGCTGCTCTTACTTGCCGCAGTTCCTCTTTATTTCTTGTTTTCTGATTTTTTTGGTAGGATTTTTCTCCTACTAGCTCCATGATGGATAAATTTCCTAGTTTGCCTAGGTTTAGTTTCGACCAATAGGGTTCGAAATATCGCGCAGGGCGCAAAAAACCTAATTTTGTAAATTAATAAAATTAGGTTAGAAAGATTGAATTTTGTGGGCTGACACAAAATCAATCAATTTCTTGTGAATTTTGTGTGTTCATACAAAATCACTAATTATGTTTCAGAGGGTAGCATAACTTTGATTGCCTCTAATTGAGTATTTCCATGCATATCTTAATCCTTACACTTTGGGAAATTCATGCTACTCAGTTGCGAGCGAACATTAATTATCATGTCAACATCAAGAGTTCGGCTGGGGAACATAGCATAGAATGAATACTCTGCAGGCTCCGACATTAGTGAGTAATGCAATTAGCAGCTTAAATACTCATTAGGCTCTATACTAGTGAACAATTCATCTAGGAGCCTGAGTTTCAGTACAATATGAAGAGAGACATGGGCACTCATCAGATTCTGATATATTCTTCAAATTCCTTGCGGAAAATAGACATATCAAGGTCTACTACTTCTGATGCCGGGTAGGTAGACAGACTTTTACAGTTTTCTCCCTATACTAAAAACCACCATCAACATTAAGTCCCCTGCTTAGCACGAAACAATGACATTGTTGCGGGGTAAGCATTAGATGGTGACAGACGAAATTTAAAATTGAAAAGATAAAGCAGGTAGATATTACCAGCAAAATGCTAATCGGCTTTAAGCAACGGGACCGCGCGGCAAATGGTCTTCGTAGTAGCTCGGCTATGGGGTATGAATGTTGTGGGCCCAGCCATCTATTCTCGTTCATGGAGCAAAAAGGAATCCTTCTTATGGAAATTTTGTTCGTATAAAAAGGGGTATCAACCTTCTTCCGTTTTTTGTTTCTTGTCTGGCTCCGTGCTTTCGTCTGCAGCAGCCGACTCCTCTTCGTCACTATCAGTACTGTAATCACTCTACCTTCTTTTATGATCCATATTCCCTTTTGAACATCAATACACTCTTAGCTCAATAAACAAAATTTTAGAGCACAAGAGTAATAATATTCATGAAAAAGGTTTTTATCATTAAATGCTCGAAAATTCTGGAGCTAGCTCAACAAGAAGTTCTAGCACTTTTTTGATTGAGAACATAGAGAATATGTAAAGATTACAATATGAAACAAAATCATAACTCATCACTTTTAAGTACTATTTGAAGCAAATAATACACCTGTTAAACAACAATCCTCATCCAACAGGTTTTTATGGACGAGGTTCCAATACTTGTACTTAGTTTGCCCAAGGGTGAGTCGTACACTCACCAGGCGAAGTTTGCTGACGTTTACCTCTTCTTTTTGCTAAGACATTCTTTTTGGGACACGAGAATTGATCATAGAAATTACTATCATCATGAAAGGAGACAAGATTAGAACATTTACCCGAGGTTGATTGTCTGGATGATGAAAGTTTATCGATGAGATCTTTGTATCCTGTAATGATCAAATTCATGTTAGCTTCTTGAATTGTTTCATTGATGAAAATATCAATTTTCCCAGGAGGTATATGAGTGTCCTTACGAACCCATATCTGTGAGGTTTTATGAGTTTTTTTTAACCGATTTTGCATACTACCTTTTTGACTTGTTCGAATATTCGTGGACCATACAGTACTAACATTCCTAGAAGAAATTTTGCTTGAATGTAACTTCACCCCAAGAGGTTTAGACATTCGAATATCAGACACACCCTTCAGAATTAAATCCAAGGTGTTTTGGAGACGGCCAAACTAATAGTTTTCCAACCTAATTTTACATTTTATTTGTACATGTCCTTTAGTGTTGCAATAGAAGCACACTTTCTGAGTTTCAATGAAATCAAAATAGGTAGTTTTAACACACTCGTCTTGTAAAGAACTTTTACTCCTTGGAGACTCAGTTTTTTCTTGGTCAGAGAATTTAAACTGATCATCTCCTGTCAAAGTAATAGTACTTTGATTATTAGTTTCTGACTGCAATTTTGTTAGCATATCATTAACACCAAGTGTTCTTACTTTTTCTAACACATCGCTTTGTACAAAAGCTGTTTTCATGGTAGTTTCTCGGGATTCACTATCGCAACATGGAGTAGTGTTCTTGATCGTCAATCGTTCGATCTCCAAGGCATTATCTTTCAGTTTAGCTTCGAGTGAAAGAATTCTCGATTTCACTTTGGCATGTTCTTCAAGAAAAATCCTTGTTTTGGAATCATTTTAAGAAATAATACCAATGAGAATATTGACTTTGTGTTTCATCCGAATGACCTTAGAAGAATGAAATTCTATACGCTTGAAAATCTAAGAACTTTGATTGGCTGCTTCCCATTCTACTTTTGAGTTAGACTCATCTGTAATATAATATGGATAACACTTATCAACATCCAATTGTTTTATGGGAACAAAATGTTCGTCTCTATGTGAGTTTGAGAATTCAGATTCTTTTACAGAATCCATAAAAACTGTTACTTTTAAACTGGTGGAACGTTTATTAGAGATTTTACTCTTCAAACATAGACTTATTAGGTCTGAAACGTGTTTGCATAGTATGGTACCAATTGAAAACGCGGGGGGTACCAAAATACACCACCAACTTTTTCTTAGGCAACCGGTATGGACAAAACCTAAATACAATTCCGAGAGTTCAACTTAATGAATCTTAATTGAGGTATAATATTCAGAGTTATATCTCTTTCTCTCACAATCAGAAAGTTGACAGAACCAAATCCACGAACCTGATTTATGTGTAAGAGTTCGTAGACGATCTTAAAAAACAATATCCAAGAATCAATCAAGTTGTATCCAACAAACAAGGATGGATGTATCTACTTTAATTGATTTACGTACAACCTGTGATATTTCAATTATAAAGATAAACAATATATTGCGGAAAAATAAATAACACAAACACACTAGAAATTTTGTTAACGAGGAAACCGCAAATGCAGAAAAACCCCGGTACCTAGTCCAGATTGAACACCAAACTGTATTAAGACGCTACAGACACTAGCCCACTACCAATTGACTTCAGACTGGAATGTAGTTGAGACCGAATTAAACCCTCACAACAATTCAGCTACAGTCGCACTCGTTACACCTCTTCAATCCCAGAAAGACTCCGCGCAAATGATTCCCTTAGATGACGTCCATTACAGCCTAAGAGTTTCTTCAACTCAATTGAAGACTTTAAACCAATATGCCTCTCACAGATAAGCCTATATGTGTGATTTCCTTTTTGATTATAGATTAAGGTCAGACTAGAAATCGATAGCAATAGAGAGTCTAGGTAACCTCAAAATCCGGACTTATGCTTCCCAAAGAGCAGCCTAGATTATTATTAACCTCACAAGTATTAAACTTGTGGAATCAATAAAGTCTGAGACGAAGAGAACTTTGTGATTCTATCTTGATTGATTGAGCAATCTCTACAATCAAACAAGATCGGGATACTCGAGCTATCAAGATAAAAGATAGATGGACCTGGCTTCATGAATCCCTATGAAGTATTTTTAGCCGCTAAACCCTAAAAGGGTTTTGGGAATAGGACGACTCTAGTTTACAACTAGGACACATAAAAGTAGTGTCAGGATTCAAAGATCCCAGTTGTTTGAGGTTCCCTTTTTATAGACTTTCAAAGCATAGGTTACTTTAGGTTTAAGCTAAGATAGCTTTGGAACCAAGCAAACAACATCCACCGTTAGATGAATCTTTGAAATGTGATTGACATATCAAGATATACACTCTGGTTAGGATGAACCGTAAGCGAACCGTGTATAAAGACAATGTTCATAAACAGTTAGCCGAAGCTAGCCGATATGATTGAACCATAAGCTTAATCATTTTCATAAACACCTAAGCTTTTTAAGTTTGAATCACAACCATAGGTTATAATGCGATCAATCATGTCTATAGAGTGTTCTTAGAGATTTATTCAAATTCTAATTATCTCACAGAAATCAATTTATCTGCATCTGAAAATATTCGACCGGGCAAGTACGTGTACTCATCCTTGTTTGGGTGACTATATTTGACATGGTACATGTACCGGGTATGTGCATATGAATTTAATCGACATGGTAAGTAGGTGTACAAAGTACAAATACTTAACCTGTTCGTGAACAGTTATGTCATGGAACGTGTACGTGTACCGGTATGTAAACCTTAAGACATAACCGAGTTCTAGAGTTCACATAACTTTTTCGGTATGCGTACTGGTATGGATACCATTTAAACATAACCGAGTTTTGGAGTTCACATAACTTTTGTGGTATGCGTACTAGTATGGATACCATTTAAACATAGAAAAGTTACGGAGTTCACATAACTTTTTTGGTACGTGTATCGGTATGAATACCAAACCGGTTCCGTAACCAACAGTTTTTTTCTAGTATGCTTACTAGTTTGCTTACTGATCCGGATTCACGAGTACACGGACTTTTAAAGATGTGCATACTAATATGCGTGCCGAAAATATGTTTATCGACATATAGATACTCTGTTACGTGTACTGAGTACATGTAATACGGCCACAGACTCAACACAGTTTTTCCAGTTTGTAAGACTGGTACGTACATCGTCTTATATAAAAATTTACAGTTAAAAAGACAAGGGTACCCAAATACACCACAATCTTTTTGTTTCAACCTATAAGTCCTCTTCTGAATATGATTGTCTATGGACAGAGTCGAGACAATATGACAATTTGGTTCACACTTCGTGTGATCGTCTTTGGATATGAGATTGAGACAATACAACAACAAGGTAACTTGTGTGATTGACTATGGATATAAGATCGAGACGATACAATAACAAAGTGTGTACTTGATAATAGGTTCGGTAATAACCGAAACTCTATAGGATCACTATCAAGTATTACGGAGTTAACGTACTTGTGTATTTTACTTAATTATAATAATAATTATAATACGGAGAACAAAGTAAAAAATACAACAAGATTTTATTAACGAGGAAACCGCAAATGCAGAAAAACCCTGGGACCTAGTCCAGTTTTGAATACTCTTATAATTAAGCCGCTATACAAAATCAATGACCAACTTCGTATAGTTGAGACCAAGCAGACTACCCCTAGCTACTTAGTTCCCTCAGTATCCCTATGCCTTCGACTTCTAGAGTCACGCACGTGAATAGCAAGTCCTTTGGATCATATTCCAAACAGCAAATGAAGAATATGTTTGGTAACTACTCTAATCAATCTTGCTACAAGATAAGATGATTCGTTGACAAAGGCTCTTATGTTTAATCTAATAAACTCCTTTGTCTGGTTAGATCAATCTATCCAATAACTAACGAAATAGTCAAGTCTAGATGTGCACTCAATCAATATATATCTCAAAGAGAAATATAGAGAATGCCGATCTCACATAACTAATCAATCAGATCTATCAAAGATAAACTGATTTTAGTTGGATCCCAGCCGATCAAGGTTTATGCACTAAATCCACAAGATACGAAAACTAATAAGAATTCTTCTTCGTCTTCAAATCTTCTATTGCCTTCAAATACCTGCACAACATTACTTGAATTTCTTGTGATCAATCACGCACAGAACGGAGTCTGTTAACAATGGATTATCACAATATGTGTGTAGATCTAACAACAGTTCTAAAGATCCCATCGATACTTTGATCTAGTCTGAGTGAATCTTATATCAGAAGAGAAGATTCTCAAGAATAAACAAACTAGGTGCAATCAAAGTTTCAATAACTGTTAGCCAATCAAATCAAATCAAAAACTAATAACACTGCAATTATCTAGTTTCCCACCAACGGTACTCGTAGAGCTTCTTGATCTCACAGAAGTCTTTAAACGAGCGATCGTAAGAGATTTCACCTAATTAGGATACTTTCCTCTCCGATTAGACGGCTCCACCAGAAACAACAAGAAATGAAGTTTGTCTAGCTCTTAGGATAGTTTGCTATAAATGCAAACTTAGGTATTTATAGACCAAGGATGTTTGGACACCAAGGAATTTCCAAAACGAAAATATTCTCGAGATATGCAATGAATGCCCAAATTCTGTTTTCCTGATTCCAATAGATGTTGGTTTAATATTTCCGAAATCTCTCATAGAAAATCTCCAATTAGTAAATGCACATTACTAATTTTTATTCTCTAGAGCTATGCATTAGATGCTGGTAATTAAAGCATATAAAACCAAAAATCTTAATTTAAGCATATAAAACCAAAAACCTTAATTTATTTCGGCACAGGATCACCTTGAGCACCAAGGTTTACTTTGAACAATAAATGATAAGAGTTACTGCTCATGTTCAAAGTATGTTGACATCTTTACACTACAAAGCCTTATTCCGTATTTACATGGATTTGCTTTATGGAATAGGTTCTACCACACTTTCAAAAAAGTTTAGAATTGGTTCTACCAGAATTCCAAGACTACTATGTGATCGGTTATACCAAGTCACAATGGTTAGGTGTGATCGGTCCTACCAAGTCACATACATGGTTCAGATCGGTTATACCAATCACTAGGATCGGTTCTACCTATACACGGTACCTACTTGTGATCGGTTACACCAATTACAAGGATCGGTCACACAACCACTTATGATCAGTCACACTAACTCACACCAATTACAAGGATCGATCATAACATCTCATGGTGATTACTTAGGATCTGTTACACCAATTACCAGAACTGGTCATACCAGATCATAAGTCTAGGTATTGTGATTGGTTATACCAAGATATATAACTTGAGTTAAGATCAGTTCTACCAACTCACACATATTGGTCATCAAAGAATATGAAATGAATAGTCGGACCAATAAACCCATTGATTTCCCTTTCGATTCATGAAACAAGTTCATGAACGTACTTCCTTTAAAAAAATGTAAAACATTGTTTCCTAGGATGAAATCTTCACCATACACCCATACACATAATCATAAAACTATATACAAGTTTATGTCGATATCATATCTACGAAGTTCAAAAGATAAGTGTTATACTTCGTAATATAATTCCTTAATACTATGAACATACTATTATGATCATGTCTGTCCACTAGAGTATTATATGCAATATGTACAGTATATACGGCTTCGCATGTTATGTTTAATATAACACGACTTGAAAGATACGTTATGAATGAAACAAGTTCAATTCAATATTACTAACCTCAAGTGGAAGGATGATGTCGTCGTTGTAGTTCGTTACTTCTTATCATTCTTCAGGTCTTCAGAGTAATACTTGTATGTATCAACATTCCCAACATTTCTATTCTAACCTAAACGAAGTTGACTCTAGTATTTAATCAAGCGACTCTAGATGAGTTTTGATATTAAAATATGACAACCAAACTTGACATACCAACGCTTGGTGAGTTCAACAGAGCTATGCTCTGACAACAATAGTTCTATATTTTTCTCTAAATCGATTCGAAACATTCCCAAAAACATCAATAACACATATCACTGTTCTAGGCTATTTTCGAATGATAATTCTTGAATCATGATTTTGATTGTGAACAATAAATTGTTCTTAACCGAAATTCATCAAGTATGAATTGTTCATTAAGCTTATTCATATTTCGAGAGATAATTACAAGATGAATCTTGACTTGAAATTTTTGATATGCTTACAATTGTCTAATTAGTTATGCAACGTCATTTCATAGATAAAAAGATGAATGTAACTTGAGATATGGGTGGTTCAGTCTTCACTTACCTTTTGTTGAAGAAGCTCTCCAAAAGCTTCGATTGACCTTCGCTTTCAAACGGTAGAACGCAATGATGACCGCCGTGATGTTCGTTTCTCAACTACATATTCTATCCTAATCCGAGACTTAACTAATTGTAGACTAGAAATCAAGATATAATTTTGACAACTAAATTTGACAACAAGCTTGAGATAGCAACACTTATGAGTTCGACCGAGCAATGCTCTAACAATCTCCCCCTTTGTGAAAAACTATCAAATACATATGGATAAAAATTAAAGATGTAAAAAACTCCTTGCATCATGCCTTGATTTCCTTGGTTTATTCAACTCGAACTCTTCGTTATTTCAAATTGCAATGATTTTGAACGTGTTCAACTCAGCATCATTATTGTTGAAGATACGTACCCATAGCAATAACAACTTTGAAAACAAATATTCTCAATCATCGTCATATAGAAACATAATATTATTATCTTCTCCAAAGCTCAATTGTATCCCAACTTTGAAGTAATACTACGGTGATATGTTTCTCCCCCTTAATCAATACTTACATCTTTTGCATAATAGGTGAAATCTGTAGATTATTGATTCACTCCCCCTTACATAATGATCAGTAAACCATATGTATATATTGCGAAACTACTAATTAATTCTCCCCCTTTTTGTCAATAAAAATTGGCAAAGGTACGAAAATTATGGGATAGTTATGAATACAACTAAAAGATACTTCAGGATTCAAAGGTGGTTATTGACATTACATAAGAATATGTAACACCTCATATCAACTTTATTTAGATGAAATCACATGGTAAGAAAATACTTAGCGCTCATCTAGGAGATTTAAGATACAAGCATCCCTTGTAAATTCCTCAGCCACACACCCCACAAAGATATAACAATTAAGCACAAGTTCATTTAAGAACTCTCTCCCATTTGATGTCATTCCCAAGAAAACAACATGGGTGACCTTACTTTATGAAAAAGAATGATTTTTTCGGACATTAACAAGTCACATGGATTTGTATCCTGAATATCGACTTAAATTAATCTCAACGCCAGTTACGAAAAAATAGATAATTTTAATCGGTATGACTAAACATAAGAAAATCTTACGGATTTTATGATGCAGTAATAACACAAAAGTGTGATCACGAGTAGATCGATATTGGGATAAAATTCTCAAAAAGTGTGTTTTTATTTTTAGTTTATTAAAAACATAATGGATTTAACTTCTGAGCATGTAAGAAATATTAGATCGATTCATAAAAAACGTAAAGACACATATATTTCATAAGACTTTTGCAATAATTAAACAATAATGATTACATACTGCAAGTTCATCTTCCAAAATCTCTACAAATGCATACCAAACCATAGTTATCCTTCTCAAAAGCAAGAATAAATTCTTACAAGAAGTTTCCTAGAAATGCATCAGGTTTTTAATAGCCTGAGCAGAGAATTCTTTCTCATTGTTGAAAAAATCATCATTGATAGGATCATTTAGTTTTTCTAAGTCCTCAGAGATGTCTATTAACTCACTAAGTTCCTCCTTCAGTTTACGCAGTGTATTTTTCGACTGAGCCGACGAGTGTTCATAGTGAGTTATCTCATCTAAGGAGCGGTTGATTCAAAATTTCAAATCATTCCTTTTAGATACAAAGTTCTTCACGTTAGCCCTAAAATCATTATCTTGTTGACAAATAGATAAAAGACAAGTTGAGAAAGAAAGTTCTTTATCTCTGGTTGATATCTTCTTTTGGTTCCTTGATGATTTGATTCCTTTACACAGGTAGATGTTGACAGCTTCTACTGCATCATTCTTGGTGATACCTCTTGTTACAGGAGCCATGGAACCGAATTTTCTTAAGGAGATAAGAGTGTGTAGTCAATCCTTAATAAGGAAAAATGACCTTCTCTAACACGGTCCGTGAACCAGTGGACATACCATAGACATTACCTTCCGTGATCCCAAATGATAATATACAAACTTTGACTATCTTTAATTATACCAATTGTGGTTACTCGTCTTCATGAGTTTTATCATAGTTTATCACATAAGATTGAAACATCTTCTTTGCTCGAATAAACAGAGTTTAGAGCAGAGGAGATAGTTAAACAATACTTAAGGACCATTGATTGGTGATGAAACACAGTTATGTATTCTATATTTTGGAGCTAGCTCGACAAGATCATACACACCAATAGTTCTATAAGATTATTATGAGGTGAGTCACAAAATAATAATAGATCACATAAAGTAGTCAATTTATACTTGAGCAACTTTGTCATCACAAAAACTAATGTGATGAGTTTTTGTGCAACCTCATTTTCTCAAGCTAAAAAATCGAGGTTGCACTCATTACCACAATTAAGTAGTGATGGCCACTCACCACTTGTGTCACTAGGTGACTTTTCAAGGCCCTTTGTGTATTCAAGAATCTTACCTTTTCTGGTTCTTCTACTCCGTTGTCTTCTCGGTTTTGAAGTTCTCATATTGTTCTTCAATAGTTGACTCATTCTATGCATGCCATTCTGAAGTTTAACAATTCTTGAGTTATTCTTCTTGAACATGTCCTAAACATATCCCTTGCTTCCACAAAAGGATCAATGCATAGAGAGCTCAACTTTAGAGGTTTTGGCTACCTGCTTATCATAACAACCTGTTTCCTCTTTATACGAACCAGCATGAATGAAACAATTGTTGGTGATTAAGGTCTTGCTGAACTTCCTAAGAGCCTTTGTAGATTACACTTGAGGGTATCAATCTTATTTTTTTTTTGACAGACAAGGTTTCAGTGAACTTCTCATCAAGTTTTTCCAACTAATGAATTTTCACTTTAAGAGATGATTCGAGTTTTCCCATATTTTTCTTCAAACATAGGTTTTCTCGATGAATTTCTTCACTTTTATTCAAGAATTCTAAAATCTCCTTTTCTGACCCAGAATCAGAGGCTGAATCAGAATCAACAGATATTTCTGCACAAAGGGCGGAATTTTTTGTCAGAAATTTAGAAGTAAGCCCATCAGAGTTATCAAGTGAAACAATGAGAGCATTATTTCTTTGAAGAGAACTTTCGTCTTGAATAATTGAATTATCTTGGATCTCGTTTCGGGAGCGCCGCTTTCCAGATTGTTTGTACCTCCTTATGATATTTTTGAATTGTTGTGTAATCATAGATATATTCTCTTTATCGTGATCAACACAACACTCGTCATCCCAAGACAAGATTTCCTTTGTAGCTCCGCTTGCTTTGGTTGTGGCTTCAAGCGCAAAAGTGTTATCTTTAGCTATATTGTGCTCGTGATCAAATATTTTCAACTTCCCAACGAGGCTGTTTCTGGAAAGAGTTTCAAGGTTATTTCCTTCCATGACGGCATGTTTCTTAGACTCGTATCTTGCTGGTAAAGATCGGAGAATTTTCATCACAATGTCCTTTTGGGGAATAGTCTTCCCTAAAGCATAATATACATTTAAAATTCTAGACACCTTTTGATTAAACTCATCAAACGAATCTTCATCAATCATATGAAGATTTTCCAGTCAGAATTTAGGTTTTGAAGCCTAGCTTCTTTCTCTGAGGTATCTCCTTCGAATACGATTTCTAAGATATCCCAAGCATCTTTAGACTTAATGTACGAAGTCACATGGTGTTGAAGATCTGGGATTATGGCGTGGATAATAGCGTTTAACCCGTCAGAATTATGCTTTGCAACACTTATCTCAGTTTCACTATATTGTTCTAATGGCTTCGCAATAGTGGTTTCGTCTACAAGTGTTGGCGCATCGTATCCAATTACTACAAGTTTCCATGTCTCAAAGTCACGGGCTTGTAAAAAGGAACGCATAGCCATTTTCCACCATAATTAATTTGTGCCATCGAATGCTGGCGGTATGTTTATTGAGATTGCACTCTTGTCCATATAGTCAGACTGCTTCAAACACCGACTTAAAGGGTCTTAACGTGTTTGCCTTCTCTGATACCAATTGAAAACGCGGGGGTAGAAAAATACACCACCAACTTTTTCGTATGCAATCTGTATGAACAAACTTAAACACAATTCCGAGAGTTCAACTTAATGAATCTCAATCGAGGAATAATATTCAGAGTTATATCTCTTTTCCTCACAATCAGAAAGTTTACAAAGACTAGTCTGTGAACCTGATTTACATGTGAGAGTACTTGGGTGATTCCAAAGATCAATTTCCCAAGTAATCAATAAAGTCGTATCCAACAAACAAGGTTGGACGTATCTACTATGATTGATTAACGTACAACCTTTGATATTTTAATTATAAAGATAAACAATATGATACAGAAAAATAAATAACACAAACACCAGAAATTTTGTTAACGAGGAAATCACAAATGCAGAAAAACCCCGGGACCTAGTCCAGATTGAACACCAAACTGTATTAAGCCGCTACAGACACTAGCCTACTACCAATTAACTTCGGACTGGAATGTAGTTGAGCCCTAACAAAGTATCACACCGATCAAGGTACAGTCACGCTCATTATGCCTCATGAATCCCCACAGTACTCTGCGCAATTGATTCCTTTAGCTGGCGTCACACCAACTAAGAGTTGCTTCAACTCAATGGAAGACTTTAAACAAATTTTCCTTCCACAGATAAGCCTATATGTGTGATTTACTTTTTGATCGTAGATCATGGTGGTGTAAATCGATAGCAATAGATAAAGTCTAGCTAACCTCAAAATTCGTACTTATGAATCCCGAAGTGCAGCCTAGATTATTATTCACCTCACAATTACTAAACATGTCGAATCAACAAAGTCTGAGACGAAGAAAACTTTGAAGATTTCTATCTATCTTGTTCAAGTGAGCAGCTCAACAACCGAACAAGAACAGGATACTCGAGCTATCAGATAAACAATAGCTTAACCTGGCTTCACAAATACCTATGAAGTCTTTGCAGTCTCTAAACCCTAAAAGGGTTTTAGGAAGAAGACGACTCTAGTTTTACAACTAGGACACACCAAGACAACTAGTGTCAGGATTCAAAGATCCCAGTTGTTAGAGGTTCCCCTTATATAGACATTCAAAGCATATGTTGCTTTAGGTTTAAGATAAGATAGCTTTGGAACCAAGCAAACAATATCCAACGTTAGATGAATCTTTGAATATGATTAACATAATCAAGATATACACTCTGGTAAGGATGAACCGTAAATGAACTGTGTATAAAGACCACGCTCATGAAGTGTTAGCCGAAGCTAGCCAACTGAACTATAAGCTTGAGTATTTTCATAAACACTTAAGACTTCACTCGAAACACAATCATGTGATCAAATATGTCTGTGGTGTTTTTAGAGATTATTCAAATGCTAATTATCTCGGAGAAATAATTATGTGCATATGAATTTACCCGACATGGTAAGTAGGCGTACAAGGTATAAATACTTAACATGTTCGTGAACAGTTATGTCATGGTACGTGCACCGGTATGTAAACCTTAAGACATAACCGAGTTACAAAGTTCACTGAACATTTTCGGTATGCATACTGATATGGATACCATTTAGACATAACCTAGTTCCAGAGTCCACAGAACTTTTGTGGTATGCGTACTGGTATGGATACCATTTAAACATAGCCAAGTTCTAGAGTTCACAGAATTTTTCTGTTACGTGTACCAGTATGGATACCAAACTGGTTTCGTAACAAACAGTTCTTTTCTAGTACGCGTACTGGTTTGCGTACTGGTCCGGATTCACGAGTACACAAAATTTTAAAGGTGTGCATACTAATATGCATACCAAAAATGTGGTTGTCAACATATAGCTACTCTGTTAGGTGTACTGAGTACATGTATTACGGCTCTAGACTTATAACAGTTTTCCTAGTTTGTAAGACTAGTATTACACTGTCTTATATCCGAATTTACATTAGTTCTATATTTTTCTCTAAATCGATTCGAAACATTCCCGAATAACATCAATGACACATATCACTGTTCCAGGCTATTTCCGAATGATAATTCTTGAATCATGATTTCGATTGCGAACTATAAATTGTTCTTAACCGAAATTCATCAAGTATGAATTGTTCATTCAGCTTAGTCATATTTCGAGAGCTAGTTACAAAATGAATCTTGACTCGAAATTCTTGATATGCTTACAATAGTCTAATTAGTTATGCGACATCGTCTCATAGATAGAAAGATGAATATAACTTGAGATATAGGTGGTTCAGTCTTCACTTACCTTTTGTTGAAGAAGTTATCCAAAGCTTCGGTTGATCTTCGCCTTCAAATGGTAGAACGCAATGATGACTATCGTGATGTTCGTTTCTTAATTACATCTTCTATCCTGATCCGAGACTTTACTTAATTGTAGACTAGAAATCAAGATATAGTTTTGAAAACTAAATTTTACAACAAGCTTCAGATAGCAACACTTGTGAATTCGGTCGAGCAATGCTCTAACAGGCATTACCTGGTTGTAGGACAAAAATGTTACAATTGGCAAAACAAGGGGCGGATTTAATAAAATTCTCAACTAAGGGGACTTCGTTCTTTTTCATCTTGGACAAATTCTGAAATGATAAGCGTGTCCTAAAATTCCTTCTTGATTTGTCATTATCATATATCTTCTTTATTTAATTGGTCAACAAGATAGTTCGGTGTATGTGGCCGCTTACAATATGTACTGTCCTCGACAATACATTTTACACCATGTTTAGGACATATGATCACCTAGGACACCATTGTTACAACAAAGTGTACAACGGTTTAGTCTATATTCAGGAATTCTAAGTTCAGGTAGGAACGATTCGGCCTTATAAGCTTAGGTCCATGTGCTCTATCTTACACTAGGAAAACAATGGATACGACAATGGGTACAAGATAGAAATATTATTGTTGTAATGGATTTAAAACAAGGCCACTTCAAAGGGTGATTCGCTTTACACCACTACCCTTTCATAAAAGAAAAAATAGAACTTTTTGGAGTACATCTTCGTTCATCCACTCGATGTTTTCCGGATCTGAACGATGAACTCCTCGGCTAATTGATCACTTTTAGACTTATCAAACATATTGAAGGTGAGTCCGATAATGAAAATCCATTATTTCATCACGCCTGTTAGCAAATGTTAAAAGTTCTTAATTTTCCACTGATTAAGGTTTTCATAAAGTTTAGGGTTAGTTTTTCATAATACTTTTCCTCCTAATCATAATCAAACGATACTACCATAACAGAATAAAACTACAATACCAGTTCAGGAGGATAAGCTTTCAGGTTTATCTTCGTTATTAGTTTGGTTTAGTTTTGCTGCTTCTCAACACAGTAGAATCCCATTTTTTCGGAAATTTTTTTAATTAGATTGTTGTTGTGAACGTTATCAACAACGATAAACAACTTACCAGCATATATTACAATGTATTGCTTGCAAATTGTGCTGTAAATTAAGGGATTAATGCATCAAACTTGACAAGTAATACATTTCCTCCTAAACCCTATGCAGGTTTGAGGTTACTTGATGTATATGATGTTTATGGTTTAAATGCATTTTTAATGTAATTGATTGAGGTCAAATAAATAATTTCTCTATGCATCTGATGTATTTGGTTTAAACGCATCTCCTATACTTTGTTCAGAGTATGTTGGAACTACTATATGCATAGTAAGCGGTATGTTTCCAGCTTGTCTGTCTGGTTGACGACACCACATTTCAAGTAAAGATGATCAAACCACGGTATACCAAAATACTAACCCAGCTACCAATCCTATCAAATCAATCGATATCCTTATTCTTTCCCAATGAGTTGCCACTTGATATGTAATGACCCGCCCCTCCACCGATACTGTCCCCACTTAGCCACTGCGGTTATCCGGCAGTGTGGGGTTTTCAAATGGCATCATTGCGGTAATCCAGCAATAACTTCCGGGGAGGTCACCCATCCCAGGATTTCTCCCGCCCGAGCATGCTTAACTGCAGAGTTTTTTGCCAACTGTGCTGAAAAGGCCTCGGTGTTAGGAAAGGACAGATCATTACTTATATTCCGTTCGGCGAACCACTTCCGTTCGGCCAACCACTGCCGAATATCGGGGTATTACATGATACATCTAATGTATTTGTTTTAAAAGCATCTCCTCTATTATCTGCAGGGGTTGGTTCCTAAGCAACCGAGTGTTGACATGCTTATGTCGAATATTTTCGAAAACGATGGGAAGAAATGGAAGAACAATAGGTAGTCAGACGCCGAGTCCGTGAGGAGGTTTCAGTCGTTCAGACTTATAAACAGTATTCCACCACTGAAATTATCTGATGTTAGTCCTTCTCATGTTGGTGGAAAATGACTAAACACATCTTCCTTGAAGGTGTGTGACATACTGCCATCATTACATTCTCAAAGCAGCATTTCCTTGGTCTTCATGACTATAGATGTTAGATGTATCACTTTATTTCGCCCTATGAGTAGAGATCTTTTCCAAGGAAAGTCTTCAGAATCAATCAAGCCAACTTAGAAAGTTTCACAATATGAAATTCATTGCAAACTTTTCTTTTTTACAAACCTCAAATTTCTGAATGGAGGCTACGTTCTACCATGTATTTGTCGTAAATTTTAGTCTGTTTCAAAAATTCAGCTTAGTAACAATTATTTAAGTAGTAGGTTTAAACGAGACAGGTTATACACTCAACAATGTTTTCAACAAATACGACAATATTTCCATTTTTTTCTTTGTTTTTGCTGGTATACTAACTCCATAATATCCATCATCTCGCGAACTAAAAATGTTTCATGTTTTGAGATGGCATGGTTAGACCTATGATACTCCCAACAACTTATAGTTGCAGCCTCAATATGTCTCTCATCAAACACTTGATATTCGTGTCTGCATTGAGGACGAATCAAGCACCAGATTCGAGTTCGTCTACGTTTCTATGAAGATTGATTCGTACAGGGTTTGATCTCGATTAGGATATACTACGCTTATTAATACCCATTCATGGGAGATTTGAGTCTTATTAGACCATAATGTTAGAGCGTGAAAAAAAGTGTTGGAATTTATATATTCTTTTTTTCTCTGATAGAAAAAGCTTGTATAGGCTGGTGAACAAGATCACTACTCCTGATTTTGCTGGTATTAGAATTTATGCATAAAATTGTTCTCTTTTCATGCCTTAGGATATAACTCCTTCCCTAAAATCCCCAGGTTGCTTTTATATGTTTTCGTTGTGGCATACGATTATTGATCCACATTTCGTTGTCGATCATTGCCCACCGATTTTAGTATTAATATTCAAATCGTGCCCTATTAGAGAAATTGGACCATGGAACCGCTAAGTATGTTGTTTTAAAAAACACTTTACTGCACAAACCATTTGCAGGGATATTACAAACGGTTTACGAAGTTTTGTTTTGTATTCCGATACTCCCATAGCGGCGGGAGCTCCATTCTTTCATAAAATTCAGTAAGTACAGTAATACGTTAAACGTGTTTTGGTACTCTGGACGTGTCTTTTAATGTGGTTTTTATGAATCATGGTTAAAAATAAGCTTATTTACTTCCCTTTTTTTTGCTGAAGAAACATAAAATTTATTAAAACCAAACAAAGATCTCAGTACAGAGAGATTACAAGACTAAAACTTAAAAGACAAAGAACCTGACTCAAAGAGTGAACAAAGCCAGCAACTAAACAAACCCAGAGACTTCAACAGACTGAATAACAAACTAAGCCTACACAACAATGAACAAACATTCAGAACAAACTAATTTCCTACTTGCGCTTCAACTCGATCCTGTAAGAGAAGATGATTGATAATTTGCGGTGGTTCAGACACCCAACAGCTATTACAGAGATGTATCCTAGCTTGTTTAGCCAGGGCATCTACAACCTTATTACCTCTTCTAGGATAAAACTGAACTCTAACTTCATACAGCTTTTTAATCACACTGATACACTCCAGCCACTACAATTTATCCTCCCATTTAACACTTTCAACATGACCTGAACTTAATGCTTCCATTATACCTTTATTGTCCCCTTCTATGATAACCTTGCTAATATTATTGCTAGCAATCCAGTTAGTATCATGCAATATAGCAAGTGCTTCAGCTTGGTCTACATCTCTAGCCCTCATTGTGAAGGCCATGGCTTCCAGAAAAGATCCTATATGATTACGAAGCACAAAAGATACACCAGCAATATTAGTATTTGGAAGCAAAGAGGCATCAACATTAAGATTAAACCAATTAAAAGGTGGAGCATTCCAATGCCGAATGTTAGACCCTCTAGACTCTTGACAATTCCTATTAACATTAATGTTTATGCAAATGTTATTCTGATGACAAAACTTAAAGATTTGTTGAATAATATTTCTAGGATGTTGTTGTTTTCCTTCAAACACTCTCACATATCTACTTTTCCATATATGCCACATTGTAACAACTGCTAAATGAATCAAATCTTTTCTCTCCCTGCATGCTAGATGGTCCTTAGCTACCCATGAAAGTATCCAATCTTGAAGATTTGAAAAAGTGTAAATGTCTTGCATAATAAAGCTAGAAACTCCAAACCACACAGCACGAGCAAATGGGCAATGAATGAACAAGTGATCTACAGATTCCAGACCATGATCACACATTAAACAAGAAGGATTAATAATTGTAGCAATTCTCTGGAATCTTGCAGCCACAGGTAAGATGTTTCTTGTGATTTTCTAAATAAACATCTGACACTTGAAGGGAATACTTAAATGCCATATAAGAAGCCACAATTTTTCTTTCTGTCGAGAAACCAACTGATGGGAAAGATATCTGAGAATAGCATTATAAGTAGAACTAACTGAAAAATTCCCAGATTTAGTAAGAGACCATCTTAGCATATCCACAGCTGGTTGAGAAGGAATTCTAATATCCATGATATGAGAAATCTGAGTATTGTTAAAGTGTTGTTGTAGAACATCTTGTTTCTAAGACCTCCTCTGATGATCTATAAGGTCAGCCACTTTCAAATTAGGAGAACACATAGATAACTCTTGAGAAATATTAGCTTGATGAGAAGCATTCCCAAACCAGTGACCATTACAAACTTCTATTTTAGAGCCATAACCAAATTCCTAACAATGAAACTTTTTAATCCAGCTAAGACCTTATTGAATACCTTGCCATATCCATGTACCCTTCGTTTTAATCTGTCCATATAACGGATCTATGTTATGAAAATATTTTGCTTCTAATAACTGAACCCATTTAGTTTCTTATTCATGGATTATCCGCCAGGCTAGCTTTGTTAACAGAGCTTCATTGAAGTACTTGAGATTTTTAAAACCCAATCCTCCTAATCTCTTCGGCTTGTTCAATTCTTATTTACTTCCACAGTGCAATACTTGATTAAAATCCATCTTCTTTTCTGTGAAAGATGCAGCCCAGTAGTCGATAAAAATTAACGTTAACAAACTCTACCGCATCGTATCTTTCCTTTTTTCAAAAAAATAAAAAAATTGTATACGGTGAACAAATAAATATTAAAAGGGTACAAACAATAATATTAAAAAAAAACACAGACAATTTTATCGACGGTAGATCATGTTTAATTGGAATATTAGCACAAAAATATCATAGCTCATATTTTTACAAATAATCCTAGTCAACAAACCGGAAAAAAAAAAATAACACAGAGGTTGCCAGATTTTGATGATCCTATTATAGTATTCAGAAAAAATAACACAAATAACGATAAATTGTAATAAAAAACTGATCATAAAAAGATCAGTCGTAAGAAATATTAAGGTTTTCTTCATTTACATTGAACATATCTACAAGAGTACAGAAACAAAGTGTTTGGATCATAAAAAAAAATGGAAAAATAGAGCAAAGGATAAGCATGCACTATACAATGCTAACTAAAAACGTACTTTGAGAAGCAGTAGCCGTAAATAGAACTTTGAAACTATGTATCTCCCGTAGCATTTTCACCAAAGAGACTGTGTATGTATATGAAAAGAAGAGGTACTAAGTACACCACCAACTTTTTCATTTGGTAACCTGTATGGAAAAAACCTAATATAATTGAAAGTTGACCAACTTAATGATCCTTGAAATTATGTATATAGAATTTATATCTCTATCTCTACTCAATCAGAATGTCTAGAATATGGAGTCCGCGAACCTGATTGTTAACAAGAATACTTGGACGTTCCCAAAAATCAATATCCAAGATCAATCTAGTCATATCCAAATATTCAGATCTGAATTCTGCCAAGTATGAAATTTGTTATATATCTTTCAAGATACGAATTCTACAAGAAATAAGTCTCGTAATCGATATCAATTATATGGACGTATCTACTAGAATTGTATACACACTACTTGTGTAGATCCTATAATAAATAATATAATGCGGAAAACGAAAAGCACATGACACCAGAAGTTTAGTTAATGAGAAAACCGCAATAGAAGAAAAACCTCGGGACCTCATCCAGATTAGAACACCAAACTGTATTAAGACGCTACAAACACTAGCCTATTATCAGACTTCTGACTGGAATATAGTTGAGACGGAATTTACCCTCCAAGAGATTTAGTTACAAAAGCGCTCCTTACGTCTCTTGAACTTCATAAGGATCTATGCAACTGATTCCCTTAGCTGACTTCCTTTACATCTTAAGAGTTTCTTCAGCCTTAGTGAAGACTTTAGATACCAATCTGCCTCTAACAGATAAGCTTATTTGATTTCCTTTTAGATCAAAGATCAAGACTTGGAAATCTGTTTGCAATAGACAAAGCTAGCAAACCTCACAATCCGGAACACTTACACTCAGTTAGCTAAGAAGCTTGGATCTTTAACCACTTCTAAAAAACAATCTTGAACTAATCAATTAATAATAGATATCTATCTTAGGAATCACAAAGTCTGAGACTAAGAGAACTGTTAGAGCATTGCTCGGTCGAACTCACAAGTTTTTCTATCTCAATCTTGTTGTCAAATTTAGTTTTCAATAGTATATCTTGATTTCTAGTCTACAATTAGTTAAGTCTCGGATTAAGATAGAAGTATGTAGTTGAGAATCGGACATCACCACGTTCTACCGTTTGAAATCGAAGATCAACCGAAGCTTTTGGAGAACTTCTTCAACAAAAGGTAAGTGAAGACTGAACCACCTATTTCTCAATTTATATTAATCCTTCTATCTATGAGACATTATCACGTGACTAATTAGATTATTACAAGCATAACAAGAATTTCGAGTCAAGTTTATCTTGGTAATTAGTTCTCAAAATATATATGACTAAGCTTAATGAACATTTGTTCATACTTGATGAATTTCGATTAAGAACAATTTATTGTTCATAATCTAAATCGTGACTCAAGAATTATCATTCAAAAAAAGCCTGAAACAGTGATATTTGTCATTGATGTTATTTGAGAATGTTTCGAATTGATTTAGAGAGAAATATAGTACTACTGTAAATCTGGACACAGGATAGTATGCATACCAGTTTACATACTGGTGAAAACTGTTATACGTCCGAAACCGTAGTACATGTACTCAGTACACATACTAGAGTAGCTATATGTCGCCAGAGACTTAGTGGTACACATACCCGGTATCCATACCACAAAAAGTCTGTGAACTCGTGAACCTGGATTGTTGTCAAATTTAGTTGTCAAAACTATATCTTATAGTCTACAATTAGTTAAGTTTCTGATTAGGATAGAAGATGTAGTTGAGAAACGGACATCACGACAGTCATCATTGCGTTCTACCATTTGAAGGCGAAGATCAACCAAAGCTTTTGAAGAACTTCTTCAACAAAAAGTAATTGAAGACTGAACCACCTATGTCTCAAGTTATATTCATCTTTCTATCTATGGGACGATGTCACATAACTAATTAGACTATCGTAAGCATATCAAGAATTTCGAGTTGAGAGCTAATTACCAAGTTAAGGAACTTCCCGAAATTTGACTAAGCTTAATGAATAATTCATACTTGATGAATTTTGGTTAAGAATAATTTATTGTTCGCAATCAAAATCATGATTCAAGAATTATCATTCGAAAATAGACTGGAACAGTGATATGTGTCATTGATGTTATTCGGGAACGTTTCGAATCGATTTAGACAAAAATATAGAACTACTGTAAATTCAGATATAAGACAGTGTACATACCAGTCTTATAAACTGGGAAAAATGTTATAGGTCTAAAGCCGTAATACATGTACTCACTTCACGTAACATAGTAGCTATATGTCGACAAATAGATTTTCGGTACGCATATTAGTAAGCACATCGTTAAAAGTTTGTGTACTCGAGAATCCGAATCGGAACGCAAACAAGTAAGCGTACTAGAAAAGAACTGTTGGTTACGGAACGGTTTGGCATCCATAGCGGTACACGCACCAGAAAAATTCTGTGAATTCCGGAACTTGGCTATGTTTAAATAGTATCCATACCAGTACGCATACCACAAAAATTCTGTGGACTCAAGAACTCGGTTATGTTTAAATAGTATCCATACTAGTACGCATACCGAAAAGGTTCTATGTTAACTCCGGAACTCGGTTATGTCTTAGGGTTTACATACTGGTACACGTACCATGACATAACTGTTCACGAACAGGTTAAGTATTTGTACCTTGTACGCCTACTTACCATGTCGATTAAATTCATATGCACATATAATTATTTCTCCAAGATAATTAGCATTTGAATAATCTCTAAACACACCATAGACATATTTGATCACGGCAGTCATCATTGCGTTTTACCGTTTGAAGGAGAAGATCAACCGAATCTTGTGGAGAACTTCTTCAACAAAAGGTAAGTGAATACTGAACCACCTATATATCAAGTTATATTCATCTTTCTATCTATGAGACAATGTCGCGTAACTAATTAGACTATCGTAAGCATATCAGAAATTTCGAGTCAAGGGCTAATTACCAAGTTAGGGAACTTCTCAAAATATGACTAAGTTTAATGAACTATTCATACTTGATGAATTTCGGTTCAGAACAATTTATTGTTTGCATTCAAAATCATGATTTAAGAATTATCATTCGAAAATAGCCTGGAACAATGATATGTGTCATTGGTGTTATTTGGGAGTGTTTCGAATCGATTTAGAGAAAAATATAGAACTACTGTAAATTCGGATATAAGACAGTGTACATACCAGTCTTACAAACTGGGAAAACTGTTATAAGTCTGAAGCCGTAGCACATGTACTCAGTACACGTAACGGAGTAGCTATTATGTCGACAAACAAATTTTTGGTACGCATATTAGTATGCACACCTTTAAAAGTCTATGTACTCATGAATCCGGATTGGTACGCAAACCAGTATGTGTACTAGAAAATAATTGTTTGTTACGGAACCAGTTTTGTATCCATAGCGGTACACGCACCAGAAAAGTTATGTGAACTCCGGAACTTGGCTATGTTTAAATGGTATCCATACTAGTACGTAAAAGTTATTTGGACTCTGGAACTCGGTCATGTTTAAATGGTATCCATACCAATGCGCATACCGAAAAAGTTTTGTGGTAACTCCGGAAGTCGGTTATGTATTAAGGTTTACATACCGATACACGTACCATGACATAATTGTTCACGAACAGGTTAAGTATTTGTACCTTGTACGCCTACTTACCATGTCGGTTAAATTCATATGCACATATAATTATTTCTCCGACATAATTAGCATTTAAATAATCTCTAAAAACACCATAGACATATTTGATCACATGATTGTGTTTCGAGTTATGTCTTAAGTGTTATCTCAAGCTTATATAGTTCAGTTGGCTAGCTTCGGCTAACCATTCATGAGCGTGGTCCTTATACACGGTTCATTTATGGTTCATCCTAACCAGAGTGTATATCTTGATTATGTTAATCAGATTCAAAGATTCATCTAACGGTGGATATTGTTTCCTTGGTTCCAAAGCTAACTTAGCTTAAACCTAAAGCAACATATGCTTTGAATATCTATATAAGGGGAACCTCAAACAACTTGGATCTTTGAATCCTGACACTACTTTTCTTGGCGTGTCCTAGTTGTAAAACTAAAGTCGTCCTCTTCCTAAAACCCTTTTAGGGTTTAGCAACTACAAAGACTTCATAGGGATTCGTGAAGCCAGGTTCAACTATTGTTTATCTTATGGCTCGAGTATCTTGATCTTAGTGAACACCAAAAACTTTGTCAGCAATAGATTAGGAGGCATCATCACACCTTAGTGAATACCAAAAACTTTGAAATATACACCTTTATAGATCTCGCCCTAACTGCATTGTTGTAATGCAATAGACCACTTTGTCCCTGCCTCTCGATAATTTTCCATTAGGATTTTCATACCATAATTCAATAAGAAATATGTAACTTAATTTGTAAACAAAATCTTTGTAGTAGACATCTCAACTAAATACGCATGCAATAAGCCTAATAGGTTATAACAGGTTGTCCTTCACAGACGAAGTGAGACAAAACATGCATGTAATATCTCCATAACGAACATGTCAATTTCTTTTTTTGCTGCATTCGGGGAATACTCATAAACAATGCTACCAGTGATTGAATAGTTTCTCAGTGAATTAAGGATAATAGTTTGTTAGTATGGTTACGATGATGCTTTCTCATGTGGGTAAAAAAAGAGTAAGTATTCTTCCCTTGCCAAAAGTTGGAGAGCTCGGAAATAGAAGACATCTTTTGCTTTTGTATTTATAGTACCCGTCTTCTCATCCTCTCTATTCGGAAGTGCGAGAATAACGAGGAACGTACTTGGTTCTTTTTAGAATTACGCTAGGAACTCAAACCCAAAGAGGAAATGCCTTTGTCAGTGATAGATCAGGAGGTATCATCACACATTAGTGAATACCAGAAACCTTGAAGTACATACCTTTATGGATCTCACCCTAACTGTATCGCTGCAGTAGATCACTCTGTCCCTCCGAGTTCCTCAATTTGATCTCGCCGGTGACAAAACTTTGATAAGTAGATATTGATTTTATTCATATTTACCAACAAATGATATTTCCTCATTTGATCGAGACTTTGCTTCATTTGGTTCGTACACATGAATATTTTCTTTCAATCCCTAGCATTTCATATTTTTCTGAGGACACTGATAAGGCTGGAGATTTCAGTAATAATTATATTTTGACCCCTTTCGGTATGAGTTCCTTAGTTGGGAAATATGAAATGGCATGTCCATAAGGGAGAATTATGAAATTGGCCTGCCCCTATCTCAATAATTTCTGATATATCATTGCTTAGGAAATTTTCAAATGATCCATTTGAAACAAAATTCGTTCTTGAATAATAAATTTTTTGACCAAGAAGATTGCTTTCTACGAACATCCATTGCTTGAATCATATTTCGAGATGTATAACAAGACAAGCTCGACTCGAAACTTATTATTTGAAATACTAAACCTACTAGAAGTTATACGACATGGTCTCATATAAATAGAATGGTAATGCCGTGAGCAAATAGAATGGTTAGTCTTCACATACCTCTGTGTCGATGAAGTTCTCCAGATGTCTTCGTTTGATCTTCAATCTTTGAGGGTTATTCAGTAATGTATGATACTCAACTACCATATTTTAATTCTAGTCCGAGACTTGACTTAAGTAGACTAGAAATCAAGATATAGTTTTGTGGTACTAGCATTGATAACAAGCTTGATATAGCAAAACTTGTGATTTCTACCGAGCAGTGCTCTAACAGGATTCACGTACTGTAACTACAAATAGGACTTGATCCTTTTTCCATACTTTCTCTTTCCTTCTAAGTGTGAATCCTTCACTTGAACACGATCAACAACCGTTTTCAAGAACAACAACAATCTGATCAATCTTCTTATACCAACATGAACACAGCGACCCAAACTAGGACAGGGCTCTGATACCCGAATTTTCACAAGGGTAAACTTTGCAAATGCAACAACCTTTCTTGACAACGACACTATGTTCCACAAAACAACACTTTGCAAACTTCTTTTCTTCTTGACTAAGTTATACTAATGTCATACTAATTAGAGGTTTTATTCAAAAAAATTCATGCTTCCCAAATCATCACCCACATAACAGTTGTGCAAACTTTTTACGCCAAAACCGGGACAAAATATAACACATACAACTTAGCATTAATCTTGGATGAAGCCTTATTATTACTGCACACTTACGGTCACACAAACTCTTCTTGTACTGGATACCCGGAACTTTACAAGATCATGGTTATATAGCCTTACAAAAGCTATTTCAAAGTAACGGCCTAGCAGTTACAGATTCACTTTGTGCAAGGAATCTGGCTAACCGTCCCAACTTGCATATCTTTCTCTAAGTCGAAGAGGCAGTTTCTTTTATTTAGAAAAGCATAAAGCTACGGTAACTGAGTGTAACCAACTCGAACCATCAATACCATGTGGCCGGCGCATGCTTATGATCTTGTTGTGCCAATGATGCGTGCACCAGTCAAGTACCACCATCATGGTGCTTCATTCTTCAAATAATGCAAGTGTGCTTATGCAAGCCTTGCTTGCATTACTGAATGCCTCGTGCATACATGCCATGACCAAATTCCATTTGGCTCATGTTAATGATTATCTCACACTATTGGTCATGTCCAAATCGTATTTGGTGTATACCTATGCCTAGTTGTAACTTTGAATGCATTATGCATTTTTGGCAAAATCCAAATTGCATATGGCGCATGCATGCATTGCATTTCTCTACGTCGCTTGACTAACCGTCATACCTATTCCATTCCCTGTTAATTTATTCAATTTAGAATCCCCCCACCCACCCACCCACACACACACACATACACATACACACCATTTTTTCTGTAGCGATATTATTATCTGCTTTGTTTTTTTGTTTTTTTGTCGTTTGGGTTTTTTATATATAAGACTACATCTTCTCTCATAAAATTTTCCAATGAATTGACTTATCATTAATTTCTTATTCTTTTATAGCTTTATTTCAATTGTAGTTCTAATAAAAATAAATAAAAGTGCTGATAAAAGTATAAATAACAGGAAAGTAAATTATATAAAAGATTTTAACCTGGTTTGGCATGGCTTACGTCCATAGGGTAATGAGAGTATGAGTTTTATTAAGTTTCTATGTAGCTACGTTGATGAAGTTGGAACTCCATTAGAGAGGAAATGAAGTTTAGAAAAAAGAGAGGGAGAGGAGCTCATTTTTGTACAACCGGCCAACCCCCTTCTAAAATCCCCTTTCTAAACTTACATCTCTCTCTTTGCATAGGAAAATGTTGGTACCGGATAATTACTTTGCTGCCCTTAGCATAGTTTCTAAGTAGTCTAGGTAGTGATGTATCATATGTTGTCGCAGAGTATTAAATTTCCTCAGCTGGGATCTTGTGCCACATGTCGAGGTGTATTTTTGGTTGTTACAGTTTTCCCCTTTTCTTGAGAGTTGCTTGGAGAGCGATTCTTTAGGAAAATCTTCTTATCTTGCTTATGTTGTGTTTTGGATGCTATGACTGCTTCTTCTCCGGCCTTCAGATGGGTATCTTGCTCATTCATGCTTCATGTCTGAAAAAGCAGGGGTCTAACAACCACACCCAATATTTCGCTTAGTGATGTAATTTTCAAAGATGTTGTATTAATGGTAAATAGGATTCGAACTCTAAGACTTGTGAAGATTCGAGTTTTTAAATTTAATAAAAATATATACAAAAATATTACAAAGGGTGCGAGAGTTACTGGGATTCAGGATTCCACCGAATTCAAAACATAAGGTTCAATTATTAATTCTTTGACAATTTTAGCTCAAGAAAAACATGGACTCTATTTTTGCCAAGGTAGATTCTCCAAACATTGATTGTAAATCCTAAGCATGATGTATCAAAACACCTAAGCTAAGCATACATCATCAAATTAAATGACAACCAATTAATTCAAATCATAATTTCAATTAAAATTAATGCAAAAGTCTTAAAAATAATTAATAAAATTACCCCAAGTATGATATTCGTCTTCCTCCGTCATCCCAGTGTTGGGGTTTAGCTCCTCATGGTAAAAACATGCTCAAAAGATTGATTCAAGGCTCAAAAAGTGTTTTTATTGAAGAGAAATAATAATACATCGAATCTGCAACGCTTTTCTGGCGTTACAGAAATCACCGTTACAATGAAGTGTTGTTAATAAACGATAACTGTTTTCTGCTGTTGAAGAACGATACTTCTTTGCGACTGTTACGTGTGGGTCAATGTTCTTCGTGTTCTTCAGCAGCAACAGCAGCAGAAGAACCCGGTTTCCTGCACCTTTGATTTCTCGGCTCTGTCGTGTTCTAAACTTTCCCTAACTTTCGACACCCCTTCTATATGACCCAACCAATCTATTTATATCAAAAATAGCGATTAAATCTCTCCAAATTCTCTTCCTTTCTCTTCACGGCAAAGTTGCGGCAATTTCTTGTTTTAGAATTTCTACGCGTTTCTGAGCCTTCATTTTGATTCTAAACTCTTCCTTAGATAGATACCAATCTTTGGAAGGTTTATAGCACTTTAATCTCTCTAAAATTTCCTAAAATCGGTCACACACGTGACTTTCCATATTTTTCTGTTGAGATAAAAATCCTTCGATTGAGCCCAGTTTAATTGATTTCAACACCCATATTAGATTCCTAAACCCATAAGGAGTCTACCCTATGAAAATCAGAGGTTTAGTCGACCTCAAACTCCTCCAAATCAAGATCACCAAAACTGCCAAGAATGTGTTTATATTTTCCCGCCCAAATTCAGAATTTGAACGTGAAGGGGAAAGGTTACCCCTTATCCATTGCTGGAGTCCGCATAACACTCGTCCCTTGGGTTGCATTTATAAACTTTTCGAGCCAATTTCGCCGCAAAAGCTTATTTCTCCAAAAACACTTACAAAGAGATAAAATACCAAAATAAGTACAAAAATGGGTACTAACAATATACACAATAGAGATGAAAATAGACACATAAATGCGTCTATCACTTAGCAATCTGTATGGACTAACTCCAATATACTTTCAAGAAAATCAACTAGACAGTCAGACTCAATCTTAAGAAAAGTATATGCAAAAGAGTTATATCTCAATTTCGTAATTCAATCTGCAATCAAACAAATGGAATTTGCGAGCCCGATTGAATATAAAAAATAACTTGGACGATATCAAAAACCAATATCCAAGTGTCAATCAATTTAATCAAGAACCCAAAGGTCGGATTCACAATTGATTGAACTTACGCACAACCAGTGAAATTTCAATTATATAGAAAATATAATGCGGAAAAGAAATAACACAGACACCATAAATTTTGTTAACGAGGAAACCGTAAAAACGGAAAAACCCCGGGACCTAGTCCAGATTTGAACACCACACTGTATTAAGCCGCTACAGACACTAGCCTACTACAAGTTAACTTCGGACTAGAATGTAGTTGATCCCTAACCAATCTCACACTGATCAAGGTACAGTCGCGTCCCTTACGCCTCTAGAACCTCGCCGAATTCTGCGCACTTGATTCCCTTAGCTGATCTCACCCATAACTAAGAGTTTCTACGACCCAAAGTCGAAGACTTGATAAACCAATCTGTCTCACACAGAAAAGTCTATTGAATAGATAAATATGTCTCCCACAGAAATACCTAGAAGTTTTGTCCCGTCTTTTGATAAATCAAGGTGAACATGAACCAATTGATATACCGGACTTATATTCCCGAAGAACATCCTAGAATTATCAATCACCTCACAATAATCTTAATCATATGGTAGCGAAACAAGATATTGTGGAATCACAAACGATGAGACGAAAATGTTTTTGACTACTTTTTATCTTGCCTATCGGAGAATAAATCTAGAGAAAATCTTAGAGAAGATAGTACTCAATACGATAGAAAACAGCAGGATCAGAACACGTAAATACAAGGAAAATAGTTGGGTCTGGCTTCACAATCCCAATGAAGTCTTCAAGTCGTTAACCTACAAGGTTTCGTGAAAAACCTAAGGTTAAAGGAGAATCGACTATAGTCGCAACTAGTATCACACAGGAGGTGTGGGGATTAAGTTTCCCAGTTGCTAGAGTTCTCCCTTATATAGTCTTAAAATCAGGGTTTGCAATCAATGTTACCTTGGTAACAAAGTATTTAATATTCACCGTTAGATGAAAACCTGATTAGACTCAAGCTAATATCTTTCAGATCGAACTTAGCTTGTTACACACAAATGAAAAGTGACTTCATTTAGATATGAGTAACCGTACCTAAATGTGTACACCTTGTTGGCTCAAGAATAGTTAACCGAAGTTAGGCATATGAACACTTTCATATCAACCATATCAACCATAACTAGTTCAAATGAATCAAATAAATCTAGTTCTAGAGTTGTTCAATTGTTTATATTCTCATAGAAGTATACAAGACACAATTGAAGCAAAATCGATTTTGATTCACTCGAATCAATTCATGAACATTATAGTCACGGTTTGCAAAAGATTGCATTCCTTATTATATAAATGTATTAGTTCATCAACAAACCGATTTTAGAACATAACCTACTCAAGTATGCAAACGGGTACGCATACCTAAGTGGCCGGACCAAGTTCGGGTTCGCCAGTATGCGAACGGGTACGCATACCTTCCGAAACTCAGTTGAATTTCCGGAACTAGAAACTCACGCCAGTACGCATACCGGTATGCATACTTAGTTCTCGGACTTCTAATAACCAACCAGTACACATACAAGTATGCATACCATGGTTCCCGGACTTGGAATATCTTGCACAAATTAGCATACAAGTACGCATACTGTGCTATATCCAATCATGGTTATTTGTTCTAAATTCCCATTTCAATCATTGAAACATTCTCGGAAGACGACAATAGCTGTATCACACAAACTATTAGCTTCAAGTAGGCCTGTCAATGGATATCCGCTAGCCGATTCCGAAAATCCGAAATCCGTTAGGTTAACATCCGACGTATCGGTAATCGGATATCCGTATCCAATAACATAACGGATATTTATCTCTTAACGTAACGGTACCGGTTAAGGGTGTTTCCGCTAGCCTTATATCCGTTATCCGGTAACGTGTGTACTGCTCGTGTAAATTCCTATACCTAGACATATTATCCTTCGCAAAATCATTCTGTTCTTCTCAAGTTCTCATTTAGTCGACAGAAAAGAGAGAAAATAGAGAGAAGAAAAATTACCAGAAGTTCATCTTCTCCTCAATTCAATGATAATCATCTTCTCCTCTATTCCAATCATGTGTGATTAAATTAGGATTTTCTTCTTCTCTTTGTTTTGAGATCAATTTCAATCTTAAATATTATCAATTTTCAATTTAGGGTTTCTGAAATTAGGGCATCTCAATTACAGTTTACAGATTTGTGAAATTAATCATGTCCCAAAGCGAAAGAGCATCAAACCATGTTGGTTCCTCAAACAATCTCTCACTTTCAGTTGCATCACAATGACCAGAAGTTCAAGGTTCAGGAATTAACTCAACACCTGCGATTCGTCCCAGAGATGAAGCAGAAATAGAAGTAGAGGAAGATCCAATTATAGTTGAAGAAAATAAAAAACTAAGTGCAGTAAGGTATGATGTATGGATTGATTTTGAAAGGTCAGTTGGAAAGAAGAAAGTAAAAGGGAAAGAGGTTGGGATACTTATAGCTGAATGCAAACATTGTAGGAAGAGATTTGAAGCACCAAGTAACCAAGGAACTAGTCGCTTGCATTCCCATGCAGCTACCTGCAAAGAAAAGCCTGAGAATAAGCGTGGACAAAGAAAGATTACTTCAATCAAAACAGGTAATGCACAAACTAAGTTAGCTAATTTGAAGTATGATGCTGATGCTACTAAGATACTTGTTGCCAAGATGATTGCTAAGCATGGTTATCCAATCACTATAGTTGAGCATCCATTTTTTAGAGAGTTTGTTAAGTCTCTGAATCCTGCTGCTAAGCTTTACACTAGGAATACAGTTAGGGATGATATCATGAAACTAACAGCTGAGTTCAAACTGCAATTACAAGAACAATTTGACACAATTACATCTAAATGTAGTTTAACAATAGATATGTGGACATGTAAGCATACAAAATATGGTTATTGTTGTGTGACAATGCATTACATAGATGATGAGTAGAAATTGATTAAGAAAACACTAGTATACATTTAATGCCATCACCACATACTGGAGAAGTTCTAGCATCTGTAGTGAAATCAGTGGCTCTTGATTGAAACATTGATAATAAACTTTTTGCTATAGCTATTGACAATGCTAGATCCAATGATATTATGATGGCAAATCTGATGTCATGGCTTGATAGCAAAGATTTTCTAGTTCTTAATGGGGATTTGTTCCAAATGAGGTGTAGTAATCATGTATTGCATTTGATTGTATTATGTGGAATGAAAGTTGTTGTATTCTGTGGAATGAAAGTTGCTGCTCCATTTATAGATGCAATTAGATAGTGTGTGAAATATGTCAAGTCAAGTCAGGCTAGAAAAGAGAGATTTGAATGTGTTATTTTCCAAGTTAAGCTTCCTACTTGAAGGTCTGTTGGTTTAGATGTGGATACCAGGTGGAGCTCCACATTTAAGATGCTCAAGGATGCAATTGCTTTGAGTCAAGCTTTTGTTAGGCTAGCTGATTTGGATAATGACTTCAAATTATTACCAACTTCTCAGGAGTGGCAACAAGGAATACATATATATATATATGAATGTTTGGAATTATTTGATGTGATTTCAACCAAATTTTATGGGATTAAGTATCCCACATCAAATTTGTATTATAATGGGGTGCAAGAAGTGAACAAATGCATTAAGGGATGGGAATCAAGTGAGCATGAGTATATCAGAGACATGGGCAAGAATATGAGGTCAAAATTTGATAGCTATTAGAAAGAAAGTTACACTTTGATGGGCATTGGAGTTGTTTTAGATCCTAGGTATAAGGCTAGATGGGTGGAGTTTGTTTTGAAGAGAGTACATGGTGTGCAAAACTATCAAAGTCACTATAACAAATTTCTGCTTTCACTCAATGTTATTTACCGTGCTTATGAAACCAACACTATGGCTCCGGATTATTTTGATAGTGGAATGAATTCAGCTGGATTTGAGATCTCTGCAGCTACAACAACATCAAATGAATTTGGTCATGATGATTTTATGATGGAAAACAATGTGTTTGAGGTTCAGAAGTCAGAGTTGGAGACATACTTAGGAGAACCAGTTCTTACTAAAGGCACATCCACTAAAGAAATGAGGTTTGATATCTTAAGTTGGTGGAAGAATCATATTCCTAAGTACCCAACTCTCTTTCAAAGATTGCAAGAGATGTATTGGTTGTTCCAGTGACAAGTGTAGCATCAGAATCAATGTTTAGTATTGGTGGTAGGGTTCTCACATCTCATAGGAGTTCATTAGCTCCAGAACTTGTTCAAGCATTGCTTTGCTTGGGTGATTGGCTTCCAGATCTCAGTCTCAGTGACAGTGATAGTTGTATTACTGGTAACTTTCATCTTAATCTTTCATTTGCTTTTATATATATTTCACTACCATTGCCAGCTTAACTAACACTTTTGATTTTCCTATGAAAATGCAGAAGTTAAGGACTAAGGAGTAAGAAGTAAGGATTAAGGAAGGACTAAGGAATGCATTTGCAGTTGGCAGTTGCACTACAGACTGCAACACATGGATATGGAGTTTTTTTGTCTTTTCTTTTGCAAGAACATGGAGTTTCTTTAATTGTTTTTTCTTATGCAAGAACATCTGAACATGTAATTTGGTCCATATGGAACATCTATATGTTTTTATTTTGTGTGGTATGGATTTAGAACTGATTTTCTTGGATTTAGAACTTGATTTGTGTGGCAGGATTTAGAACTTGTTATGTGTTTTGTGTGTTCTGTGACATACCAGATATTATCGGAAAAATATCCGATATCAGATAAGTCCAACATAACAGAATCGGAATTGAATTTCAGATTTCCGTCGGAACTTAACGAATATCGGATATCCGTTAATTTTAAACGTAATGGTAGCGGCTGAGCCACTATCCATTTCGTTAAGTGCCGTTGACATCCCTAGCTTCAAGGAAATTTTCAAGTGATCGAATGATCAATATGAAACATTCCAAGTCTACATCAAATGACTGTCTCACACAAATCATGTAAGATGTTACAAGGCGATTTTCACATGATCATCTTTTGACTTTCGTCAAGAATATAAGATGAACTTGGTTAAAGAGAAAGCTAACCAACACAAATTTCGAGAAATATGTAAGCGAGTTAAACTCAGCTCGAAATATCAAATGTGTATAATCGAAGTCTATATAGTTATACGACTTTTGTCTCAAATATGAGATAGAGTAGATAGACTTTTGAGTGATAGATGAGTTCAAGTCTCCACATACCTTTTGTTGATGAAGTTCCACAAGATCCCCTTAGTAGTTCTTCGTCTTCAATCGATGAACGCCGTGAAGTCTAATGCTCAACTACACTTTCTATCCTAATCCGAGACTTAGCTATAAGTAGACTAGAAATCAAGACTTATAGTTTTGGCAGCCAAACTTGACAACAAGCTTGAGATAGCAACGCTTGCAAGTTCGACCGAGCAGTGCTCTAACAATGTCCGCATCAACAGCACTGGGCACGTCATGATGTGGAGGCAACAACTTTAGGGGTACGACAAGAGAAGTGTGTTCATCACAGCTTTATGCCATGTCTCTTTCAAATCGGGCCTTTGACTGGACCGCGCAATTCTTGTAGACAATCAATCTATGTATAACTATATAAGAATGAAATAAAAAGTGCATTTGCTATGTTTCCCTGCATATTGCTTTGCGCTGATTCGTCATTTTGCGTAGTGGAGTGTGTATCCATATGTAAGCAGCATCGGAGCCATCTTATCGTGTTGGTTGACTATGGAAATTGATTAGGTGGGTCTGTCTTGCTTCCTTATACGTCTTCCCCTTCATGCGCTTTGATTGACTTCATGCTACGTCGTCAGTTACGTCTCCGGCACTATGGAGCTTGATTTATTGACCTTGGCTCGACGTGGATGTTATGGAATGCGGTTCGCTTTTGAATTGAGCTGCTTCTCAGTCCTTCAAGGGTGTCTGTATTAAACTCAGACACTTCTCGATTTATGGGGCGAACTATTAGAGGTGTTAGAGTGCCTGCCTTTGTAATTCCTTTGAGTAATGATAGTTTGTCTGGCACCAGCTGCTTTGTATCGTGTACAAATCTGTAGAGACTTGATGATCGCAAATCTCTGACCTGGTGAGAGCTCTTGGGCCGTCAAGTCGCAGTGTGTGAGTTCATTCTCATGACTAAGTTGAGGAGCATGGGTCTTAAACTTGATAGGAATCTTCTTATCTGGTAGCGGATAGAGGAAATCTTCTTACTTGATAACGGGGGTGCAGGGATGTTCTTATTTGATAGCGGGTACCGGGAGACGAGCTATGGAATTGAAGCTTACATGGTCTGAATTGTGCTACGAGAACATATGATTTCAGATCGGGGAGTCTCTTCTCCTAAACGTGGAAAGCGGGAAAGGTGAACTTGTATTGGATGCGCGTCTTTCCTATTGCGCCTACGAGAGAACAACTTTACCACTTATCATCATGAAGGATGGTTTTTGAAGAATTTAATGTAAGTGTAATATTGGTGCCCAAGTGATTAAAAGAGATTAATAACTTAGATAGATTGCACATAACATCTCCTACTGTTCTGAGCCAACCTACACCTAGAACTATGTCACAACCTCCCAAGGGAAGGACATATAAATCAACTACAAAATAATGGTCTTGCATTTGCCAATTGAATTGTTGACAAACCCTTGAGCTTGTAGTTCTATCTCCATTAGCTACCGTGAGTAGCATATTAGTTGTTGGTAGAACATTACAGAATAACCGCTTAGCTAAGGCAGCATCAGTGAAGCTATGAGTGCTACATGTATCCACCAAAATTGTAATAACTTGCTTTTTTTAATAATCCAGGAATACGGATGATATCTCCACTTTGATGACCAGTGAGAGCATGGAGTGAGAATTCCATGTTAGTCTCAACTACAAAATGAGGTTGTTCTTCACATTCAGAAGGTGTGGTAACTTCAGTTGTAGTTTCCTCCTCAGTTATCACCATAAACAATTGTTGAGTTTTACACCTATGACCTGGCACGTATTTCTCATCACAATTATAACAGAAGTGTTTTGCTCGTCTCTGAGATTGTTGCTCTGGAGTGAGACATCGAATAAGAGGGATATAAGGTGATTTAGAGGGTACAATGGGTATTGAGGTAGAAACAGCAAGGAGAGAAGAAGATTTCTGAAAGTTTGATGGTTTAGGGAACTAAAAAGAAGTTGTGGGTTATTTAGTAACATGGGGTTTAGGAGGTGAGGTGAGAGCATTTTCTTGTATTCTATCTAAGAAAAACGCCTGAGAGAGTGATGTAGGGTTATGCATCCGAACTAAAATACTTATCCCAAGTTTCAACCCACTAATGAAACTTAAGATGAAATACTCCTCATCCAATGTTAATTTTTTTACTAATCATAAGAGCTTTAAGTTGTTCAAAAGTTTGAAAATATTCTCATACAATAGTTATTTGGGTTAATTTATTAAAACAACCATTATCATTAGCTAAGTCTTCAAAGCGACGACAGAGATAATTAGAAAATTCAGACCAAGGAACATAAGATTTACCAGAACAATAGTCAAAAAACCAAGAATCAGCTCTACCATCCAAATACATGGAAGCAAACTCTGCTTTTTTGCAACTCTTCCATTGGATGCATCTGAAAGAATCGATAACACTTGCGAAGCCAGCTTATAAGATTTTCTCCATCAAATCTAGGGAAATCAAGTTTGGCTAGTTTGAGTGTATTGCGTGCAGATCCATGAGAATGACGTGAGTTCTGATATTAGAAAGAGCTGACTGGTATAGGGGTTTGGAGTTTGTTGGTGTAGATATGTAGATCTAGGTTGGATCTGAAGTTGTTTTAAAGTATCCTATGATAGTTGTACTAATCTGTTCATTAATATTTGTTGTGCCTTTGCATCAGTTCTTTAGTAGTGCTGTTGACATTTATGATTAAAGGACCTCCAGTCATTGCAGAGTACGCCTAAGATCCACATTGTGATACCAAATGTTATGGTTGGAGACTATAGTAACATGGGAATTGATTGCTAACACACTCGAGTAACCACAGAGACTCTGTTGAGTTCGGTCTTTTCTATTTCTTCTTCCTAATCTTCATTACAGAAAAACTGAAGCATTAAATAGAGAACAAAACCTTAAAAGGAAAGCGACTAAACATCTACTCCCTACACGTGATTTAGAAAGCACCATTGATTCACTCATTAACTTAAAACAAAAGTAACTACGTAACTAATTTTCAACTAATAACCTATCTAACTTCCTACTCCAAGCATCCCGTATCCTGATAAGAACAGTCACTCAAGCAGGCACATGATAGGTTTTAATTACATCTATGTTCAAATGTTATGATTGAGTTACATGCAATGTAAATAATCAACCTAAGATCAAAAATTTGATAATTATCAAAACAAATTTACTTTTAAAACGTAAAAGAAAGATTACTAACCTTTAATTCATTCGCAGATAGAATCAAAGACTGAAAATTAAAATGGAAGCGCGGCTTAACGGGGTATAATTTATTTTTATATCACAACAAAATTTGACCTAGAACCCGATCAAGATCAAAGGGGGAAACAAGTGGTTTTTAATTTTTGTTAGAGGAGGGAAGAATGCAGGAGAAGTCGTGTCAAGGGCGGATACGCGGTATCTGCCCAGCACTATTTGATCAGATACCGAGTATCCGATCAAATGTAGCCAGATACCATAATGCTTACTTCCACGGCCAAAATATTCCATGCTTTCTAGGGTTTTGAGGGAAAATTTCTATCACCATCATGCTTGCTCTTAAACTCAAAAATCAAAGGAAAAAAGAGTATGAAGTGTTGAATCCCCTGCTAACTTGTTAATTACAACGCGTTCGGTTTAGGTTTTCGGGAGCCTAGGAATTGGATTCTGGGGAAATATAACCAATTCCCTCAACCGAACAGATGCAGAACTTTCAGAATTAAATTCCAATGAGAATCCAATTCCCTTAAAACTCTCATTTTCTATTACATCCACGGACCGATGGAATGGAATTCAATTCCGGAGGAAAAGGATTACCCCAGAATTGAATTCCCGGGATTTGAAAAATCTAAAACGAACGCGCCGTTAGTGTCTAGATTTTTGTATAGAAAATTGACGAATGAAAATGAAAGAAAATAAACGACTTTCCTTCAGCAATTTTGTTAAATGTATGGTACCAATATCACACCGTTGCTAAGTAAACCTATGGTGTCACACCCGTACTCAGGTGAATACTCTCTTCTTTTCTTTATCCTATATAAATCCAGCATGAAAACACACCGTAAATTTTAAGCTGCTGCAGCAAAACTGGTTGTAAGACCCAAGAGACGAGTAATTCTATGAAGTAACCATTCCAAAAGATAACATTTCATTCATGAGAAACTCACCGAACAAAATCATAACAAAGTAAGTTGTCATGGTACAAGTGTAAGTTACATATCTCACTATTCTGACCCCTTTTTGTGTAGACTTGTCACTTTCGATTTTTCTACTTTCCTACGCCACCAGAAGAAGAAGGCCAAACAGAGCATCATTACCTAGATCGCTGAATGTCGCACCCCATTGTTACTTCGGTTCCTACATATTAACTACAAGAGCGACTCATAAATTACCAGTCAAGGACTAGGTTTGGATGGATATCAGCAGCATGGGCCTGGATGACGAACTCTATTTGGTACTTCTTTGCCTCCAATCAGTAGCCTCTTTGACAAATTTTCTCTTTAATTCTTATACTAGTGAAATCTCAGTCATGACTATGTGTGGGCAGATTGAGTAAGTAGTCTAGAATGGTTGTGTTCACCTTCGTAAGTGACAATAAGCATTGTGGGTTCCTCCAAACACCTCTCAACATGTTTTCTGGCCGGACAACCTCTCATACTGCTACATTTATAATATCCCCTGCATAATGTGTATCCAATACATATCAATTCAAAGTATTTATCCATAACCGATCTTGTAATGTATAATGCAATGCATGAATGTCAATCCAATTAACATCGCAACAACAAATGTGATTTTGACAAATGAAGGTATTTAACAATCTAAACAGTTCAATGTTTTGGAGATGGGAAGAAAAAACGAAGAGAGAACATGAAGCAGTTTCCAAGTCAAATATATAATGGTATTTGTAAGCAGAAATAACTTCTTGACCTTTCTATCGAAAACAGCATACCGAAGATAAATAATACATGTAAAGTGTGGTCTTGTTTGCATTTCTTTAAGATACTTTTATACATGACCGCTATGGTTAAGCTGAACGGATATAGGCCCTCCACTAATCATTTGGAAAAATTAGACAAGTTAGCTTGTTGTTTTCAGTACAAAATATTTTGAAGATTAGCAACAACACACCACAATGACTGAAGTTTTGGGCAGAAAAAAGGTGCAAAAACATCCATCATGCAGTTTCACTGAAAAATTGATCACTTGAAGGACAGGCAGAACTGCTTCAAACACTTAATTTCATTGTATTAACATGCGATCAATGAAACTCGTCGACAAACTGAGGCTAATATAGATGAATCACTTAAAACATATATTTAACAAGAAAGAGGAATGCAAACATACCTAGGGTGTGGTGAACCCTTGATAGGTTTTTGCCCATACTTCCTCCATGAAAACTCGTCCGGAGGGATATCTGCAAGCTTGTTACTAATCGCAGGAACCTTGATGGATCTTTTCACTCTTAGTTTCCTGTCAACAACAATTAGCATATTAAATCAGAGCAAACAGAAATACATTGACGCAATTAGCAATTAGTCTTTAAAAGATTACCTTCTCTTTGAGCAATGACATCTACCACTACTACTTCCACATTTAACACTCCCATCATCTCCTCCCCTACCAGAACACCCCTTCTTAGAACTCTGCTGTGAACTCCAGCCAGACGATTGTGGTGCACCAATCAAACTAAACGATTTTCCATCCAAATTAGAGACACTCCCATCCATACTCAAAGATGAAATGAAAGATCTATTTGATGACATAGTTGGTGTACAATTTGGGCTATCAAACTTAAGGTTAATCGTGCTATTACTCCTTTGAAATATCATATTTTCTGCTTGGAATTTCATTTTCTGGTGTTGTTGCTGCTGTTGAAGCTGTATCATTTGTTGATGTTGCTGCTGTCGTTGCTGCTGCTGTTGCAGCTTCTGTTGTTGGAGAAATTGATGGTGTAGAGAAGGTGTCTGGGCAAGTTGCAAAGTGTTTTTCGAAACTAAGCTCAATTCTAATGCTGGATTCTCTAAGAACATTTTCGGATGAAGTTGTAAGCGATTCTCCGGAGTCTTGGTCCTCGATCCCGTCTCTATAGATGTAGTATTAGTTTGAAGAAGTTGAAGAGGTTTGATTGAACCATTTGTCTGAGAATTTGGATAATCCAAGAACATACTCTGGGGAAGTGAAGGTTGAAACTGAAATTTCCTATGTTTTCTAACTCTTCCATGACCAACACCACCATTGTCAAGAAGAGACATAACTTTGTTAAACTTGACTACAGCTTCTCCTGTTTCCACCCCTAAATGAGACATGCCCTCATTTTGAGGTTGAGATAAAATTTGAAGAACTCTATAACAACTCTCCACAGCTGATTTGTTCACAACCTCAACTTCCTCCATTGTGTGCCCTTGTTCTAAACTCTCTAAAACCCCAAAATCATTAAAACCCCATGTTAAAATTACATCAATTCATAGTGGGGTTTTATTAAAATTTCATCTTGTATCAAATTACCATACTTCAATTGGAAAAATCAAGAACACATATGAAACTAAGATTTTGCAAGTGGGTACATGAAATCAGAAGAGGAAAAAAAAATGGAGAGAAAAACAAGAAGATTACACAGAAACAGACCTTATTGCATAATTACGCTGAAATGAAACCCTAGATTCTTTCTCCAAATGTGTAAATTCAAGTTCGAAAGGTGTGAAAGACAAGACTTTGTGGAATTTTACACGACCAAAAGAAATCTAATTTTCTTATATTTTTATTTCTTTCGTTGTTTAAAATAATCCAATAAAGAAAAAGAAGATGTAAAATTCGGAGTGAAACAAGAAAGAGACTACAGAGAGTATAAATAAATACTAATACTATTCTTACTGTATACATATTGTTACATAGAGGAGAAGGTTTCTAAAAGATGAAACTGACAAAACCTCAGTCAGTGTCACAGATCCGAATGAGTGTCCTACTTGTAGACCTTTTATTTTCTTCTTTTTTATAATTTTGTTTCTCTTTTGTCAAAATGTTGTGCCAATCTCAGGCCCCATTGTTTTTTATCCCAGAGACTAGGCTAGAGAGAAACACCACAAAAGATGTGGAAATTTTTGGGATAACAATGTTGGCCGGAATCGAAAGTGGAACCAGTGGTCATCCTAGGGCAACTCCACAGAGAGGAAAAAAAAAGCTGAATAGCAAGCCTATAATGGTTCGCTGATAAAAATGGTGTATAATTTAGTAGTATGATCCAAAAATTGAAATCTCAAAGACTGAATTCAGTAAAATGCAGTTCACCGGATCTATAATATCTTAAAAAGTTTCCGTTTGTTATTGGAATATGTCGAGTGACTACTTGCAATTGCATCTATAAAAATGTAAGATAGTCAAATGAGGATGACATTATGTTATTCTTATTATTATGCTTTTTTTTTTTTTGAAGCATATTATTATGCTTATGAAACAGCCAAACCAATAAACAAAACAATTCTATGAAAACAAACCAAAAATAAAAGGAAAAAAACCGAGTTCCATTTTGATCATACTACTTATTTTTGTTCATTAGGATTAATGATCTACTGTGTGTGCATTTTATATTTATTTACCGAGGGTTGATAAAGAGTTCCTCCTCACACTTTGTTTTCAAAATCCAGACAAAGTATTTTATTTTATTTTCAGTTTATTATATATAGATTTTGTACCCTCCCCAGTAAACTGGTATCCTCCAGTAATAAAATTGTCTTTTGGGTTTTTTATTAGGGAAAAATTATCTTCAAACCAAAATGGAAATAGCTAGATTTAAATAAAGCACCTAACCAAAATGTTATATAAAACTCCATTTCCTTATAAAAAAATTTAAAAAACTATACAGTTTCCGTAAAAGTGGAATCATTAAATTTTGATAAATTATATTTGATCATTGCATTATTTTCAAATATTATTTATTTTCGCATATAAATTTATTGAGTGACATATAATACCACATGCCAAAATCCAATGTAGGTGTTCCATGTGTCGAAGATATCAAGTCAAGTGCAATCAAATTATGATGAATTAATATAAGTTGACATCGTTGTTTTTCACTAACATACCAAGTGTTAATTCATTATTTAGTAAGATTTATTACACATTAATTTATTAAGGAGTTTAGCTAACATAAAAAGCGAAATGTTTAAATTTAATCAATGTAAATAATCCAGTTGTTACTAGAAAATAACAAGTGGAACGAAATCTTGATACATTTAATTTAAAAAACCATAGATTGTTTCACTAATTTAACGAGATTATTAATTTATTGAAATTATATCAATAGATCTGTCTCATATTTGTATATCAAGAGATTTAGTGAAATTATAGTGTCAATGCTTGGAATCCGATATAAAATCATGTACTACTAGAAAATACTAGGTTACTAGAAGATAACAACCACGGTTGAATTTTGGTATATATAATATTGAAAAAGTTCAATTTTTCACTAATCTAATAAGAATGTTAATTAATTGTAAGAGGTTTGTTGTGTTGTAATTAAATTACCAGCAAATTAATCTACAATGCAACGACAAATGTTCGAATTCAATGTAAATTGTCTCACATGTTAATATAATATACCGAGCACAGTTAAACTTCCATAAAGTAATAAAACTGAAATTATTAAAAAATAATACTTATTTAGCGGGATTATAAATTTATATAATGAAGTTTGTTATATACTCCCCCCGTCCCACTATTAAATGACATAGTTGAAGTTTGCACAATTATTAAGACAAGTAAGGGAAAAGATATATTTTAAGTATTTTTTACAATTATACCTTTATGGATAATAACTTGTAAAATTTAGAAATGATTTATGTCTCAAACTATACCACGGATTTTCGTAAACTTTGTATCATTGAAAAACATTTTAAAACACCTATGTAACGAATATAAACATGGATATCAAATTATACATATTTCTTATACTAACGGTAATCTATCAAATGGATAGTTTTAGAAATATTCCCTTGTTTAATGAGATAGGTCAACTAATAGTGGGACAAAATTTTAAACTAAGTAGGTCATCTAATAGTGGGATGGAGGGAGTATAATTTACTAAGATATTTTTATGAACATACAATGTCAAGTGCTAAAGTTTAATATAAATAGTTTACGTCTTACTAAAACATTAAAAAAAAAAAAAAAAAAAACAAGCTTAGAATGTAATATATAGATTGTTTAGTTTTTTTAATAATTAAATTAATATCTTAATTATGTTATTTGATAAAAGAAGGATCCCATTAATCAGGAATGAAGAAATACATGTTGTTTATCTCTGACCAAGAAAAATCAGAAACCAAAGATAAGTGGTTTTAATATTCTTCAAGTTATTCCTATTTAATCTAATATGTTTCGAGAATTGCATCAAATCAAAACTTGATTACCACTTTTGTTTTTAGGAGAAACATGTCAAATGGTAAAATCTAACAAGTGTGCTTTGTTTATCTTAGAGTGTTTTTGTTATACTAGTGAATGGCAGTTCAATGTGATTTTTGTTTAAATGCGTGTTCTTCGTCCAGGCTAGCGCCTTACGAAATATTGTGTATTTATCAGATTATGAGCTTAAAACTTCATCTGATGAGAGCTTTTTGATGCGTCTTTCACTAATCTGCATAGTTGTGCATAACAAGTATAATATAATAATTTGTATGCAAGTGAGTTTGAGAGTTAATACATCAAAAAATATAATAATTTATCTTGTTAATGGTATTATGAGGGCTAAAAAAAATCCTACAAGATATACCTTTCCAAATCACCTAACACCTAGCCACGAGAGTAACCTTCCACCTGATTTGTGCTTCAGTTAGATCTGAATTTTGGTTGAAGAAAAATGATATATCTCTTATATAAAAATAGGGATATTTTGATTTTGTGTCCCAACTATGTGACCATAGTTGCGTTTGGGTCCCAGAAAGTTGTTAATTAGAGTTTGGGTCACTGGACTGTCTTTGACCATCTTGACCGTTACAAAATATGTTTGTACAGTGAAATGACAAAATTAATATAAGGTGTTTATTTATTTACTAACCAAGCCATTGCATATTTTGTTTGACACATGTATGGCTCAAAATTAGACGTGGAAGAACGACTGAGATTTAAATGTGTAAGAATAAGTAAATCATCACACGGTCACACCAACTGCATCGAGTTTATTTTTTAGGGTTCTTCCACCTACGATTAAAATTGGGGATTTTGGTCTGCAAATGATCTACTAAAACAGATCGTGCAATTGAGTACCGGGTATGATTTTAGATAAGGTACGTCGCATTCAAAATCAATATTTATCGGTAGAAGAAGAAGAGGTTTGTGGGGAAATGGGATATTCAGGTATTTCTCCGGCTTATGAGATTCAAATGTATGGGTTTTCTTTAATTCTTACTATAAAGGTTTAAACGAAAATGGGTTTCCTTTGGGTGAGAATAGGGGAACCTATTCAGACTAATGATTTGTTAGAATTTAGTGAAATTGGAGAAGAATTATGTCAAGTTTAAAGGGGGTTTTTCCCTTTCCTTCCTCACATCTTGTGGATTATGTTTGATTAAACTGGTGCATGTGGGATTTATTTATTTGTATTTGACTGAGATTAATTTGTAGAAAATATTGGGATTTTTTAAACTGTGAATATGAAGAATTAAAAAGATGAGATGTGATTCTTAAAGAAATTCATGATCATATTTACTGCTGGTGACGGATGCGAAGCCGGAAGAGAAAGATAGAGGCTGGAATTTTAATTATTACCCGTTTGGTTTTGTTTAGAGTTCCATGTGCTAACGGTAACTTTCAGCGTTAACAACCTATAAATTAATTCAAAATAAAATTATTTTTGTAACAGTCAAGACGGTTAAAGACAGTCCTAGGACCAAACTCTAATTCACAACTTTCTAGGATCCAAATGCAACTTTGGTCATAAAGTTGGGACCCAAAGTTAAAATATCCCATAAAAATATTGCAATTGCTTCAGGTTTTCTTATATTTTGTCCACAAACACAACATTGTGTTTCCATGTTTCGATTGGAACTATATCCTAACACCAGTTTCATATAAAGAGTTTTCTGGATATCAAATACCAGGGTTAGGTATTTAGTCTACTAAGGCTCGCGCATACACTAGCTAGGTACGCATGTAGGCATACCTGAAAGGGTAAGCAGGTGCAGAAGCACACTGTTGTAAACCAACCAAGTTGTCCACCTAAATAAATAATGTTGGATCTATGTCCCCATAGTTCCTATAAACAAAGTCCTTTAACCTCCAAGAAGGATTGAACCCTAATAGATGCAAGCATCTTTTCTTATTATGTCGTCATTTATGTTTATCTTGTATTCATATTGTGTTTAACTTAGTATTTATACTTGGTTGTAGGTTGTTTATTAAATTAACAATTGGGATTCGACTTACCATTATACTATAAAGATCACGTATAAATCTCTTCAAAAACTTACCATTCCACTATAAAGATCATGTCGAAATATCTTCAAAAGACCATTATGTAAAAGATGATTTACGATATTTTTATTTGAGAGACAAGTTCTAAGCTTGTGATTATATATGTTATATATGAAACGTGAAGTTAAGTCTTGCTTTACAGTTCATAGTTCTTGTAGAAACCGAGCCAGAAAATACCCATAAGAAATAGTCTAGTATTTCCGGTATTTAGTCAGTGCCCACACTCGCCACCAAGAACCATATGTAATACCCGCATTTAAACTTTAGGCTAATATGTGTATTTTTTTTACTATGTACATTTTTAGTGGTATTACAAGATAATTGTGTAAGTTCAGAATATTTGGATGCATATAGATACTAATACGATGTGTTAGAAAATATACTTTTTTGTTTTGTTTGTTTTTTTCCCTATATGTTCTTTAATAACGTCAATATTCGCAATAAATATATGGCTAGTGGATAAAAAACTAGTTAAAATAGATATAATAAGGGTGTAAGATAATTAGCAGTTAATTTGTAGGTAGGTGGCTCTTAACATTACGTTGTGTGTGGATAAATGTTACAAATTAGATTTTCAGTAAATAAAAACCTAATTTTGAAAATATATCAATGACAAGTGAAGAGGTTTCAAGGGTTTTGCTCAAGTCAAAGACAAGTATATTCTTGATTTATCATCTTACTTTTGGTTATTAAGGCTTTTTAATCATCACGGTAGTTCATAATCATTTAGCATAAACCATGAATTATTTTATTTTCGAAGTACAATAACTCATGTGAATAACATTAATTGTCTTGGCTGCAAAAAGAAATCCAATCCTTGTTTTGAAGTCAATTTTGACAAGTGTACCAATTACACCACAATCTTTTCGATCTCAACCTATAAGTTCGATACCTTGCATGATCTTATATAGACAGAGATTGTGAAGAAGATAGTAAACCACAAGGTATACGCTTGGTATATAGTACTAGTTCGAAACAAAACACAACTATAGGGATCAACCCAAGTGTTTGGGATTAAAGTACAAGTGCAATTACTTTAATTATAACTTAAACAAATTATAATGAGGAAAGTAAAGTAAAAGCAAACAACAATATTTTGTTAACGAGGAATGCATAAAAACCCCGGGACCTAGTCCAGTTTTGAATACTCTCATAATTAAGACGCTATACAAATAACATTACCAACTTCGTATAGTTGAAACCAATTAAACTACCCCTAGTTACCTAGTTTCCTTAGTATCCGTGTGCCTACAACCAATCTGGCCAACGCACGTGAATCCTAAGATAGAGTCTTCTATCGTAAGTTGCTTAAGCCGTTGTGAAAACTTTAAGCACTAAACTCCTTTTGATCATCTTCTAAACAGTAAAGGACTAATCTTTTTGGTAACCACTCTTCTTATATCAAGAAGTAAATCAGAGATATTCTAGTTGAGTTCGCAAAGGCTCTTCCATTTAATCTAATAAACTTCTCTGTCAGGTAAAATCTACCAAGATCTAGATTAACAAGTTAATCAGATCTAGGTATACAAACTATCATATTCAGATACTGAAAAATACCACCAAATGATAGTTTACGCATCTAATACAACTAGCAATATCAAGTCTATCGAAGATAAACCATATCTAGTCGGATCCCAGCCGATCAAGTTTATGCATGGATCAAATCATAACGATACGAAACCAATAAGAAATCTTCTTGTCTTCAAATCTCCAATATTCTTCTGTACCTGCACAACCAAAATTGATTCCAACTTATGATCGATCATGCACATAACGTAGTCTGTTAACAATGAATGATCACAAGTCAACATCAGATCTAAATACGGATCTGAACTACCGCTAATATCTTGATCTAGTTTGAGTGTCCTAAGAGAAGGCTCTCAAAAATAATCAAACTAGGTGCAATCAAGAGTTAACAACCGTTAGTCGATCAGATCAATAATCGAAAACTAAAATAAAAATGCAATTCTAGTTTCCCACTAATGATACTAGTAGACTCTTATTAATCCCAAATAAGTCTTTAAACTAGTGGACGTAAGAGATTCACGTAATTAGGTTACTCTCCGCTCCAAGATAGGATTACGAATAATACTATTAGTTTGCTACATCAGTGGATACAAAGATGAAGTGCTTGCCTCGGGATAAGCTTGTAAGAAGAACAAACTTCACTATTTATAGACCAAGGTAGTTTGGACACCAAAGAATTTTCATAACCAAAAATATTCTCAAGATATGCAATTAAGCACCTAAATTCGATTTTTTCTAATTCCAACCAATATCCAACAGTATAACCAAAATTCCTCTTGGACAACTCAATATTAGCTAGCACTTAACTAATATATCTTTCTAAATATGTTTTGCTTGCTGGTAAAATAAAACATATACATTCGAAAATCTCAAAAAGATTTCTCAAAATTACGGTTTGGGATCTCACCTTGAGTATCAAGGAATATCTTTGAAAAATTAATAAATAAGATTTAAGCACATGTTCAAATCACTCATTATGTCGACATCTTGAACTTTCGTATTTTGCAAACTCAATTTCCAAAATCACACAAACCCTAAAGTGTACATGACTATAGAAATCGGTTTTGCATATTGGTATCGGTTCTACCATGACTCCCAATGTAGGTCGGATCGGTTCTTCCTTGATTCCCAATATAGGTAGGAATCAGTTCTACGTTAACTCCCAACAGAAGTAAGGATCGGTTCTACCTTGATTCTCTATATAGGTTCGGAGCGGTCCAACTTTAGATCTTCAATAAAAACCGGACCATCAATCCTATTGATTTTTTCAGCTATGAAACAAGTTCGTAAGTCTGCTTCCTTAAACTCATGTAGTTAAACATAGTTTTCTAGGTATGAAATCAAACCTAAGTTAACTACTGTAGTTACCTAAAATCGGTGAGAGGTTAAAAGTGGGGTTCTAGGGTTTCAAAAAGTAAGTTACGGGAGGTTGAGCACAAACAGTCTTCGCCTAAACCACGCACAGTGGCCGTTCAAAGGCTTTTTCAGTCACAGGAAATGAGGCTTAGGGATGGTCTTAGGGAGGGAAGCAAATGAAGAGATAGATCAGAGAATTCTAGGGTTTGAAGAATAATTGCTCTGAGAGTTTATGAGAAAGTTGTGTGTTACCTTGGAGAAATATGGGTCATATTTATAGCTGAATTCTCTAATCTTAGGTCGGTGAAGATAGGGATTGCTTGCCGTGCGGGGCATATTTCCCGTTTCTCCAAGAATAGATAAAGATAAACTAGGTTAAGTTTATCTCTTTATTACACCGCCTTTAATCTCTTCAGTGGTGAGAAATAGGATGGATATTTCTCACACGTGGCGTAGACCTCCAAACCAAAACCCTAATTGATATCCCCCCATTTGTGTGAAGTTGAGTCATCTTTTATGATGATGTATTGAGAGAGAGAAATATTCTTTTTAGCTGAGTTGGCCAAGATAGACTCTGATTTGTGAGAATGACTAGGATGAGTCACGTGAAAAGACATGGAATGCCTCAGAAATCGTGTGTCCCTCTCTCCATGGATGGTCACATATGTTAAGGGAGCTTATCCACATTTTTGGATAGACATGTACAATTGTTGATGGGTGAAAACGATTTGCTGGTTTTTGAGGAAAAATGGAGAAACGAGCGGTCGGTCCCTCGATCGAGAAAATTGCTTAGACCTTTAACAAACAGATGCACTGCACGGGAGTGCTTTGAGTTCGAGACATCAATCTGTATGTCTCCGGCCTAAACCTAGACAATGGTTGTTCCAAAGTCAATTCGGTCACAAAGAAGGATGATGGTCGATCTGTATGAGGGAAGCTGAGAAGTGTATGAGATCAATGATGATTGAAGGATTGTGTATGTGTTGGAGACTTCTGCAAGTTCTGCGAACTGTTGAGTTCAGATGACATAAGTTCTAATTGATTGAATTCTATTCTGTTGAGAATTCTTGTTCGGATGAAAATTCTTGTTGTTTAATTGTGGAACGAGACACCTATTTATATTTCATGAGTAGTAGACACATTGATCCTAGTAAGTGTGACGGTTGCAGAGGAGTGGAAGAGTGGGGAAATGGAAATCGTGTTTGAACTAGTTCCTCATCGTGTGGGATACTTGGTTGATTGTCCATCCACTACTTTGATAACTCCTTCAATTGCTTGCATGACTTACTCACATTTCTCATTGTGGGTGTACACACGTGATATAGGCCGGCAGACCAAAACCCTAGTGAGTATCCCCCATGTGACATGATTGATGTCTCATAAATGTGGAGTCTTCATGGAAGACGTATATTCAATTAGTCAATTGTTGACTTGACTAGACATGAATCTTAGCCTTGGTGAGTCGAGCATAATGAACGAATGTGATATGCTCTGAGACTCGAAGTTGAATGTGAGATGTCTGTTGAGACGGGGTAATGCATAGACGTTGAGTCTTAATGAATTGTGATATATCATTTTACCAGTTGAGGTAATAATGATGTTCTGATAATTTGGATTGACGCGCTTCCGATGAAATTGCTCGATCATGGACGTATTATATGTCGAGTATTCGATAGATGTTGCTGAATTATGCAGAATGTTCATTCCTGATCTAATGTGTCATGAATGGTCGAATGACAATGTATGAATGAATATTAAATGGTCGTCACCATGTTGCTCGGTCGAGCAAAAATGTTGGTAGCAGGACCAAACATTAAATATAAATTAAAATATCGATTGCTGGATCAATATAAAAGTTATTGACGTTTATCGAATTATCGTAAATTCGAAACCCTAATTTTCGAGAACTCTGAATCCTGGAGATGGAGAGTTTACTAATGACTGAGGAAATATTGACTAATCAATGGGCATGAGAGCCGGTCCATTGGTGGTGGTGGATGTCCGAGCGTGCGGAGAAATGTCCCTGAACGAGGATTCATTACTGGAGAATCATGAAAAAATATGAATTATTATTATTATTACAAAATAATAATGGAGAAAAGTGGGACCGGACGGCCATGATGGCCAAGGGACCGGCCAGGTCCGGTCATGGTGGAGCAAGGGCCACCATGTCCCTCACGCGTCTATTCCTGAAAGTTTCAGGTGTTTTGTTGGATGTTTGTGCAATATTTTGGATTTTCAGAAGAGTTTGATCTTGACTGAGATTCTTGATTTTTTGCTTGAACGAGCAAGTAGGACTTTGCTCATGTGACCAGTATTTTAAGAACATTGAAATAATAATATTTAAATATTTTTCGTGAGAAGCCCAGGTGGTCGTGGGACCATTTGGCTTTTTGGTGATTCGAGCAATATTGGAGAAATATGGAAACCAAAGGTTTGCTCAAACGAGGGAATTTCAAGATATGAGGGAAATAATAATAAAATAAGGAATTGGAGAGGCGTGGGACCGGTCAAGGAAATGGCATGGCCGCCGACCGGTGGCCTAGTCCCATGTCTCTTTCCTATTTTTTAATATTAGTTTTTCAACTTTCCAACTTCGAGCAATATTTAGAGAAATATGGAAACTAGGAGTTTTGCTCAAACGAGAGAGTTTCAAGAGACAAGTAGACCCGCTGATCTACTTGTATACAATTGGGATAATGGCCGGGACGTGTGCTTCGATGTCACGGGTGTCTCACCTTTTACAGGAGGAGGGATTTGTAGCTTTACACCAGGTCATGCTCTTTCCGCAGCCACCACCCGTAAATGCAACAAATACTTAGAGAAATGTACAACTCATGGTTATGGGTTCGGTGTTTTGGCTTTTACAACATTAGGAGAACTTGGAGATGATATGATTTCCTTATTGTTGAGATTAAAGAACTGCTTTGCTAGTTATGATGCAAATAGCAAAGTGGGTAGTTTTCTTTTTCATAGGATAGGGTTGGCTATCCAGAAAGGCGTCGGGGCACAACTTGTTGCCCGGCTTCCAACCATTTCTATGTAAAATACCTTTATTATAATATTAATTAATATTTTAAAAAATAATAATAATAATAATAATAAAACGGGTAGCTAGCTCAGCTGGTCATCCCAATTCCTCAAAGGTTGATGCACTCCAAGAGGTCACAGGTTCGAGTCCCCGATGGCAGTATTGCAGAAGTTGACATGGAAGGTAGAGTTAGCTTGCTCCCCTTGCGACATAATCATCCGCCCTATCCGCTTCGGCTCCTTTGGCTGGTTCCTCATGAGGCTCGCTGGTAGGGTAGCACGACAACCTGTTCAATTAATGTAGTAGTACGTCGTTGGAGCTTAGCTTGTTAGGCTTCCAACTAGTTTCATGTAATAATCGTTATCCAATAATATAATAATATTTATTAAAAAAAAAAATAGTAATAATAAAAATAATAAATAATAATAATAATGACATAAACTACAAAATAGACAACTCTCTTTTCTATAGATTAGGTATTTCCATTCAAAAAGGTGTGGGGGCTCAACTTGTTGCTAGGCTACCCTCCACGATGTTGTACCTAATGTTGATTATTAATAATTTGCCTCGGGTGGCTCCCTTTTAAAAAAAATAAAATAAAAATAAATAAATAATAATAATAATAATAGCTAATAGACTATTGGAAATGAAAGGACATCACAAGAACATGACAATTCTACTAGTGGATTTCTCCAACGCCTTCAACTTAGTGGATCGTACTATGTTAGTCAGGGAAGTAAGAGAACGATGCCCACGTATTGCCAGATAGGTAGAATTCTGCTACTCGCAACCTGCCCGACTTTATTACAACGACTCAATCTTGTCTTCATCACAGGGAGTTCAACAGGGCGACCCACTAGGGCCTTTGTTGTTCGCTCTAATCTTACATCCCCTGGTTAACAAGATTGCGGTTGAATGTATTTTGGATTTCCATGCACGGTACTTGGATGATGGTACCATTGCAGGTGACACCATGGAGGTTTCCAAAGCTCTCAGGATTATACAACGGGATGTCCCTGCGAGAGGTCTGCATTCGAACATTAGTAAAACCGAAATATTTTGGCCATCCATCGATCCAAGATGCAATGATACTAATGTTTTCCCAGCTGCAATTAGTAAGTCCACGGATGGAGTTAAAATACTAGGGGGACCTGTAAGTTTGAGTCCATATTATTGTAGTAACATGGTTGCAGGCAGAGTACATAAGACAACACAGCTGATGCACACTATTACTAAGTTACAGTATCCACATAGCCAACTACTTCTACTTCGCAATTGTGCTGGCGTGTCTAGACTCTACTTTACCTTGCGTACAACAAGTCCACAGGCGCTGCAGGAAGCTACAATACAGTATGACCAGCAATTGTTTCAGTTATTGTGACAATTAATTGTAGGGGATGGCGCTGGTTTTGGCATCGTTCAGCAGCGTATGGATACGTTACCCATTAAGGATGGTGGCTTGGGGATTTATACAATGGCCGATACGTCCAAATATTGCTACCTTGCATCATGCGCTCATACGCAACACCTATAGGGTCCTATTTAACAGGATTTAGCTCCACTCGAATCTAGCCAGAACTATCAACAGGCTCTACAAGTCTACACTCAGTCATGTGGTATTTCTCTTTCTAGTTCTAACATCAACAATGTTTCCCCTCAGTTCATGAAGGCTTTGGCGGCCCGATACTTTGGTGTTATTACGAGCGAACTTCCTACAAGATACACGTTGTCTGCTAGAGAATCTACCCTGTGGAATTGCAACCGAAAAGCTCATGCAATGGATTTCCTTAAAGCCATCCCTATTCACGGCCTTAATCAGGCAGTTGGTCCACGACAATTCAGGTCAGTTCTTCAATATCGATTATGCATCCCCCTATTTACTACGGACAGTCAATGCACAACCTGTAATCATTCCACGGATATTTACGGAGACCATGCGCTGCATTATGCCAAGAGTATCGTCCCCAAATTTCGCCATGACTTGGTAAGGGATGGTTTAGCAGACATTTGTTATAAGGCAGGTGTTGCTGCTCTCAAGGAAGTGCTCATGGCCTTTTTATTCGAGAATTTCACGGCTATGAAACCCGCAGACATACTTGTATACAATTGGATAAATGGTCGTGATGTGTGTTTGGATGTTACCGAGGTCTTTCCCTTCACAACTGCCCAGACTAGCAACTTCACGCAAAGTCATGTTATTTTTATGGCCATTACTCGCAAGCGTAATAAATATTTGGACAAGTACTCGATACATGGTTATGAGTTTTGCATTCTAGCTTTCACAACCCTAGGCAAACTAGGCGAAGACACGTGTGCTTTTTTAAATAGGTTGAATTATCTCACCAGCCAAGATGCAAATTGCAAAATCGGAGGTTCTCTTTTCCATAGATTAGGTATTATTATTCAAAAAGGTGTAGGTGCCCAGCTTGTCGCTCGACTACCTTCTACCAACTAACCCCGTGTAAAAAAATAATTCATAATATTATTGTTAGTTCACGTTGAAGAGAGAGAAAGTCCGGCGATCTGGTGGCGATTTGCAGGCGACTGAAAACCTGCAACTTCTCCTCCTTTTTGTCCGTGCATTAAACCATTGTTTTACTTCTTTTTCTTCATTATTATTAGGAATTATTATTTTGGAGGCCTTTTCTGTAACGTGCTGCATCATCTTCGATTATTCAATGGAAACCCTGACAGTTACTGGCAGTTATCTTTATGGTTTTGACACATTATGCCTAGAACTCGTGCTTCTCAATCCTCCATCTCTTGAGTTCATCATGACTCTCCATTAGAACCCATACCATCCTCTCAGTCGACATCCACATCTTTATCACATAAGGACACGATCCCTTGCCCATTCAAAGGTTTTGATGGATGTCATGGTGGTGTTGGTGGTAATGGATATGCAAGAAGCGTGATTTATAGGCATTTGTTTGACATGCACTTTTCTACTGAGGTTGACAAGGATGTTTGTAGACAGGGGATAAGGAATAATGCTGAGTGCTTCAATGCTTGGGAATGGGTTTTGAATTGCATGCAATCTTGGCTCTGTATCAAATGCCTGCATATTCATGCATGAAAGAAATCATGCCAAGATTCTAGCCATTCGCACGAGTTTATTGCCGGTCCCCTCAAAGATCATGGGGTTGAATTTTTAATCCATGACACAGTGAAACCTCAATCACTTCAATTGGTTGTGAATGATAGTGTCATCAATGAAGTTGTAGCAGGAAATCTCTCTATTGAGACGCTGGACCTAATATTTCAGAGACAGATGACAACCACTGTAAGCATCCCTCCCCCTTGTAGGATACAGTTCTTTCGTAAACTAAAAGCCACTCTCGACAATGTCCTGGCCAAACCCATGGATTTGTCCGCTTGGCTGTCTCTTCTATTATTACCTGTGTGTACCTTGAACCTGTACATACCCAAAAGCACTGCTGAAGAGAGATCAGGTACGAGAAAGATATTACAAATGGCAGATATCAATCAATCCTTGGCCACATGAGGGAACCAAATGGTTGTTACACTCTGGTTCAGAACCTGCTGGAATTATCTAAGCCAAACAAACAACCCAGGAAGCCTGCCAAAAAAAAGAAGAAAGACGCTAATCTGGAGGCGTGCAGGAAAAAGTTGAGCTATGGCCATTATACGGCAGCACTACGTATTTTATCATCTAATGGTGTTGCTCCCTATACTACTGACACCCTCCATGAGCTGCAGCAAAAACACCCCTATGTGTCACCTCCAAGAATCCCTGCAGATCCTATAGTAGCTGCTGCATTGTCTGTCGACACTAAGGCTGTCTTGTAGGCTTTGAAAAGTTTCCCAAAAGGAACTGCCTGTGGTAGAGATGGTCTTTGCGCTCAGCATTTGCTAGATGCTCTTAGTGGTGCTTCCGCAGCTGTTTCCGATGACCTTCTACAATCCATTGCTGGCGTTGTTAATCTCTGGCTGGAAGGCAGTTATCCTGTAGTTCTTGGCGAGTATGTAGCGAGTGCTCCACTGACTCCTCTACTCAAGACTGGTTGTGGCTTGAGACCCATCGCAGTGGGTACAATTTGGAGACGACTGTGTTCCAAATTGGAAGCTACGTCTGTGTCTAAAAACATGACAACATATCTGGGAAATCATCAGTTCGGGGTTGGTATACCTTGTGGCAGTGAAGGCATAATACATTCAGCAAACAGGCTTATTGAACTGAAAGGTGACCAAGACAACATGACTATGTTGCTTATCGATTTCACCAACGCCTTCAATTTAGTAGACCGGGCTGTGTTGATACAAGAGGTTCGTGCCAGATGCCCAAGCATATCCAGGTGGGTTGAGTTTTGCTACTCCAAACCAGCCAGACTTTACTATAACAACCCCGTTCTATCATCAGCAAAGGGTGTTCAGCAAGGAGACCCCTTGGGTCCGTTACTTCTCTCTCTTATTCTACATCCTCTTGTGAACCGAATTGCTTCTGAGTGTACACTCGATTTACATGCATGGTACCTCGACGATGGTACCATTGCTGGTAACACTCTATAAGTGGCGAAAGCCCTCAGAATCATCCAACATGAAGGACCAGCAAGGGGATTACTTTTAAATGTCAGTAAAACCAAAATCTTCTGGCCAACAATCGATTTGAGAAGGGATGTAACTGGCGTCTTCCCTGTCAATATTAGCAAGCCTACTACTAGTGTCAAAGTTCTGGCGGGCTTGTGAGCCGCGATGCGCAGTACTACAATGACATGGTGGTTCATCGAGTTGAGAAGTCCACACAATTAATGAATGCCATTAAAAAGTTGCAGGATCCGCAAAGTGAGCTTTTGATCCTACGAAGTTGCACTGGAGTCTCTAAACTATATTTTACACTACGCACCACCTTTCCTCAAACACTTCAATCAGCTTCAGAGCAATTTGACTCACAATTGTTTCAGTACCTGCGACACTTAATAGTTGGTGAAAGTGCAGGGTTCGGTTTGATTCAACAGCGTATGGCAACCTTGCCGATCAATGACGGTGGACTGGGAATTTACACTATGGCCGATACGTCAAAGTATTGCTACTTAGCCTCGTGTGCACAAACCCGATATCTACAGGATACTATCATATAAGGTATAACTTCCTTTAATGCCAGCCAACAGTACCAGCAGGCCTTGCATGTCTACACTCGCTCACGTGGTCTCTCACCTTCTTCCTTTAACATCATTGATGCCGCCCCGCATTTCATGAAGTCCTTGGTGGCCCGTTACTTTGATGTTATTAAGAATGAGTTGCCCACCAAATATCCTCTATCGGCCAGAGATGTTATACTTTGGCAGTGTAAAAGATTTGAACACGCAATGGACTTTCTCAAGGCCATACCAATTCCCGGGCTTCAACAGGCTATTGGCCCTCGTCAGTTCCGAGCCGTCCTATGCTATAGATTGGGTATTCCAATGTTTGGAGAAGATAGTCGATACTCATGCTGCAACCGTGCTATGGATATATATGGGGATCACGCTATATATTGTGCCAGCGAGGTTGGGCTTAAATTTCGTCATGACTTGGTTCGTGATGTCTTAGCGGATATCTGTTAAAAAGCAAGTGTAGCTGCTCGCAAGGAGACCCCTATGAGGTTTTTATCTGACAATGCACATGCCTTGTGCCTAGCGGATTTACTTATCTATAATTGGGTAAACGGTCGGGATGTGTGTTTTGATGTCACAGGTGCCTCACCCTTCACCAATGCTAGAACCACATGTTTCATACCTGGGAATGCCGTTTCTGCCGCTGTTACCCGCAAGCGCAACAAGTATCAAGATATGTGTTTAGCACATGGATATGAGTTTGGCGTTTTAGCCTTTTCAACTCTTAGTGAATTAGGTGAAGATACTTGTGTGCTCTTGAGAAGATTGAAGAATTGCCTTGCAAGCCAGGATGCTAATTACAAAGCAGGAGGCTCTCTTTTTCATAGAATAGGTATCACTATTCAGAAATGTGTTGGTGCCCATCTAGTTGCTAGGATGCCAGACGCACTGTGTAAACTATCGATTTGATTTGGTTTTCTTAATAAAAGCCCCCTGTGGCATCCTTCATAATAATAATAATAATAAATGCCCCCTGTGGCATCCTTCAACTTGTTGCGCGACTCCCAGCCAAGTGTCTGTAAATATACCGTTTGGTTTTCTTAATAAATGCCTCAGTGGCTCCCTTTCATAATAATAATAATAATAATAATAATAATATTGTTTTTGTTTTTCTAATTAAATCCTTCACCGGCGTCTCTTTTTTTATAATAATAATAATAATAAATAAATTTTATTTAAAAAAATAATTAAAAAAAGGCCACCTATCTCAGATGGTCATCCCCGTTTACAGAGGTTTCATACTCTTCAGGAGGTCCCAGGTTCGAGTCCCCGATGGCCAATATTACATAGTTTAACATGGAAGGTAGAGTTAGCTGGGGCCCCTTGCGACATAATCACATCCCCCCTATCCTCTTCGGATCCCTTGGCTTGGTTCCTCATGAGGCTCGCTGGTAGGCTAACACAGCAACCTGTTCAACTAATGTAGTAGTACGATGTTGGAGCTTAGCTTGTTAGGCTTCCAACTAGTTAATGTAATAATACTCTTTATCCAATAATAATAATAATAAATTTTTAATTTCAAAAAAAAATATTATTTAGTTATTTATTTAAAGGACTTAAACCTCCATAGAGTCGTACAGAACTTTAGTTGGTAGCTTAGCAACAAGCTGAGCACCAACACCTTTCTGAATAGCAACTCCTAATCTATGAAAAAGAAATTTACCTACACCACTACTGACATCATTACTAACAAGACAATTCTTCAATCTCTTAAAACAACACACAGTATTATCACCAAGTTCCCCCAGCGTGGTAAAAGCAAGAACACCCAATCTATACCCATGCGAAACACATTGATGCAAGTATTTGTTACGTTTCCGTAAAACATCATTTGAAATAGCTTGGCCTGGGTAAAAAGCACGAATACCTTCACCCGTGAAGGGAGAGACTCCAGTAACATCCATACAAACATCTTGACCATTTTCCCAATTAAGAACAAGAATGTCAGCAGGGCGCAAGTCTCTGTTGTCATCAAACAAAAACCCAAGGGCTACTTCCTTACGCGCGGGCACACCATCTTTGTAACAGATGTCAACGATTACGTCTCGTACCAGATCATGTCAAAACTTGATCCCAACATCCTTGGCACAGTGAAGAGTGTGGTCATCGAAAATATCCATGGGTCTATTACAGCTTGAGCAAAGGCCACCTTCACCAAACAAGGGAATACCAAGACGGTAGGAAACAAAAGCTCGAAACTGTCTTGGTCCAAGACATTAATTTAGACCACTAATGGGTACATCCAATAGGTAATCTTGAGCATGTTTAACACGGTTGCACTGCCACAAAATGGAATCTCTTACAAACATTGGAAATTGGTTTGGGATTTGCTTCTTAACTGCGTCGAAATAAGTGACTGCCAGGGAATTCATAGAAGGGGGGGGGGGGCAGTATCATCAACACAATAATTAGAAGGTAACCCACATACCTGGATGAAGTTCTGAAGAGCCGACTGGTAAGCAGAATCTTTGTCTGAAGAGAATAAATCACCAAGAATCACCTTTTGAACCGACACCTTCTGACTTTGAGAAGCCAAGTAACAATAGTTACGAGTGTCCGCCATATTATGATAATAACCGACTGGTAAGTAAAAATAATAATAATAGTTTTTTTTTCAACTATATTATTATTATTTTATTTTTTATTTTTGGGAAAAAAGATATTATCAATATCAAATCAGGAAAGTCTGTTTAATCGTATAATACTTTAGATGGCAACCTAGCAACAAGCTGGGCGCCAACACCCTTTTGAATAGCAACACCTAGTCTATGAAAAAGAAATTTACCTACTCCACTACTAACATCATTACTAACTAGACAATTCTTCAACCTCTTAAAAAAACACAAGGTATCATCACCAAGCTCCCCCAACGTGGAAAATGCTAGAACACCCAAACCATAACCATGCGAAACACATTGATCTAAATATTTAGTAGGTTTACGCAAAACAGCCTTCGCAATAGCCTGGCCCGGAATAAAAGCACGGACACCTTCTTTTTTTTATTATTATTTTTTTTATTATTATTTTTTTTTTTTATTTTTTTTTATTTTTTTAAAAGATTATTACATTAACTAGTTGGAAGCCTAACAAGCTAAGCTCCAACAACATATTACTACATTAATTGAACAGGTTGCTGAGCTAGCCTACCAGCGAGCCTCATGGGTAACCTAGCCAAGGGAGCCGAAGCAGATGGGGGGGCTGAGATTGTGTCACAAGGGGGGCAAACTAACTGTACCTTCCATGTTAATTTCTGCAATATTACGCCATTGGGGGCTCGAACATGGGACCTCCTGGAACGCATGAAACTTTGGGGAACGGGGATGACCAGCTGAGCTAGGTACCCGTTATTATTATTATTATTAAAAAAAACAGAAGTTTGATTACACTAGGTTTGATGGCATCCTAGCAACTAGCTGTGCCCTAACACCCTTTTGAATAGCCATTCCTACTCTTTTAAATAGAAAATAGCCGGTATCGCAGTTTGCATTGTTGTCGGCAATGCAGTTCTTTAGTCTGTTAACGAATGCCACCGTATTATCACCTAGTTCTCCTAAGGTAGTGAATGCTAGAACTCCAAAACCATAGCCATGTGTTTCACATACAGCTAAGTACTTGTTTATCTTGCGTAAAACTGCTTTAGCAATTGCCTGACCCGGGATGAAGGTGTGAATGTCACTCGTGAATGGAGAGACACCCATAACATCTAGGCATGTGTCCTTCCCGTTCTCCCAATTATAAACCAGTAAGTCAGCCGGCAGCAAGGTATTATTCCCATCTGACCGAAGTCCAAGAGCCACTTCATTTCTAGCTGAAACACCGGCCCTGAAGAAAATGTCTACCAAAACATCACGTACAAGATCGTGTCTGAATTTCACTCCAACTTCACTGGCACATTGTAGTGCATGGTCCCCAAAAATGTCCATATCCCTTTTACAAATAGTACAACGACTATTTTCTGGAAAAAGAGGAATGCCAAGTCGATAGCAGAGCACACTTCGAAACTATCTAGGGCCAAGAGTTTGGTTCAAACCATCTATAGGTATAGACAGTAGATAATCTTGAGCATGTTTCATCTTATTACTCTGCCATAACACATTATCTCGTGCTGTCATATTGAACCTGTTATGGCTTTTATTAAAAGAGCTTGTCCAGATATCTCGTGCGGTAACTTGATACTTGTACAAGCTCTTTCTGCAGCCATAACCCGTAAACGCAATAAGTATTTAACTAAGTGTACGACTCACGGGTATGAGTTTGGTGTTTTGGTCACTTCCACTTTAGACGAACTAGGTGAGGATGTGACTATTTTTGTAAAAAGGCTGAAGACCTGCCTTGTAAGTCATGATGTAAACAACAAAATAGGTGGTTCTCTTTTTCATAGGCTCGGTGTTATTATCCAAAAAGGCGTGGGTGCTCATCTTGTTCCCTGTCGTTCTTGTATAATACGTTTTCCATCTGAATAAAAGCCCCTGGTGGTAGTCTTTTATAATTATAATAATAATAATTAAAAAAAAATAAAAAATTTGGAGAGGTGTGGGACCTGCCACGGCCGTGGCATGGCCGGCTGATCGGTGGGCTCGGTCCCATGACGTCTCTTCCCTATTTTATTATTATTATTATTATTCCTTAGCTCTCCATATTTCCTCGTTCGTCCATATTTTTGGGTGTTCGTTTGTGCATATTTTTGAGTGCTCGTTCGTGCATTATTGATAAGTACACTCGCACCATTTTCTCGGGGCTTACTAGGTGGTGGCCCATATGCCCGAAAAGTGAATATCTATTACTAATCCATGGAAATCAGCTTAGAAAAGCCGTGAATTGAAGTAATGAGATATTATGATGAAAATAGATTATTTTCTAGGAATTCCATTGATGAATACTGCACTAGAATAAATTAATTGATGGCTCTATACTAGCAGGCAATCTGTCTAGGAGCATTAATTTATTTGAGAATCGAGGTATGAAGTAGTATAAGCAGTATACTCATTCTGAATGTTTATTCTGTATAGTTAGGGAATATTGCGCTACATCCTGAAGACGTTATTGATCTATACTAGCAGGAAATCTGTCTAGGATCCGTCCAATCATTAAGATTCTATACACATGTATTCTATATAGTCAGGGAACATTGCGACATCTTGAAGACGTTCTCGCTCTATACTAGCAGGAAATATGTCTAGGATCCATCCAATCATCTTCGATTCTATACAGAAGTATTACTGATATTGCTCAGATGATGAAATATGCAAAATATTAAAAGCTCAGCTGAGAGGCTTTAATAATGACATATTCGTACATGCTCTGAAGAGGTTATACGCTCGATCCATAGGTCATCAGACATGAGCTTTCATACCTAAATCATAAAATATGAATTTTGCACATTCGCCCATAGCTAGGCCAGAAATATACAAAATTATGATTTTACGATTTTAGCCTTTGTCAAAAATCCACCATCAACAACAGTCCAGGCCCAATTTACTAGCCGTGAGTGTGTTTAAGACGCTGAGAAATAGGCTTAATCTCTAGGTGAGGCTTGTGCCTGAGTCGTACGCCTGTATAAGACTTTTCAGATGAGCTGGCGTAGCTCGGGTAAGGCCATCTGAGGCTTGGATGACGTGACTAAGGCTGTCTGAGATTTAGCCGACGCGACTGAGGCTGTCTGAGACCTGGATGACGTGACTGAGATTTAGGAGACGCGATTGAGTCTCTCCAAAGTCAGCTGTGACATGTTCAGTAGATAAAGGAAAGCTTGCACGCCTAATAATATCTCTGCGAGACTTTGGCTCACCTGTCTTTGACCAGCGTATCTTGTAGAGACGTGCTAGGAGTCAATTGTGTTCGTATTGTAGGGCCGACATGACCAGTGTATCTCGAAAGGATGTTCTAAGTGTCTGTCGAAAGGGCCCAGAGGCAGAATAACCAGCATATCTTGCGATGATGTCCTAGGAATTATTCGGAAGCTTAGATAAGTCGAGTCAGAGCCTAAAGTAGACATGAACAGTGTATCTCGTGATGATATAGTATGAATCGGTCCTTGATATAAAATAGTGTGAGTCGTGCTTACATGAGACCTGTATATCTCCGCTCTGGGTCATAAGTTTTCCCGGGTTATTTTTATGCATCTACAGAGCCTACACGACCAGCAGTATCTCGTCGAGAATGTATACTAGGAATCATGGCATTACAACCAGCTGCGTCTCGTGAAGACATGTTGAATTGTAGCTGTTCTGGTTCATAAGTCTGTCGGGGACGTTTTACGCTCTACATAACCTACGTGACCAGCAGTATCTCGTCAAGGATGTGCGCTAGGAATCACGGCATCACGACCATCAATGTCTCGCGGGGAATATACTAGAAATCGTGGCTATGGGTTCCTTGAGGGATAAAAGCTTAGTCTCTCCCATGAGACTTGAGTTTTGTCCTATGGTATTGAAATGATATTTTTCCCCTTATTCAAATTTCACCATCTACAACTACACAATCTAGTAAGAAGTTACAAAGATTATGTTTATGTCGCAATTACAAAATACAAACGATAAGCATTATACTTCGTAAATCAATATACCTAAGTTGTAAAACAACTTGTATGTTCTTCCTTGACACTTTGATCACAATAAGATGATCAATCCTCTAATACTAGAGTTTCATGTATATAACTTCGCATGTTATGTTTTCAATCAAAACGACTTGAAAAGCAACGATATAGAAATGGAAACAAGTTAAGTCATGTGTATACTAACCTCAAGTAGAAGGATGATGTCTTCGGTGATGTCGATATGTCTTCAGAATCTTCAGGTTTTCAGAGTAATAGTTGTATGTTTCAACATTTCTAGACTTCCTAGTCTAACCTAACGAAGTTGGCTCTAGTAGTTCTAATCAAGCAATTCTTAATTTTTGATAATAAAGTATGACATCCAACCTTGACATACCAACACTTAGCGAGTTCAACCGAGAAATGTTTTAACACCCTGAAATAATCGATGGAAACTAATTGCATTCTACAGAATCCTAGTTCCGGGATGAATAGTTTGAGCTATTTGTTTGAAGGATCTAATCGTTGGAATTTTCTTAGTTTTTATTATCATATGATAAATTCTGATATTTTTATCATCCAGTAGAAATTTCATAAATATCGTACTACAATAGGTACCTCAAAACCTCTATTAGTTATGACTGTGTTTATAGAAATACATCTCATAACGGGATTAATGAATACCTTACACCGCAGTATCCAGCTATTAGATTTTTATGAAACTTTTATACATTGAACCATATGTCTTTATGAGATTCTGGAACAAATTTCACAAAGATCGGATAAGTGTAACGTCAATAATTTCCAAAAATATTGGCTCTTGATGGTTTTCATTTCTTGTTGTTTATTTTGTTTTATACCTTATAAAGTATATACAAAATCGAATTTTGAATTAGTTATTCGCTAAGATTATGCCCGCACTTATATATGTTATAAATATCTTGTGTATTACGGTAAGTTGATTTGTATCAAGAGTTGATGGTTGCCTCCCAGATGGTTTTATTTGGCAGGATACGATCTTTCGGATTTGATAGTTGTCTCTCTAGCTAGGGTCCTTGGGAGTTGATGGTTGGCTCCTTGGGACGAACGATTGCATCTTTTGGGAGTTGATGGTTGCCTCCTTGGGATTAAAACAATGCAGCCCTTGGGAGTTGATAGTTGCCTCTTTATCAATGGTTCTTGGGAGTTAACGGTTGCCTCTCAAGGACTTAAGGGTTATATTCTTGGACTAGATACGAGTTATCATTGGAAATTGATGTTGGTTTCCATAAATTGGATAGGATACGAGTTATCCTTGGGAGTTGACGATTGTCTTCCTAAACCAATGTGGTGTTTTTATAGTGTAAGAGGTTTGTTTTTCAGTAAGAGTTAATAATTATCTCCTATACTATATTTGAAAGGATATGAGTTGTCTGCGAGAGTTAAAAATTGCATCCCCAAACCCAAATACGGGTGGATTTTTGTTAATGTAAATAGGCTATCGAAGTGTGAGCAGTCTCCTAGAGTGAGAGCATATTTTTGTTGGTTTAAACATACACGCCTGAGGTGTAAGCAGGCTCCCAAGACGCAAGCAGGTTCTGAGGTATGGTTAACCTCTCAGATATTAATACGATGTTATAAATCATTCTTGTTTGCATGAATAACTAATTCTTAAATAATGTACTTTTATGGTGCACTATGTTTGTGCTTGTTCCTTTGGGTACATGGGAAACCTCTTAGATGATCATCACTTGTGATAGAATCACGACATGTAGCTCAGTTCTATTATTCATAGATATTTATGAAGTTGTGATAACTAAGGGTTTAATAATAGATTTTTGGAACAATTGATAAAGTACCCCGCTTTTTTGGTACCCACAAAAAAAATCCCCGACATATTGAAATTTATTAAAATGCCCTCACAGTTGGTTTTTATGTCTAGTGTTAATTAAGACTAGTTTACTTTACATATTTACCCTTTACTTATATCCACATTGATTTTCTACATCATTTTTCAGGTTCGTCGAGTTCGGTTCAGGATCGTTACACTGCTTTCAGGTTCATTATATCATTTCCCAACAAGAGTTCATCATTCCCAAGTGTTTGGGGGTTTTTGGTTGGTGAAAAATCGACCTTCTACAACATTTTTCAAGTTTGTCGAGCCATGTTCAGGATCGTTACACCGCTTTCAGGTTCGTCGAGCCCGGTTCCGGATTGCTACACCGCTTTAACCATCGTCGAGTCATTTACTATCCCACCAAGGAGATGTAATTGAAGGGTAAATAAGACTTTTAATTGGAAAAATAACTTCTACCTAACACTTAACTAGATGGAATTTTCTTTTTGAGTAAAACAGGGTAGTTTAACAATGTATCAAAAAGCAGGGGTACTTTATCAAAATGAGATTTTGGTTAATATGAAGCTCGTTTAGTTATTTACTTTAAACGCTAGAAGACGACGTGAATGAATTTCATCCAATAGTCTTGGATTGAGTAAATCGATCTAGGGCTCGGATACACATGTGATATCCGATTTTTGAAGTTTGGATTTGAGTAAAATTCAGGTTCAAATTTTGGAGTGTTACACCAGATTTACCATTTTATGCCTCATTTGATACGCATATTTAGCACCCGTCACTCGTGCAGAAATGAAAAAAAAGAAGGAAATGAGAAATGAAAATGACAAATAGGCGGCTGCAGATCTCAGTTGACGTACAAGAACCAAATTTTAAGCAGCCTCCACCAGAGCGTTTCTCCGAAATCAAGCTAGATGCTATCATTACCTATATGGATATGGTAGTTCAGTTCGTCAAAAACCAAAAACCTACTTCCGTAAAAATTGTCACAATTCGAGTTTTGACAGAAACCTATTCAGGCATACTACCATCTGAGAGAAAAACAAACACAAGTTTTATCATTCATGTAGCATTAAAACCCATCATCCGGAGATAGGGACATTAGGATACATTTAGTCAGAGCCATTAAAACATGAGGATACGCCACATGGTCGCCAGCTCCAGATAAAGCAACAAAAGCATCATACTATGCCATTGGTCTCCTCACAGCAGAAGGTAGCACCGCTAAAATACCAAAAAATAAATAAATAATTCTAAACATAGTTCATGCAAAAATATTTTTAAACTATACAGTTTGCAGGTCGTGAAGATTCATGATCACACCAAAAAGTGTAAGGGGTGTCTGAACTTACTGGGAGTACGTGCCACTATCCGAAGAAAGCCGACCAGCGAAACACAATCAACATTGAGAAATATGTATCTAACATGACATCTAGTATCACGGTATAACAAGTAAGGAAATTACCATTTATACCAGAGACGCAATAAGGGCGTCAACATAGCATACATAGTTGGACGTACTGTTAGAAAAGGAAAACCCGACGCTCATGAAATACATAACAACCACAAGAAACGCTTAAGTAGAAGCAATTAAGGCAAGATCGTTTCTCTATAAGATCATTTAAGAACAATTTATATAATTTACATACATAAAATTGTTGGTGTACTTGATATCCTCTTTTTTTCAGTCGCTTGTTGACATATGGTGTCCTATCTTCTTAGCTGCATGTACGGCTGGTTATGACGCCATTTTTTCACTCCTCTTGCTCGCGCTATTTTTGTTTTCTATGGGGTAAATTTATTTTGCGCTCATGCTACTTAAAATTCGGTCCATCTAGATTCATATCTTGGTATTCCAGGTACGTGGTGCGTTGATCCTCTGTCTTATTGTTTGTCTAACATGGCTTTTTGTTTCTACAACCAGGGTGTTTATTTCCACGACCATTGTTCATCCAATGACCCGTGTCATCAGACTTGAACTTATGTTGACCGCCAGTTACCGCTATTAGTATCACCATATGTACCTTTTATTTCATTATTTTCACATTCAAACTCGGAACCTTTTTCTGTATTTTCGCCGGTGACATGACGAGTTCCATGTTGATGGTATTGTCACTTGAGTGAGTTCTCCCATTTTATTGGATCTTCTGTTTAAGTCCTCTTAACAATGTAGATTTGGTGTGAAAAAGAGGGGGTCTAACAACCACACCCAATATTTCGTTCGGCAATCTGAATAGACAAACTCCAATATACTTTTAAGAGAATCAACTAGACAGACAGACTCAATCTATAGAAAAGTATATCAAAGAGTTTATATCTCTGTTTCTCAATTCAATCTGCAATCAGCAAATAGGAATTCGCGAGCCTGATTGAATAAGAAAAATAACTTGAACGGTACCAAAGACCAATGTTCAAGTGTCAATCAATTTATATCAACAACCAAAGGTTGGATTATCTAATTGATTGATCTTAATGCACAACCTGTGATATTTCTATTATATAACAAAATATAATGCGGAAAAAAAATAACACAGACACCAGACTTTTGTTAATGAGGAAAACCGCAAATGCAGAAAAACCCCGGGACCTAGTCCAGCTTTGAACACCACACTGTATTAAGCCGCTACAGACACTAGCCTACTACCAATGAACTTCGGACTGGAATGTAGTTGAGCCCTAATAAATCTCACACTGATCAAGGTACAGTTGTGCTCCTTACGTCTCTGAACCCCAGCAGGATTCTACGCACTTGATTCCCTTAGTTGATCTCACCCACAACTAAGAGTTGCTACGACCCAAAGTCGAAGACTTGATAAACAAATCTGTCTCACATAGAAAAGTCTATTGGAATAGATAAATCTGTCTCCCACATAAATACCTACGAGTTTTGTTCCGTCTTTTGATAAATCAGGGTGCACAGGAACCAATTGATAAACCGTACTTATATTCCTGAAGAACAGCCTAGTATTATCAATCACCTCACAATAATCTTAATCTTATGGTAGCGAAACAAGATATTGTGGAATCACAAACGATGAGACGAAGATGTTTGTGACTACTTTTTATCTTGCCTATCGGAGAATCAATCTCGAGCAAATCTTAGAGAAGATAGTTCTCAATACGATAGAACAGGGCAAGATCAGAACACGCAACTACAGAGAAAATAGTTGGGTCTGGTTTCACAATCCCAATGAAGTCTTTAAGTCGTTAACCTACAGGGTTTCGTGAAAAACCTAAGGTTAAAGGAAAATCGACTCTAATCGTAACTAGTATCAGACAGGAGGTGTGGGGATTAGGTTTCCCAGTTGCTAGAGTTCTCTTCTATATAGTTTTCAAATCAGGGTTTGCAATCTAAGTTACCTTGGTAACAAAGCATTCAATATTCACCATTAGATGAAAACCTGATTAGATACGCATACTTAAAGTAGCCGGTCTGAGTTTGGGCTCGCCAGTATGCAAATGGGTACGCATACTTCCAAACACAGCAGAAATTTTCGGACCCAAACCCTTCGCCAGTACGCGTACGGGTATGTGTACTAAGGTACTCGGAATTTCATAACTAACAAGTACGCATACGGGTATGCATACTATAGTTCCGGTCATGGATCACATACATGCAAGAATGCACACTATGTTTATAATCCAATGATGGTTAGGTGTTCTAAACTCTATTTCAATCATTGGAACTTTCTTAGAGGATGACAATAGCCGTTTTCACACTATTAGCATCAAAGCGATTTTCAAGTTATTGAAATAATCATAACGAAACATTCCAAGTCTACATCAAATGATTGTATCACACAAACCATGTAAGATGTTACTCGGCGATTTTCACATGATCATCTTTTGACTTTCGTCAAGAATATAAGATGAGCTTGGTTGAAGCGAAAGCTTACCAACACATATTTCGAGAAATATGTAAGCGAGTTAAACTCAGCTCGAAATCTCAAATGTGCATAATCGAATACTATATAGTAATATGACTATTGTCTCAATATAGGAGATAGAGTAGAAATAGACTTTCCAAGTGATAGATGAGTTTTAGTCTCCACATACCTTTTGTTGATGAAGTTCCACAAGCTCTCCTTAGTAGTTCTTCGTCTTCCATTAATGAACGCAGTGAATTCTAATGCTCAACTACACAATATATCCTAGTCCGAGACATCATTATAAGTAGACTAGAAATCAAGACTTATAGTCTTGATCACTAGCATTGACAAACAAACTTGAGATAGCAATGCTTGCGAGTTCGACCGAGCAGTTCTCTAACAATCTCCACCTTTGTCAATTTTTGTGACAAAACTATCAATATATATGGATTACAAAATAAATAAACTTTTGTTTTGGGGTAAAAACTGTATCTGCCGGAAATTATGAATTTGGGTGTGCCGCCGAGAAACGAATCTAAACCCTAAACAAATGCACTGCACGGAAGTACTTTAGATTCTAGATATAAATCTGTACAATTCTGGCCTAAACCAAGAAATGGTCGTTCCAGTCTTGCTTCGGTCACAAAATGAAGGAGATGGGTTTATCTTATGGAGGGAGCGAAGAAGATGTTGAGATAAGAATGATGAATTATGAAGGTGTAGCTGTTTTATGATGACTTGTATCAGAATGTGGAACTTGCTTGCGGAATGTAAGCTATAAGTTCTTGGAGTTTTCTGGATACTTGTGTTGGTAACCAAAACTATTGTTGGTTGAAATAGATTAAAAATCTATTTATACAAGTCATAGTCGGGCACACCCTGATCTCGTAGGAAATGGAAGTAGTTGAGTGATGGAGAAGTAGGGATCGTGTTGAATGATGAAAACCACGTCCCTATCATGAAGGGGAGACTGGTTGGTTTTATTCCCACTACTTCTCTACCATCACTAATTGTCCGCCTTTCCTGACACTTTCTTATAATGGGCGTGTTGCACGCCGCACGCTGTAGACCGCCAGACCAATACCCTGATGAACATCCCCCAGTTTGTGACATGTTTAATGTCTCGAGTATTTTATAGAAAAATATGCAGCAAGTTGCTGAGTGGGTCTTGCTTGCAAGACTTAATTATTTTGACCAATCACGCTCAAGCTAGGCGGCGGGCGGTCATTTGTTATAAGTCAAGCCATGAGACTTGTGGCCGGCCATCTTGGATGAGATGCCAAGACCTATCCTTGTACATAAAAGATGTGGTGGTCGGTCCCTATAGGAGAATGATGGATGGTATCCATTTTGACATCCTATTGGTTGGCCCAGATTAAATCTAAACCGGTTAAATTGGCTAGCCAAGTTGGACGGCTGAGATGATTTGCAGCAGTTATTGGTTTCCGCTAATTTATTTAAGACCCTTGTAGGCATTGTGACTAGCCTACTTTGATTAGCAATTGTAAATGCGGGCTGCGGGTTAGGAGAATTCTGATTGGTTGAAATAACAGAGGGCCCGTACCAAAACTGCTGTAGAATTCTCATACGAACTCGGATTTTGATTATCCGCCCCTTCATTTTTGATTATCCGCCCCTCCATTCTTATCAGAAAAGAATTTCGTATCTTTCCACGAGGGAATATATAGGTTTGGAGCTCGTCTAGGAGGTGAAAACATCCCAACAGTAAAACTCACGAAGAATTCAGGAGGAATTCTGTCAGTTTTCAGCCATGACTTAGCTCGCCTTTTAAGATGTATATTTTAGCTCGTTAATCCGATTGATGTGATTTTTAGTATGTTATAGTAAACATCCATATGAAAATTTTGGCATATAGTTCATGTCCATATTCTTTAGGAGTTTCTCCCAGATGTTCGACCAACCTTGGGTGACTTTTTGGATGTTGTTCAACCTAGTTAAATCGACCAATAGGGATCAAGCTATTGTGCAGCACAAAAAAAACTTCCAACTTTAATTTAAAAGTGTAGGCTGCGCATTTAGAGTGTTTTGATTGGTCGACGGGAAAGAGGGCCCGACATGCATTTATACGGGGCGGGCCAGTCGGCCATGGGCGACGCCGACTAGGGCACGCCGGCCAGTCAAGCGGCGTGGCCGCTCCTCCTTGCACTGCTTCCTCTATTTTCCGTAGCTTCCCTTTATTTCTTGTTGGTAGGGTTTTGCTCCTACTAGTCCATGGCGGATCAATTTCCTAGCTTGCTTAGGTTTAGTTTCGACCAATGGGGTTCGAGACATTGTGCAGGTCGCAAAAGACCTAATTTTTGTAAATTAATAAAATTAGTGTAGAAACATTGAATTTTGTGGGCTGAAAAAAAATCAATCGATTTCTGGTGAATTTTGTGCGTTCGTACAAAATCACTAATTATGTTTCAGAGGGAAGCATAACTCTGCGTGCCTCTAATTGAGTACTTCCATGCATATCTTAATTCTGACACTTCGGGAAATTCATGCTACCCAGCTGTGAGTGAACATTAATTGTCATGTCATGTCAACATAAAGAGTTCGGCTGGGGAACATGGCGTAGAATAAGTACTCGACAGGACATGCATTAGTGAGTAACGCAGGCAGGAGATAAAATTTATAGAATATTTGGGATTGTTGCTGCATGCACCATTCTGGATAAATTTTATATATAAATATATTGAATTGCTCAATACATATGTGAGTAAAGAGGCATAGGCACTCATTACTTTAAATGGCTCTGTTTCTTTGCAGAATGACAGCACATTAAAATACAGGGCCTTACAATTTTATCCCTGAACTAAAAACCACCATCAACATTAAGTCCCCTACTTAGTACGTAACAGTAACATTATTGCGGGGTAAGCACTAGATGGTGATAGTTAAGAAAATTCATGAGAAAAGTTTGACACATGTTACCAGGATAGAGGTCGGCTTGGTCTTTGAGCAAGACACGTTTGATGAAGTATCAAGGCACGCAGTGATCGTCCTCTTAGCATACGCCAATTATCTCCAGGTAGATAAGCATCTAATCGGTTGATATCCCGCATCTAAAGCCTTTATACACGGAAGATAGAGAGTCCTTTTCCTTCCCGGATCTTGTCAATTTGCGGAATATAAATGGAAGCACTTGAGCCTTTCTTTTCATACCGATCCTCACAGAGTTGCACTTTTCTTATTTCAGGTACGTGCTTCGTATTCTCTTGTATATTATTTTTTTTGTCGTGTCAGTTGACATAACCGTGACGCTTTTCTGCAGTGTATGATGGAAACTCCTGGTGATGATTATTCTTCAAACCCCCCAGAGAAGGATTTTGGAGTTAACAATCCCGGGATTACTGCATTCGAAGAGGTATTGGCTAAGATAGATCGTCCGTTTCGTGAGGCTGGTCAGGCCATACAGGGTATGTCTCTAGTTCATCTTAGCATCGTTCCAAGCTTTCCTGGCTTCGGTTATCATGGAGGAAAAGTGGAGACACGATGAAGCATCTCAGCCAACGAGTGCCAGGGCTGAAAGATTTGCGGCTCGGCTAAAGCGACGAAGGATTGAGCATAAGAAGCCTCCAAGTGAAAATAAACATGATTACCATATTCATAACGACGTCATAATTCTCGATTCTGATGTGGACGAACCAGAATATACTCAAAAGGATGTTGGAGTAGTTTCTAAAAAGGATGTCGGAGCAGCTTCGGAAGAGTATATAGGAGCGGCCTATGAAGAAGATGTTGAAGCGATTTCCAAGGACGAGGTTGGAGTAGCTTATGAAAGAGAGGTTGAGGCGTCTTCTGAAAGGGAGGTTGAGGCGGCTTCTGGAGAGGATGTGGGAACGGCTTATGAAAAAGATGTTGAAGCAGCTTCTAAGGAGGACTCCAGTGAAGGCGCCATTTATCCCAGTGTTAATGCTGATAACTATATTTTCCACTTCGTTATTTCCTTTCATAGATGAGTATTTTTTCTTAGCTTGCAGATGCTTTTTGATATTTAGCGGTTTTTTGCTTATACGGCTGGAGCCTGAACTTCATCGAATAATAGTTCTTTATTCATGTTGCTTTCATGATGTTATATTCCAATTGAGTGAGTGAATGAAAACTCCCGATAAGAATCCAAATTCTTAGAAAGATCGCAATGTATTGAAACTTTAGATGTAGCACTCTTCTGTAGGGTTACAGTAGAATCCCCGCACGCGATATTCATTCCTCGAATGTCATAATTAGTACCCTAATTTTGCAATCTAAGTTCTTCCCATTCTATTGAGGTGATTTGCTTTTTATGTGAATGGTTATCACTTCCACACATGTAACCCTAATAGGAACAACTCAAAGAAGGGGAAACAACAATGATGATTGAGGATTCGGCCACGAACCTGTGACTTCCCATTCAATATTCTTTTCCTATTCGCCGCGCTTGTTAGGAGGGGAGGCTTTATCCCTGATTGATGGCGGGCGTAATGTGATTGGACGTGCCGCTACTGAAGAAGTAATTGCGATATGGGAGTATCACGTTTGCTAACTTCAGATTCACTGCTTCCTGGTTCCGTTAAGGGATTTCCGAAATCCGAAAATTGTAGACGACGAAACTTTTTCCAGGGATCCCATCAGGCAAAGAGAGGTGGCGGTTGAGAGACTGTCTCCTCATTGGAGAAGGATGTTATTCGGGATACGAAAGGTGCTTTCTATGAGAAGGGCATGCTGCTGCCGGATGATTTCCATCGAATATCTTGTTCTTCCTCTTTCCTTTGCATATTCCCCGCTTAGTTATTTTTTGACAGGAGACACGTTTTGATTTTCTGGTTTCAGGCTAGTAGGTAATTGTATTGTGAAGATTTTGAGTTCATTTAAGATTTTGTTTTGAAATGACTCAGGAGTAATTTTTCAAAAAGAAATGATGCTTTGATTAACTGATAAATTCAAAATTCTAATTATGAATGCAAGCAATGCAATCATTTTGGAGGAATTACAAATATTGCATGAAAAGGGAAACTGCTATGGAAAATACTAAAAAGGGATGCTGGGGAAAGGCGTCATGATATTTTAGGTATTGAAAGGTTTGAGCCACTGGGCGTGCATTACTACACCTTCTAACCTATCAGTGTTGATGAGCTTGCAGTATCCCTCCAAGATAACTTCTGCAACTAGGTACGGCTCTTCTTTTCCTTTTGCGGAATTGGGCGAAGTAGGTTGAGCAGCAATCCTTACTACTATATACCCAACTTGAAACAGGTTTGGGCGTTGCGCCGCTACTTGATTCTTAGATTCCTTATCTTTGACTGAGACAGCTTCCAAACTCTTGTTAAAATACTTGAAAGGACCAGCATCCCATTCACATCTCCTTGTGGTAGCTGGGTTGATAACGAGTCCCCAATCTTTGACAGAAGGAGGAGTGACTGGTTGCAAAAAGGGTTGTTCAATAAGACTTACTTGTGTCTGGAATCTGCGAACAAATGCTGATGCGCTCTCTCCAGGCAATTGCATCACATTCGCGAGTTGTTGATATGGCAACAAATAATCTTCAGGATTGGATGGTTTGTTGGAGACCCTTTCAGGTATAGACACTGGCAAAGGACATACTCCTAGCTTTGCCTTGTTGTCGTGTATCCATGAGCGCCCCAGGACCATATTATAATTTGGGTACTCCTTAACTATATGAAATTTGGTGTGTGTTAGAGCATCTCCCACCTTGATTTCGAGATTAATATACCCGTAAGCGTCTCTGGATTCTCCTTCCGAGTTTTTGATTATGGTTGGGTAGTGAACGGCTTACTGCTTTGAAATCCTTGCAGCTCTAAGAGTTTCGACGGTGACAATGTTGAAGTCAGAGGCCGCGTGCTGTCAAACTCGACATCTTTCAGGTGAGTGGTGGTTAGGAGTCCCCAGTTGCATCTATCAGTCGTACTTTCCAGGAGAGGTTGGGGTTTGGGAGCGGCTTCCCTGGATGGAAACAACCGCTTGCCTGATACAACACGGTTGAGGGCTGCAAATATGTCTTGACGCTACGCCTTGGATAAATACAGAATCTCGCATAAATGCTCCATCATAGACTGTACGGATTTGTGGATGGAGTCCCCAGAAATCATGCATCTTCTGACAGGAAGGGAATCTTTGTGAACTCCTTCAATGCCTAATTGACGTTCTCCTTCATCCACATTCTCTTTGAAAATACGCTTCAATTTGTTGCAGTCACTGGTTGGGTGATTGAAGAACCTATGGTACCGGCAATATTTGGGATCCGTCATTTCCTTTTCAGTTGGCGGACGTCTGAGAGGAGGTAGCTTGATGGCATCATCTTGAATCCATGCTTATAGGAGTTCGATTACCTCTTCAATCGGAAATGGGAAGTTTAGAGAAGCCTCTCCAGTTTCTTGTTGTTATGCAGGCGTCTTAGTCACAGCCTTCTGAGGTTGAGCTGTCTGTTGCGCTTGTGCCACACGCTTAGGTTGTTGTTCGGCAGCTGGAGCTTTTCTTTTTACTCCTTCACTCACCATGATTACAGAGGGTTGAGTGGTGTATTATTTGTTGATGAGACGTCTGTTCCCTCGAGTCTCTTGTGCATCTTCATTCTTGGCGGGCCTGTTCCTTTCTAGCAAGGCTGGTGTTGTTGTGGATGACCGCTTGGCAGCTTCATGAAGTTCAGAGAATGTCTCGAAGTGCAGGTTCTCCATTAGAGCGTGATAGACAGGTACCATGTCATTAATACACAACTCCACCAATTGATGTTCGGTCACATTTGGATCATGGAAATCTAGCGCTTGAATTCTGAATCTCTTGACATAATCATTTGGATGTTCATTGTTTCATTGAAACATTCTCCCCAAGTCTGATAAAGTGATTTGCTCAGACACAAAGAAATATTTCTTATAGAAAGCGGTAACCATCTCACACTAATTGGCTACGCTATTTGGTGCAGTGTTGTTGTACCAGGTATAAGCTCTTCCAGTGAGTGATTTTGAGAATTCTTTCAGGCGGAGGACGTGGTTGTATTCATGCTCCCCTAGTGATTCCAAAAAACGAGAGATGTGTTAACGAGCGTTACAAGCACCGTCATAAAGGGAGAACTGGGGAGAGGAATATCCTCTTGGAAGAGGAACTCTTTGTACATCGGGAGGATAAGGAGGCTGGTGCTGATAAATGGTAGCTGGATTTTCCCTGCCTCGATTCTGGAGAAGTCATTACAGGTCTTCACGCGTGATAAAATTGTATTGTTGGTTCCTTTCTGATGGACGTTCAGTAGCTACTCGAGCTTCTTCATCCATAAAGACACGACCATTGAAGTGATTGCACCAGGAGTCATGAAAGGGTTTCTTATCTACTCCATTTGGGGTTGGCGCGGTTCTGGTGGTAATCTTTCTGTTAATATCTTGAGAAAAGTGAGTACCTCCTTCTGAGTTGTAGCCATGTCCGCTTGAGCTTTGGAAAGAACTTATTGTCTCTCCATTAAATCAACAATGGTAATGGGAGGCTGGTTTCCTCTGGCTCCTCCAGTCTCCCGACCTAACAAAGAAGTGGTAGCAGCTCTAGTGACGATTGGGGGCGTCACGCTTGAAGAAATATTAGGAGTAGCAGCGGCTCTGGCTCTGGTGATAGGAGGCGTCACGACAGATGGGATGCTTCTGGCGCTGCTGATGTTGGTGTGAGAGGATGTAACACCATGAGATGCGTTGATTGTGCTAGAAGGTGGTACATTGGCGCCGGCAGCAGGGATATTGATGCCAAGAGTGTTGTCAGCGCCAGTAGCATCAGTATTAGTTACTGATCCAGACCTAAGATCCACCATCTTGAATTTGGGAAAATTGATATGATTGAAAATTGATCTTGCAACCGAGAGATTAATCTCCCACTGTGGTCGCCAATTGTTTTGGGGTAAAAACTGATTCTGCTGGAAATGGTAAATTTGGGTGTGCCACCGAGAAACGAATCTAAACCCTAAACAAATGCACTGCATGGGAGTACTTTAGATTCGAGAGATCAATCTGTATAATTCTTGCCTAAACCTAAAAATGGCCGTTCCAGTCTTGCTTCGGTCACAAAATGAAGGAGAAGGGTTGATCTTAGGGAGGGAAGCGAAGAAGGTGTTGAGATCAGAATGATGAATTATGAAGGTGTGGCTGTTTTATGACTTGTATCCTATTGGTTGGCCTAGATTAAATCTAAACTGGTTAAATTGGCTAGCCAAGTTGGATGGCTGAGATGATTTGCGCCAGTTATTGGTTTACGCTAATTTATTTAAGACCCTTGTAGGTAGCGTGACTAGCCTACTTTGACTAGCAATTGTGAATGCTGGATGCGGGTTAGGAGAATTCTAATTGGTTGAAATAACAGAGGGCCCGTACCAAAACTGTTGTACAATTCTCATACGAACTCGGATTTTGATTATCCGCCCCTCCATTCTTGTCAGAAAAGAATTTCCCATCTTTTCATGAGGGAATATTTAGGTTTGGATCCCGTCTAGAAGGTGAAAACAGCCCGACAGTAAAACTCTGGAAGAATTCAGGAGGAATTCTGTCAGTTTTCAGCCATGACCTAGCTCGCCTTTTAAGAAGTATCTTTTAGCTCGTTAATCCGATTAATGTGATTTTTTAGTATGTTATACTAGACATACATAGGAAACTTTTGGAATATAGGTCAAGTCCATATTATTTAGGAGTTGCTCCCACATGTTTGGCCAACCTTGGGTGACTTTTTGGATGTCGTTCAACCTAGTTAAATCGACCAATAGGGATCAAGCTATTGCGCGGCGCAAAAAAAATTCCAACTTTAATTTAAAAGTGTATGTTAGAGCATTGATCGGTTGAACCCACTAGCGTTGGTATGTCAAGTTAGTTGTCAATTTTAGTTTCAAAAATGCATTCTTGATTTAGTATACTAAAGATAGTTTCGGACTAGATTAAGTCTAAGAAGTAGAATCGAAGCTATCCTTTAAGGATGAAGTTTGAAGACTATAATAAGACATCAACAAGGAATTCATCAACAAAGGTATGTGGTAATTGATTTCATTTGGATTCTTGTTCAATTCTACCTTTCTAATCTATCTAAACAAATGCTCACTCTATGGAACAATTCCTACGACGATAAATGTACGCTTAGTATATATACTCGAGGTTATTTGAGCCACGACTTTTGTGACAATAACCTTTATCCCTGGGAAGGTTCTCAGTTATAGTGAATAAGCTTACGAATTCAACGAGCCAAGAATCACTCAATTCCAAGTTATAACGATGAAGTTATGAGTGATTTATTAAAGTAACAATTATAAGTGTTGTTGTCATTGTTACAGTTCATTAGTAGGAAACTATCCACGAACTGTTTGTAATGGTTCACGGACTTGAGCTCAATCACGTGATTATAAGCCATTTTTGGTCATGTTTATGATGTTTCCTTATCTAGGCAAGATAGCTATTACTCCAAACATATTTGATTACCATATTAAAGTGTTTGTGATAACTTTTAATTCCTGTTAAAATGTGATTATACAATATTTGCTAATTAATTATTTATTTAATTATTTTGGCAAGAGTTGTAACTTAGGAAAGACTCCCATAATTAGGAGAGTTTTGAAAAAGGAAAATAGCTTTGCTTAGCTTTCAAGCTACCTTTCACTATAAATAAAGGGTTCGTGAGTGCTACACGTTTCCATCCCTTTTTGGAAAATTGGTGTTAGCTTCACAAGGTTGTTTTCCATGTTTTCTGTTATTCGTGAACAAGACTGGGATAAAAGTCTTTGTATTGGGGATCACAAAGCCGAGTTGGATTCAATCTTCGGGATTGATTATACAACTTGTAATCTAGGTTTTTCACCACTTGTCTATTCTAAGGTTTTCTCTTCTGATATAAAACCATTCAAGAGTTGTTGATCATAAACCTTAGGTTTTATAGATTTTAGTTTCCGATCGTATACCAACACTTGTTAGTCGAAATCAGAAGCTAGAAAGAAAACTTCGATTAAGGTATCTCGTAAAAATCCTTAAGAAGTTTTAAACAAGACATCTCTAGATTTATTCTAGTTGTTCTTGTTGTAGAATTATTAGGGTTTTCTTCACTTGGAAATTCATCTTTGGAATTGCCCAAGTTTACTTATGAAAATCAGGTTCACGGACTCCTTGTGGGTACACAAGATTGTAAGTTAAAACCCTAATCTACAAGTTTGTTTCGGTATCTCTACTTTTGTTTGGTAGTTGATTGAAACATACACAAGATTTCAAAAACCTTGATTCATATCTAAAGAGAAATCAAACCGGTGTTTTGTGAAAACAAAATTTCGAAAAATATCAACGGTGTTGTTGTATCTTCTAAAGAGAGCCTTGTGTTCTGCTAGAAAATTTACGAGAAGAATTCCTAAGGAGAATCGGTGTTCTGCAAGGAGTTCTATAAGTGCTTGAATAAAGCTGAAGCAGGTATTACATCTAGTCCGAATAGGTAGTAGGTAATTGGTGTAACAGCTTATAATCAGTGTGTGTTTATTCTGGACTAGGTCCCGGGGGTTTTCTGTATTTGCGGTTTCCTCGTTAACAAAATTTCTGGTGTCTGTGTTATTTCTTTTCCGCATTATATTATTTATCTTTATAATTGAAATATCACAGGTTGTGCGTAAGTTCAATCAATTGGGAATCCAATCTTTGGTTGTTGATTAAATTGATTGACACTTGGATATTGGTTTTTGATACCGTCCAAGTTATTTCTTATATTCAATCGGGCTCGCAAATTCCTATTTGTTTGATTGCGGATTGAATTGAGAAATAGAGATATAACTCTTTGATAAACTTTTCTTAAGATTGAGTCTGACTGTCTAGTTGATTCTCTTGAAAGTATATTGGAGTTAGTCCATACATATTGCCAAACGAATTATTGGGTGTGGTTTTTATACCCCCGCTTTTTCAATTGGTATCAGAGCAGGCAAACACGCTAAGACCTTATAAGTCTGTGTTTGAAGCAATCTGATTATTATGGACAGAAGTGCTATGTCTATACACGTACCACCAGCCTTCGATGGCACGAACTATTTATGGTGGAAAATTGCTATGCGTGCGTTTATACAAGTGCGAGTTTTACAATCATGGGTTCGTATTGTTAATGGTTATGATCCTCCAACAGTTATAGTAGACGGTGTAACTATTGCAAAGGATATTGGTGATTATAATGATCTTGAGATTCTTGCTGCAAAGAAAAATTCTGAAGGATTAAATGCTATCATCCATGTCATTACCCCAGATCTTCAGCACCACGTTACTACGTGTAATAAGTCTAAAGATGCTTGGGATATCTTAGAAGACGTATTCGAAGGGAATGTCATAGAGAAGGAAGCAAGGCTTCAAAATCTAGCTTCTGACTGGGAAAACCTTCGCATGTCTGATGATGAAACCTTTGATGAGTTTAACCAAATACTTTCTCAAATAGTTAACTCCTCATATTCATTAGGAAGAATTATTCCGGAGAAAGTTATTGTGTGCAAAATTCTCAGGTCTCTACCATCAAGATACGAGTCTAAGGAACATGCCATTGAAGAAGCAAACGATCTTTCTATACTCTCCAGGAATACTCTTGTTGGAAAGTTAAAGATCTTTGATAATGAACATAGGTCTGGAAAAGAAGTGATTTCTTTTAAAGCTGCAAACAATTATGAATCCTCTAGGGATAAATATGGTTCGCCAGATGCTAAGGATGTTACTCCACGACAATTTAGAAAAATCTTGAGAGACAGGAAAAAGAATTTTTCTAAAGGTGCAACATCTCCTAATGATGATGTATAATGCTTTAACTGTCGTGGTTTCGGGCACTTGTTTTCAGTATATCCTAGCTGGAGCCGTAGACAATCGGCATATGTAGGAGCTTTGCCTACTCTTGATGATGGAACTGATTATGATCACCAAGAGTACACAAGCGAGGTTGCATTAGCTTCTGGAAAAATTCTTTCGGATACTGATTTTGATTTAGACAAAGAAGTATTCCATATAGATCCAGTTGCTAATAATCTTCTTAAAGAATGTCATCAGAAACTCTTGGAAGCTGAAAGCACCATTTTCAGTAATAAAGTTAAATATGACAGACTTCGTAGTCGGAATAAAGACTCTCAAGACCAACTTGACTCTAGTGGTGCAAGAGATTATCTCAACTAAATACGAAAGCTTAAAGAAGAAATTGCCGGAGGTCGAGATCGGGAAATTACTCTTCAAGCAAAGCTAAATAACTTGGAGAACATTGAGATGAACTTGTTATTTGATTCGGAACGAGAAGATCTCAAAGTTCAATGTGAATCATCTAAGAATGATCTAGTTATTACGCTTGAAAAGGTCAAAAGGTTGGAAGAAGAAAACTCGATCTTCAAAGAGAGTTTGTCTAGAAATAGCAGCTCAGATAAATTAACCTCGATATTGGGAGCATGTAGAATTCATCGTGATACACGAGGATTGGGCTATGAAGGAATAGACGCTCCTGGTATTTGCAAAGAGGTAAAATTTGTCAGAGCTAAAGTTTCTTCTCAACCAAAACCTTCCACGGTTGACAAAAGTGAAGTATCTCTACCAACTGCCGATGATGAAAAGAGGAAATCCTGTCAAGTTCCAAAGCAAGTACATACACATTCAGGTAACACTAAACATAACTATTTCCATTCTACTATACATTGCTTTTATTGTGGAAAACCAGGTCACTTGCAAAGGAACTGCAGATTTCTTAAACGAGATAAAACCAGATCTGATGTTCCCAACTGGAGAAAAACTGAGTCTCATAATATCAGTTCTTCCAGTATTCCCCCCAAGAAGTTTCATAATTATATTTGGGAGAAAAAGAAATACGTTGCTCCAAAAGCTGCTCAGAAATGGGTACCAAGAAGGATCAATAAAGCAACGAGTGCTATTAAGAAGGATCTCCCAGACAAGAGTTCGACAAGGGATAACATATTAAAAAGGTATGAAACAGTTATTGAAAGTTTCAAGGAAGTTGTTAAATTCCTAGAGTCTATGCATGATTTTGTTTCAAATACCTGTAGTGAGCAAGATTTTGTTCACCTCAACACAACCTGATTGTGTTGAAAGTGCATCCTCACCAAGAATCCCTTGTAAATGCGATGAGGATTGCAAAAGAATTGGGGCGCACATATTATGTTGGGTAATTTTTGAATATGTGGAACAATTTATCTCTTGAAAATCGCTTTGATGAAAAATAGTGTGTGAATAACCTCTATATAACATCCTCTAAGAATGTTTCAATGATTGAATTGAGAGTTTAAAATATATAACCTTGAATGGATATAAACATTGTATGTGAACTCATACTTGTGTAAGTCCAAAATCCTTGAACTAAAGTATGCGTACTTTACTGGTTTAGGATGTCCGGAGCTAAGTCCGCGTACCCGTACGCGTACTATCGGAAGTTTACATCCCGTGAATTTCTACTGGAGTTTGTGAACTGAAAACAAGCTCAATCCGAGTACTTAAGTATGCGTACTTGAGTGGGTTATTTTCTAAAAATGGTTTATTCATGAACTAAGACATTTATAAATTAAGGAATGCAATCTTTGCAAACCGTAGATATAATGTTCATGAATCGATTCGAGTGAATCAAAATCGTTTTTGATTCAATTGTGTCTTGTATACTTCTATGAGATATAAGCAATTGAACAACTCTCTAACTAGTTCATTTGAGTCATTTGAACTAGTTATGGTTAGGATGAAAATGGATAAATACCACGTGTATGATTCTTAATTACCTAACTTGATTTGTGATTGAAATTATTAAGTATAACAGATTAGAAGCAATAATCAAAGCCATTGGATATTGGTTTTTATTGTCAAAGAAACTTTTTCATACTCTTATGGTAACCATTCTTGGTGTAAATCCTTGTGAAAAAGGTTATTCTTACTTCTAAGCATATCAATTGTTGTTTATACAAGTTTGTATCTTAGAAAAGATGATCACAATACTTGATCTTCATGATTACATATTGTGTATTATTACCATGAGATAGTTCTATTTTGTAGTAACACAATCTCATGAGATACTTTCAATGATTGGTCCTTAGCTCGTATCTCCATATGGGATTTCTAAAATCCAATATATAAATCCTTCTCCCTGGAGAAAGGTCACTCTTGTTGTTCTTTCGGGAATGACATTTTATGGGGGAGAGTTCTTGAATGAACCTGTGCTTAATTGCTATATCTTTGAGGGGATAAGCGGTTGTGGAACATGCATGGGTTAACTTTTATCTTAATAAACTCCTTGATGAAGTCACTAAGTTTTGACTCTGTGATATCATTTAAAGTAAAGTTGATATGTTCTCTTTTGGTCATGAAGTACCTCCTTGAAAATTTCATGAGGATCCCACTAGTTTTTGTACCTTTGCAAATTTATATTGACAAAAAGGGGGAGAATTAATCTGTAGTTCACACTACAAATACATATGGTTTACGGATCATTATGTAAGGGGGAGTGGTTTTCATTGTGAGATGAAGTATTGACTAAGGGGGAGTGATACATATCACCGAAGTATTATTATACAAGTTGTGATACAATTGAACTTTGATGCTGTGTAATAATACTATGATGGATCTTCAACAAGTACAGGATGAACACACGCATAGTTGAAGAACCAAGAAAATCAAGCATGTCGGATTTTGGAGCTATAATGCTTTTAACAAGTAAAATCCATATGTAAAATGGTTTTGTCACTAAAATTGACAAAGAGGGAGATTGTTAGAGCATTGCTCGGTTGAACCCACTAGCGTTGGTATGTCAAGTTAGTTTTCAATTTTAGTTGCCAATATGCATTCTTGATTTAGTATACTAAAGATAGTTTCGGACTAGATTAAGTCTAAGAAGTAGAATCGAAGCTATTCTTTAAGGATGAAGTTTGAAGACTACAAGAAGACATCAACAAGGACTTCATGAACAAATGTATGTGGTAATTGATTTCATTTGGATTCTTGTTCAATTCTACCTTTCTAATCTATCTAAACAAATGCTCACTCTATGGAACAATTCCTACGACGGTAAATGTACGCTTATGTATACATACTCGAGGTTATTTGAGCCACGAATTTTGTGACAATAACCTTTATCCCTGGGAAGGTTCTCAGTTATAGTGAATAAGCTTACGAATTCAACGAGCCAAGAATCACTCAATTCCAAGTTATAACGATGAAGTTATGAGTGATTTATTAAAGTAACAATTATAAGTGTTGTTGTCATTGTTACAGTTCATTAGTAGGAAACTATCCACGAACTGTTTGTAATGGTTCACGGACTTGAGCTCAATCACGTGATTATAAGCCATTTTTGGTCATGTTTATGATGTTTCCTTATTGAGGAAAGATAGCTATTACTCAAAACATATTTGATTACCATATTAAAGTGTTTGTGATATCTTTTAATTCCTGCCTAAGTTAAAATGTGATTTATTCACATAAATACAATATTTGCTAATTAATTGTTTATTTAATTATTTTGGCAAGAGTTGTAACTTAGGAAAGACTCCCAAAATTAGTAGAGTCTTGAAAAAGGAAAATAGCTTTGCTTAGCTTTCAAGCTACCTTTCATTATAAATAAAGGGTTCGTTAGTGTTACACGTTTTCATCCCCTTTTGGAAAGTTGGTGTTAGCTTCACAAGGTTGTTTTCCATGTCTTCTGTTCTTCGTGAACAAGACTGAGATAAAAGTCTTTGTATTGGGGATCACAAAGCCGAGTTGGATTTAATCTTTGTGATTGATTATACAACTTGTAATCTAGGTTTTTCACCTCTTTTCTATTATAAGGTTTTCTCTTCTGATATAAAACCATTCAAGAGTTGTTGATCATAAACCCTAGGTTTTGATAGATTTAAGTTTCCGATCGTATACCAACACTTGTTAGTCGAAATCGGAAGCTAGAAAGAAAACTTCGATTAAGGTATCTCATAAAAATCCTTAAGAAGTTTTAAACAAGATATCTCTAGATTTATTCTAGTTGTTCTTGTTGTAGAATTATTAGGGTTTTCTTAACTTGGAAATTCATCTTTGGAATCGCCCAAGTACACTTACGAAAATCAGGATCACGGACTCCTTGTGTGTACGCATACTAATTGTAAGTTAAAACCCTAATCTATAAGTTTGTTTCGGTATCTCTACTTTTGTCTGGTAGTTGATTGAAACATACACAAGATTTCCAAAACCTTGATTCATATCTAAGGGGAAATCAAACCGGTGTTTTGTGAAAAAAAAATATCGAAAAATATCAATGGTGTTGTTGTATCTTCTAAAGAGAGCCTTGTGTTCTGCTAGAAGATTTACGAGAAGAATTCCTAAGGAGAATCGGTGTTCTGCTAGGAGTTCCATTAGTGCTTAAATACAACTGAAGAAGGTATTACATCTAGTCCGAATAGGCAGTAGGTAATTGGTGTAATAGCTTATAATCAATGTGTGTTTATTCTGGACTAGGTCCCGGGGTTTTTCTGCATTTGCGGTTTCCTCGTTAACAAAATTTCTGGTGTCTGTGTTATTTCTTTTCTGCATTATATTATTTATCTTTATAATTGAAATATCACAGGTTGTGCGTAAGTTCAATCAATTGGGAATCCAATCTTTGGTTGTTGATTAAATTGATTGACACTTGGATATTGGTTTTTGATACCGTCCAAGTTATTTCTTATATTCAATCGGGCTCGCGAATTCCTATTTGTTTGATTGCGGATTGAATTGAGAAATAGAGATATAACTCTTTGATATATTTTTATTAAGATTGAGTCTTACTGTCTAGTTGATTCTCTTGAAAGTATATTGGAGTTAGTTCATACAGATTGCCAAACGAATTATTGGGTGTGGTTGTTATACCCCCGCTTTTTCAGTGTAGGCTGCACATTTAGAGCGTTTTGATTGGTCGATGGGAAAGAGGGGCCGACATGCATTTATACGGGCGTGCCGATCGGCCATGGGCGGCGCTGACTAGGGCACGCCGACCGGTCAAGCGGTGTGGCCGCGCCTCCTTGCACTGTTGCCTTTATTTGTCGTAGCTTCCCTTTATTTCTTTTTGGTAGGGTTTTGCTCCTACTAGTCCATGGCGGATCAATTTCCTAGCTTGCTTAGGTTTAGTTTCGACCAATGGGGTTCGAGACATTGCGCAGGTCGCAAAAAACCTAATTTTTGTAAATTAATAAAATTAGGTTTGAAAGATTGAATTTTGTGGGCTGACACTAAATCAATCTATTTCTGGTGAATTTTGTGCGTTCGTACAAAATCATAAATTATGTTTCAGAGGGAAGCATAACTTTGCGTTCCTCTAATTGAGTACTTCCATGCATATCTTAATCCTGACACTTTGGGAAATTCATGTTACTCAGCCGCGAGCGAACATTAATTGTCATGTTATGTCAACATTAAGAGTTCGGCAGGGGAACATAGCGTAGAATGAGTACTCGACAGGCCATGCATTAGTGAGTAACGCAGGCATGAGATAAAATTTATAGAATATTTGGGATTATTGCTGCATGCACCATTCTGGATAAATTTTATATATAAATATACTGAATTGCTCAACACATATGTGAGTAAAGAGGCCTAGGCACTCATTACTTTAAATGGCTCTGTTTCTTTGCAGAATGACAGCACATTAAAATACAGGGTCTTACAGTTTTAGCCCTGAACTAAAAACCACCATCAATAACTTTGTAGCTTCTCATCCAAATGCTTGATCTCCTTGGTTCTTCAACATTACTCGAAATCTTCGTCACTTCCAAGTACTACAATGATTCTAAATGTGTTCAACTTAGCATCATAGTTGTTGAAATCCGTAGCTATAACAATGAGAAAACAATTGCTCTCAATCATTGTTATACAGTGTCATAGTATTATTACACAACATCAAAGTCCAATTGTATCACAACTTTGACAACAATACTATGGTGATATGTATCACTCCCCCTTAGTTAATACTTCATCTCACAATGAAAACCACTGCCCCTTACATAATGATCCGTAAACCATATGTATTTGTAGTGTGAACTACACATTAATTCTCCCCCTTTTTGTCAATATAAATTGGCAAAGGTACGAAAACTAGTGGGATCCTCATGAAATTTTCATAGAGATACTTCATGACAAAAACAGAACAACATACCAACTTGTTTCGATGATTTCACATAGTCGAAACTTAGTGTATTCATCAAGGAGTTTATAAAGATACAAGAAAACTCCTACAATATTCCACAGCCGCACTCCCCACAAAGATTTGGTAATCAAGCACAAGTTCAATTAAGAAATCTCCCCCATAAAATGTCATTCCCGAAAGAACAACAAGAGCGACCTTACTTTTACAAGAAAAGAAGGATTTCTTTGGACATTAACAAATCACATGAAACATGAATTTATATCCAAAAACACAATTAAATTAACCACAAGAGAACCCATGATTAATTTAATCGGAAATGCTCACACAAGAGAACTTATGGAGCCGCACAGTACATACACAAAGATGTGGATCAGGGAAAGACCAATACTGCGGAATAATCAAAGATTCATTCTATTTTTCATCACTATTTGCACAATGACATATAATAGACTTAATCTTTGTAAACAAAAGTTCATCCTATCTTCCATCAGTATTTGCAAAAAGACATAATAGGCTTAAACTTTTGTAGTCAAAAGTTCATTCTATCTTTTATCAATACTTTCATACTGACATATAATAGAGTTAACTTTTAAGCACATATGGGACAGTCAAGTTTCACGGACGTAAACAACATATCTCATAACAATTTGCAATATATAAAACCATAAAGATTAATACTGCAAAAATCATCTTCCAAATAAACTTTAGAATTTAAACAAATAAATCTAAAAACATTGCAAGATGAAAAACGTTGGCAATAGCTATGTGTACTCACAATAATGGATATTCCAAACCCTAGTTATCCTTCTTAAAACACAAGAATAAATTCTCATAAGAAGTTTTCTAGACAACGATTGAAAGAACAAAAGCAACTCTAAAAACAAAAACGATCACAAGCAAAAATCATCTTTAACGTGCGCAAGCTTCATGAGTTTCAAGACCTTCAAGCTTGTGACAGATGGTATCGACTGCATCTTTGGAAAAGATATTCTTCTTGAGACGATCCTTAACATGTGACTTCATGAGAGCAAGGTCAGAGTTAACCTTTTTCAACTCAGTTCTTAACATATCAAGGTTTTTTAAGGTATCAACAAGAATCAGTTTTGCATTGTTAAACTGACCGATAAAATCTTGAACAACTTCAGCAGAAATCTCTTCATCATTCTCAAAGTCTGAAAGATTATCAGGAGATTGAGTAGAGGTGTCATTGACTTCCACAAGAGATCTTTTCTCCTCTTCTTCGAAACTAAAATCCTTATCAAGAAATCCTTTTGCAAAGTTACAAGACCCCGAAGGAGATGCCATTCTTGACAAGAAAAATAACCTGGAGTACACGTACTCTTCAACGTTGTTATTTAAATGGTTTCTCAGGAAAACACATTTTAAGGTTTCCAAAGTTGATTCGTGATATGTACCATGGGTACCCGTTCTAACAAAAACTTAGCCCATAGGAGAAAAGAACCAAGGCAATGAAGAATGCAATTCAAGGAAACTGTTTGCAAGGCAGTATTTTTCCGAGTGAAAACTTTCACAAGTCTTAGATCGATAAATTTTACATTCTCATAAGAGAAAAATTTAGAGCATAAAAGTAGCATTTTGACATCAAAAATTCAAAAAGAAATTAAAAATCAAAAGATTGACAAGACCAAACACAAATACTTATGCAAAAATGTTTGTGGATGATAATCCAGCTAAGAACGATAAGAAAATAACTAGATAATCAGAAAACATTTTGCCGTCAAGTATACCTGACTATATCTCCCTCAACCAGGATTTTTGTGAGTGAGATTTCAACCTTGTGATCAATTAGCAGAAGTATGAGCCTTGAGCTCATCAAATGAACGTTGTTTTCGGTTAAACCTCTTTCTCCCGATCTTTTGAGGAAAACCTTTTTGATGTGAAAAGTTATCATAAAACTTACCATCATCAAGATACGACGCATAGTATGTATTCTTACCTGAAGAATTTTGACTAGAGGGAATTGACAGCTTGTTAATGATTTTTTTATATCCTTCAATTATCAGATTTAGGTTGTCTTCCATACCTCCATTTTTGCTTCCTTCTTCTGGTACTTTTTTCACATCAAGAACAACATTATCTCCCTTTTCAATTGAAGAAGATCCTTGAGCTCTTCTTGGACGAGATGGTTTAGGAAGACTGTTTCGTATTTGAACATTTGAGGAACACATCGAACTGACTTTCCTGGTAGGATACACAGGGTGAGTACTAAAACCAATTGGTTTAGACATATGAATGTCAGTTACACCTTTGAGAATTAAATCTAAGGTGTGTTGAAGACGAACAATAGAATTGTCATTCAACCTAGATTTCCTCATTTGTTCAACATGTCCTTTTGAATCACAAAAGAGACACACTTTCTGATCACCTGAGTGATTAGACAGAATAGTCTTAACACCATCGTTGGGAGATGTCTTCCTTCAATATGATGTAGATATTCCTTGATTAGAGGTAGACACAAACACATCTTTTTCAACATGAGGGATTTCGGTTTTTCTTTAGGGACTGAATTTTTTACAGTTAAATCAGAAGCGATTGGTATAGTGGACTCTTTGGAACATTCCTGAACAGAGAGTTTACTCAAAAGAAGTTCAATTTCCAAAGAATCCTCTTTGAGTTTTTACTCAAGCAGAGTTCGTGAAGAACAGACTGAGGCGTTTTCCTATCGAAGGACCTTTGGAAGAGAGTCACGCTTATTTACTATACCAATAAGAACATTGAATTTGTGTTACAACCGATTGACATCATCAGCCTGGATTCTAACAATTTTAGAATCACTGCACTCTCTTTGGATGCTTCCCTTTCAACTTCAGAGTCAGACTCGTAAGTAAGGTAACCAGGGTAACACTTTTCAATGCAAGTCTGTTTCATTGGAACACTAGGTTTGTCTATATTCGAGATTGACAAATATTTCTCTTTAATAGATTTCATAGAAACATAACTTTTATTTCTGGCGATGCGTTTGTCAGATATAGTATCGTCCATATTCATATCGCTACAAACACAGACCTATGAGGTCTTAAATGTGTTTGACTGCTCTGATACCAATTGAAAAAGCGGGGGTCTAACAACCACACCCTATATTTCGTTCGAAAATCTGAATAGACAAACTCCAATATACTTATAAGAGAATCAACTAGACGGTCAGACTAGATCTATAGAAAAGTATATAAAAGAGTTTATATCTTTGTTTCTCAATTCAATCAGCAATCAGCAAATAGGAATTTGCGAGCCTGATTGAATAAGAGAAATAACTTGAACGGTACCAAAGACCAATGTTCAAGTGTCAATTGATTTATATCAACAACCAAAGATTGGATTATCTAATTGATTGATCTTAACGCACAACCTGTGATATTTCTATTATATAACAAAATATAATGCGGAAAAGAAATAACACAGACACCAGAATTTTGTTAAAGAGGAAAACCGCAAATGCAGAAAACCCCCGGGACCTAGTCCAGCTTTGAACACCACACTGTATTAAGCCGCTACAGACACTAGCCTACTACCAATGAACTTCGGACTGGAAGGTAGTTGACCCTAATCAAGGTACAGTTGCGCTCCTTACGTCTCTGAACCCCAGCAGGATTCTACGCACTTGATTCCCTTAGATGATCTGACCCACAACCAAGAGTTGCTACGACCCAAAGTCGAATACTTGATAAACAAATCTGTCTCACACAGAAAAGTCTATTGGAATAGATAAATCTGTCTCCCACAGAAATACCTACGAGTTTTATTCCGTCTTTTGATAAATCAAGGTGCATAGGAACCAATTGATTAACCGGACTTATATTCTCGAAGACTAGCCTAGTATTATCAATCACCTCACAACAATCTTAATCGTATAGTAGCGAAACAAGATATTGTGGAATCACAAACAATGAGACGAAGATGTTTGTGACTACGTTTTATCTTGCCTGCCGGAGAATCAATCTCGAGAAAATCTTAGAGAAGATAGTACTCAATACCATAGAACAGGGTAAGATCAGAACACGCAACTATAGAGAAAATAGTTGGGTCTGGCTTTACAATCCTAATGAAGTCTTTAAGTTGTTAACCTACAGGGTTTCGTGAAAAACCTAAGGTTAAAGGAGAATCGACTCTAGTCGCAACTAGTATCACACAGGAGGTGTGGGGATTAGGTTTACCAATTGCTAGAGTTCTCCTTTATATAGTTTTCAAATCAGGGTTTGCAATCTAAGCTACCTTGGTAACAAAGTATTCAATATTCACCGTTAGATGAAAACCTGATTATACTCAAGCTAATATCTTTCAACCGTTAGATCGAACTTATCTTGTTATACACAAATGAAATGTACTTTCATTTAGGTTTGAGTAACCATACCTAAACGTGTACACTAGGTTGGCTCAACAGTAGTTAACCGAAGTTAGCTATATGAACACTCTCATATCAACCTTATTCATGTTAACCACAACTAGTTCAAATGAAACTAGTTAAAGAGTTGTTCAATTGTTATATTCTCATAAAAGTATACAAGAACACAATTGAAGAAAAATCAGTTTGATTCACTCGAATCAATTAATGAACATTATAGCCACGGTTTGCAAAGAATGCATTCCTTATTATATAAATGTATTATTTCATGAACAAATCGATTTTAGAATTTTAACCACTCAAGTGTGCAAACGGGTACGCATACTTAAAGTAACCTGTCTGAGTTTGGGTTCGCAAGTATGCAAACGGGTACGCATACTTCCAAACACAGCAGAAATTTCCGGACCCAAACCCTTTGCCAGTACGCGTACGAGTATGTGTACTTAGGTACTCGAAATTTCACAACTAACAGGTACGCATACGGGTAAGCATACTATCGTTACGGTCATGGATCACATACATGCAAGAATGCACACTATGTTTATAATCCAATGATGGTTAGGTGTTCTAAACTCTATTTCAATCATTGAAACTTTCTTAGAGGATGACAATAGCCGTTTTCACACACTATTAGCATCAAAGGGATTTTCAAGTTATTAAAATAATCATAACGAAACATTATAAGTCTACATCAAATGATTGTATCATACAAACCATGTAAGATGTTACTCGGCGATTTTCACATGATCATCTTTTGACTTTCGTCAAGAATATAAGATGAGCTTGGTTGAAGCGAAAGCTTACCAACACATATTTCGAGAAATATGTAAGCGAGTTAAACTCAGCTCGAAATCTCAAATGTGCATAATCGAATACTATATAGTAATACGACTATTGTCTCAATATAGGAGATAGAGTAGAAATAGACTTTCCAAGTGATAGATGAGTTTTAGTCTCCACATACCTTTTGTTGATGAAGTTCCACAAGCTCTCCTTTGTAGTTCTTCATCTTCCATTGATGAATGCCGTGAAGTCTAATGCTCAACTACACAATCTATCCTAGTCCGAGACATTACTATAAGTAGACTAGAAATCAAGACTTATAGTTTTGATCACTAACATTGACAAACAAGCTTGAGATAGCAACGCTTGCGAGTTCGACCGAGCAGTGCTCTAACATGGTGTTCATGTATTTTTGGTGATTTCTTTGTTAATTTAGTGATGAGGACTACAAATTGTTAGAGCATTGCTCGGTTGAACCCGCCAAGCGTTGGTATGTCAAGGTTGGTTATCATATTTGGTTTCAAAACTCAAAGTCGCTTGATTAGATTACTAGAGTGAACTTTGTTAGGTTAGACTAGGAAGTCTAGAAATGTTGAGACATACAAGTATTACTCTGATGACCTGGAGAATCTGAAGACGCATCGACATTAACTAACACATTATCCTTCCGTTTGAGGTTAGTAATATAAGACTTGACTTGTTCCCATTCTATCTACATTACTTTCAGGTCGTTTAGATTGAAAACATAACATGCAAAGTTATATGTATGAAACTCTAGTATTAGAGACTTGATCATCTTGTTATGATCAAAGTGTTAAGGAAGATTATACAAGTTGTATCACAACTTATGTGTATTGAATGACGAAGTATAACGATTATCTTTTGAACTTCGTAATCGCGACATAAACACTATTTTTATAACTTTTTACAAGATTGTGTAATGAACTTAGGATTGATTCCATGCCTAGAAAACTATGTTTAACTACATGAGTTTAAGGAAGTAGACTTGCGAAACTTGTTTCATAGTTGAAAGGAATCAATGGGATTGGTGGTCCGATTCCTATTGGGGATCTGTAGCATGACCATCCCAATTGGGATCTATAGCAGGATCAATCCCTACCTATTGGGGATCTATAGCGGAACGGATCCCTACTGGGGATCTCTAGCATGACCGATCCCCATATCAAAGTTATATTTCCGGTTTCACGTATTCTCTAGGGTTTATGTGATTTTCGGAATATGAGTTTGCTATTTAGGTAAGTTCAAGATGTCGACATAATGAGTAATTTGAACATGCGTAAAATCCTATTCTTTTATTGTTCAACAATATTCCTTGATACTCAAGGTGAGATCCCTAACTGGAATGTTTGAGAATCTTTTTATTAAGATTTTCGAATTTATATGTTTTATTTTCCCAGCAAGTAAAAAATGTCTACTAAAAATGACGGGCCTCTTGAGTTGGATGAGATCTCTTATACTTACACTGCTACTTCTTATCTTCTCTTGTATTCTCTCCCCATGTTAAATACCTTGACCGTAGATGTATGTTTCGTTAATGGCCAAGCCACATAATTCTTTATCTCAATATGCCTTGCTCTCTTTATTTTTACCTTGGTTGTGTTGTCTAGTTTTGCTTGCAACTACAGAAGGTTCCTTACTCACTGAGATCATTGAGAAAAACCTCAATTATTCGGTATGGCTGAAAATGAAAATAACATTAAACTACATCATACCGCTCGACTGTTCATATGTTTTTATTATGTTTATTTGACTTTTGAAAAGATAATATATTTTTTTTGTTAACCAAAGAATTAATATTAAGTGGATTTTCCACAAATCAAAACCCTGACTTATTTACTCCGTCATAAGCTAGATAGTACACGTGAACGATATTTTAGGTTGGAATATTTTATCAGCTTTGAAAAAGCGATGGATCAAACTAAATGGTGGTAAAACTGTGAAATGTAGTGAGAAAAGGAAGAGCCAAATATTATGAAACATTGAAACTTTTCTACAATACATAGTTTTTTTACCACCATTAAAATGATACCCCTGAATAGTTTAGTTTTCCATCTTAGTTAGTCAAGACTAGTGTACTTTTTGAAAAGGAGAGGATAACTAGTACACCACCAACTTTTTCATTCGGGAACCTATACAGACAATCCTTGTACAATCTATACGTTTGGTTTCAAAACTGTATTTAAGATTGTTTTAACAAGGTAAACCTTGTATGTACCAGAACTGTTCACAAACCGAATTCTACTAAGAACAAGTCTTGTAATCTATATTTCAAGAAATGAATTCAACAAGAACGAGTCTTTTAGGTTCTTTACAGTTGAGATAATATCATTTACGTTAGGTCAGACTAGGAAGTTTAGAAATGTTGAGACATACAAGTATTATTCTGAAGACCTGAAGATTCTGAAGACGTAGCGACATCAGCGAAGACATCATCCTTCTACTTGAGCTTAGTAATACAAGACTTGACTTGTTTCCAATTTTATATCATTGCTTTCAAGTCGTTTAGATTGAAAACATAACATGCGAAGTTATACATATGAAACTCTAGTATAAGAGACTTGATCATCTTATTATAATCAAAGTGTCAAAGAAAAATATACAAGATGTTTTACAACTTAGTATATTGAATTACAAAGTATAATGCTTATCTTTTAAACTTCGTAAATTGCGACATATACATAATATTTGTAACTTGTTTACTAGATTATGTAATGAACTTACGGTTGATTTCGTGTCTAGAAAACTATGTTTGATTATACGAGTTGAAGGAAGTAAACTTACGGACTTGTTTCATATATAGTTGAAAGAAATCAATAGGATTGGTGGTCTGGTTTTCATTGAAGATCTAAAGAAGGACCGATCCCTACTTATATTGGGAACCATGTTAGAACCGATCCTTACCTAAATTGGGAGTCAAGGTGGTACTGGTCCTTACCTATGTTGGGAGTCAAGGTAGATCGGGTATGACTCAAAAACTAATTCTCAAAGACTAAAATAGGTAAGTTAAATTTAATCTAGACTATTTTATTAATGAATTTGGACTTGCTTCCTTACATCCCCGTTTGAGCATTTAAATGCCAATGTAGATAATGGCATCCACAGTTTAATTGAAACACAACCCCAGATGTTTGAATCTAATGCAATTTGTTCAAGTGTTAGTTTACTTCATTTAGCATGATTTTATTTTGGCAAAACAATTTCATAGAGAGTTAGATTAGTAGAAATCACTAAAAAAAAAAAAAACTCTGTGGAGATAACCATAGGGAGATATTAAAAGTCAAATTACGCATGCAAAGTGTCGTGCTGATCATATCCACTAACTTCGATTTTAAGATATAACAAAGATATGGTTTAGTGGACACTTGAACTTAGTGATAAACCACTAAATATCCGCCTGCATAAAGCATATCCTCAATTCCTAACTATAAATCCAAATCCATAAGAAGAATCTCACATTCTTACACGGCAAACTTTATTAGCTTGGTGCTTGCATCATTTTTAAATCATATTTAGCGATAATCCTACGCTCACTCAAGGGCACACACCTCTCATGTATCAAACTAGAAATGATCTGTGCCGTAACGGCATGACATGTGACGAAATAATTTTTGATTATAATAATCTTAATAATTACCACACATTAGGAGGCTTAATTCGACCCATGAGAATTTGTAGACATGAAAATCTTAATCTAAATAATTATAAATTCCGTTACCCTTAAATAATAATTTAATAATTTCTCACTGTTACAGGGTCTACGGCCCATGGATGTGCGGTTCAACTAGATTCCTAGGGTTGTATATAAAGGAAACTATGTAATGCTTCTACCCTAATCTCTTAATAAGATTATTCCTCTCATTCCTCTTATCTTTGCTTGTTTCATCTAATATTCTACTGCAACACGTCATCAGCACGACTCTATCAACTGTGCATTTTTTAATCGTTCGAGAACTGTGTTGGATTACTTCTTGAAGATTAGCGTGGTTCGGATCTTATGGTTATAATATTATGGATGCGTCACCAGGTATTTCTTTTTATTCATAGTATTTTCTAGGGTTCCACGAATATATAATTATAAAACATACATATTTCACCGTTAGATTTTCATGAAATTTTAATATGTGTGAACCAATCAGGTATTACATACTCTATAAAAATTTCAATCAAATCAGAATATGATGCATTCTCCAAATACGGATTTTAATTAAACTGTCTATGTTCAGAGAAAACCCTAGTTTGTACCAGCGTAATAAAACTTAATGTTTAAGAATTTTAACCGTTGGATTATGTTTTATTTTCTGTATGTGTTATATAATGTTCTTGGTGAGATACTATAAAAATTTAATAAAGATCCAGCCATGGTAAATACTCAAAAGTACGTGATATTTACAACTATGTCCACATAAACGCTAATTGGAACAGTCATACGACGTCCTGGATATCTTTTTACATAGCCGTTGGATTTCCTTAAAATTTTATTATGTTTGTAAAAACCCTATGATGAATATTATGTAAAAATTTCATCATCATCGGAAATGGATACAATTGTTTTATGATCACTACAGTTGGATGATGAAATTTTCAATTTTAGGGTTACCAATATGTTTTGGGCTCATATGGTAATAGTTTCAAGTTTATCATCAATGGACCTGCATATTTAACATATAATGGAATTTATATGCTTATATCCGTTAACCATGACCTTGTAAACCCAATGGACCGGGCATTGACCAAATAGTTGACCAGACTTTGATTAAACCAACTCGACTCGAATTTGACTTTTTGGACTCAGAAGTACTTGAGCACCATAAAGGGTATTTGATGTGGAAGTTTGTGTGCACAAGTATAATACTTCCATAAAAAATAAATAAATATATTCTACCTATAACGATGCACCGTTCAAAGAGGAAGCTGTAGTTTTTACGTTTTTTATGCGACATATTAACTTTTCAGATTATGTAATGTTCTGAATGAAGTTTTTGAATCATTCATGAAATTTTTTCCCCCGAAAATTTGAATGTTAAGTGGGATAGATTCCACTTGATAGACTGCAAATATAGGTTACAAATTAGCACCTCAACTTTTGTGGAAAGAAATTCACAAAATGTGACATGAGTCAGAAAAATATTCCCATTTTTATCTTTTCAACTTCATCCATTATACTAAAGTAACAGTAGATGCTGAAATATGTTAACAAAAGATTCACGGTCTTTCGTAAAATATTCAACCCAATGCAAGTGGTTTGGATGCATGTGAGATTCTCTTGAATAACAATGTATACCTATTGGGATAAAGAAATTTCTCAACTTAAGGTAACTATGGCAAGGATAATTATGGAAAGAACCTCAAAGAATAGAGGATTAGACGTGCTAAATCATACCAACATTTGTATACTAGAATATGTGAAAGAATACACAGAAATTATGGTAGAAGATATAAGCCTTTTCTAAAAAAGGACCAGAGATGTAATTCTGGCTCAAGTAACAACGATACAAATTAAATGTATCCACCGTGCATGAGACAGAGATGTAATTCTGACTCATTTAAACTGGAGTTGGAAACTTGGTATAAAATTTTACTGAGAATGGTACAAGCAATGGAATGCCGGTATCATATAGTAGCAACCAACTACAAGATATATAAGGAGTTTAAAGGACAACAAACTCAATATATGTTAAAACAAGGTCATACCCCTGCTTGTCAACTTAACACTCTGAAGTTGTAATCATCTTCATGAACTGTAACACTCTAAAGTAAATGAGATACGTCTTCTTTTGTTACATAATAAGGCCACACCACTTATTACATGAAGCTCTTAAGGAAATATATAACTACTTGTTGAGTTGTTTCCTTATATAATACCATGCAATGATTGGATCATTACAGGTAATAGACGAGCGAAGAAATGCTCAATCTTTGTTGCCTAATTGGTATAAAGATTAAATTTACATGAGCTCTGTAAGAATCAAGAGCTAATCACACTTTGTTAAGTTTCTACGAAATCTGTGCAAACGGTTATTGTATGAAAACTAACTGTGAGAATGGGAATGCATCTACAAATTACCTCCAATGAATGTGAAAGGAATCACATTTTAGATAAAATAATGAGCCAATTAGTCTAGTGAACTGTAAATCACTAATACTTGGATAATTGAATCCATATCGTCACCGACAATGTAATGTTGAGAATCGACACATTCGGGTTTTGACATAACCATAAAGATACTATGGTTGTGATATGATGTTCAGTTTTGAAAGAACTCAAATGGACATCATTTTATTTGAGTGAACAAGAAAATGGGAATTACAAAGTTTGTGATATGATGTTCACTTCGCATTCTTTCAAAAATGCAAAGTGACGGCATCTCTCACAATCAACTCTTTCTAAAGTACTAGAAACACCACCTCCCCTCTCATTATGCTTTTAATGTAATAAAGCATGTAACTCATTTTACAAAGTCATTCTTTAGTAAAAAGGATTGAGACCATCCTAAGATGCAAAAGGTAAACAACCCATTCTTCAAGAAGAAACAAGGTAATATTTGTGAACATATCCATGCAGAATGCGGACCATTCAAGTGATTTATGGCTCTGGTGGATGATTCGAAGTGTTGAATTATTTATTGATCACAAGAAATAATGCGTTTTTGAAACAATCTTATACAATTGAAGGACTCACCAACCTTGTCAATGCTAGATATTTACATCAAAAGGACTTGATCAATATTGCATGTTTAATAGGATCTGTGTAGAACATCCTCATCCTATGGTCTCGCAAAGGCTATCATCAAAGGTTACAGATGGTATCTAAGGATAGGTTATGCGTAACAACCTTCCTATAAATGCTTGGGGGATATGCAATATTACACGCATATTTACTTATTCGTTTTAGAATCAAGTTGGTAGCTGGATATAAGCCTGACATTTGTATTGTTACGCATTTTTGGTTGTGATATATATGTGCCATTACGACTCCACAATGTACGATAGTTGGTAATCAGAACGATATCGATTAAGTAGTTATGTTGGATATGTATTCCCAACAATTATCCGCATTTGAAACCTTTAGCAGGCAATCTCTTATCCATTATATTTACGGATCGTCACTTTGATGAGACTGTCTTCCCGTCGCTAGGGGGAGATAAGAAAAAGGATTTCCTAAAGGAACGACAAGAATTGTCGTGGTGTGTTCCCACTTTGTCTAATATTGATTCTTGTACTCCATAAATGTAAATATGAAGTGAAAAGAATAACCGATTTTCAGAAAGTACACTGATATTGGTAACTTGAAAAGATCATACATACAAGCTGCAAATATGCATGTAAGGTTAGAAATCCTCAGTATGGGGTACACCGTAGACTAAGGTGTTGCAACTACACTTGGTGGAAGTGTAGTTGAGGCTGTGGCTCCATAAAGGAAGATGGAGAGACCACTAGGTTCGATCAGTGCTCACCTAGAAAGGAAATAGGTGAGTTAGGCACAACCTAATTATATCATCTGAAATCATCTCATAAGATTGTCTCTAAATATGTCCATGAATCAAACGGGAGGACGCTCCGAAGTTTTGAATAATTCTAGAAAACAATGAAATCTTGACGGATTATGAGAATGCACATGAGTCAATGGAAGGATCATGCGTGCACAGTGATGATATAATCCATAAATAGTTGCTCCAGAAGTAGAGCACAATGAGATCGAACCATGCTTTATTTTGATTAATTTCAATTAAAAAGCATATTTGGCCCATGCAATCCAGGTAGAACTTAGTTCTTTGACAAATATACGGGTATTTGGTGTGGTAGTGCTAACCAACCAAGTGTAAAGCCTATGGGACATATGTGGTTATTTGTCACAAAGCATAATGAGAAGAAAGCAGTCTTAAAGTATAAAAGACTCGCCTTGTGGCGCGATGTTTCTCACAAAGCCCTGGGATTGTTCTCTTGCAATGAACGTTATAGTGTTCCGCTACTTAGTTAGCTTGTTAATTTCAAAAGGACTTGAAATGCAGCATATGTATGTGGTTATTATGTATCTCTGAAAGAATCAAGAGATAGTAGATATTTACAAAAGTACTTGATAGACTTTTGTTTCCCAAATCAAGTGACTCTAAACCACAGAGTGCATTTACAGTTAGATATAACGCTCACTTATAGATTGAAGCAATCAGGCGGATGTGGTATACCCGTCTAAGTGACTATTTGATTTGGAAGGGATAGACAAGTAGGGTAATTTTTCCTTGCGTATTCACAAGAAAGTTCCTGATTTGGAATTGTAGCTATCTATGTTGAAGGTACATACATGATGGGTACTCTTGATATAATAAGAAACCTTAAAAGCTATTTGAAATCCGAATTTGAGATGAAAAGTATGGGGAAAGCTCGACCGAATACTGAGCCTGTGGTATATTATTCCACCAGTTTGCATATGTCTAAAGTTGTCAGGAAATTTAACAACGACATGCATCCTGATAGTACTCCCATGATTAGTCGAGTTTCAAATGTAAGTAAGTGACCATTTCGTCTAAAGAAAGATGACGAAGATGTGTTGGGAGATGAAATTCCCATATCTAAGTACAATAGACGCATTATTGTACTTAGTATAATAATGTACTCGATTAAATTTTAAATCCTCAGGGAACTTGTTAGCTAGATATAGCTCAGCGCCAACGCAACATCAATGGAATGGTATAGTGAATGCAATCATGTACTTAAAAGTAACCATTGACATAAATTTGGTTTATCCCTGTAAAGACATAAAAAGGAATGCTAATGAAAGTGCAATCCAAAAGTTGTTGATTATGAAGAAACAATAATCTCTTCTCCAACGAAAGTAATCAGGGGGAGACATGGTAGACTATTTTATAAGTCATTACTAATATTCAGTTTCGAAAAATACATGACTAAAGGAACTGTCTGGAACAACTCTGAAAGTAATCAGGGGGAGGATCCAAGGATATGATGTCGCCATATTTTACTTCGAAATTGAAGCTGTGTTGAAGTCTTTTTCCCTTCGATCGAGAATAGTTTTTCCCAAAGGGTTTTGTTACTCGACAAGGTTTTTAGCGAGACAACACTAAAAGCATCAAGTATGTTGGACGTTTAAGACATAAAGATCGTGTTGATATTACTGAAAATATCTGAATCAAAGAAATGAAACGCGATAGCCTGTTAACCTACGTAACTTCCAGAATCAACAACAAGGTCTTATAAACATTCAAGTCACCAAAGTAAAGTGTGATAAACTCCTTTTGACTGCATTAGATTAATGAAAATTGTCTGACATCAGGGGGAGCATCTAACGGTGTGTTGAACTATTTTCCTTCACCGAGGTTGCTTTTACCCACGGGGTTTTGTTACTCGGCAAGGTTTTTAATGAGAGAACAATAAACACCGAGAATGTAATTTCCCATCTAAGGATATTGTCTTTCCCACGAGGGGTTTCTGGCTTAGGAGTTGTGAAGCAACTAGTCAACTTCAATGGAGCAAAGCGATCATCTGCAACCGATCATCTTTACTTGCATATGTCACGTTGAACTCTTTTCCCTTCGTCAAGGTTTTATCCCACCGGTTTTCCTTGTCAAGGTTTTAATGAGAAAACGTATATGCATCTAACTATGTTCTAATTTTACTTAATATTGTGCTCTTTTTCTTTAGTTCAGGTTTTGTCCCTTTGGGTTTTCCTAACGAAGTTTTAACGAGCCAATTAACTTGGACTCGTAGATCTTTGAAAATCGTATTGCATGTGATGAACTACATGTAAAGTACGTGACAACATGTGAAGTACTACATGTGAAGAGTTGTGCCAAGGTTTTTTCCCACTGGGTTTTTCCTTGTCAAAGTTCTAATGAGGCAATTGATTTTGGCACAAGTCATCAAGGAGAACGACATTTGAAGAACTATATGTGAAGCACTATGTATAAAGTTTTGTTTTGTTATTGAACCGCACAAGGGGAGTGTTACAGGGTCTACGGCCCATGGATGTGCGGTCCAACTAGATTCCTATGGTTGTATATAAAGGAAACTATGTAATGCTTCTACCCTAATCTCCTAATAAGATTATTCCTCTCCTTCCTCTTATCTTTGCTTGTTTCATCTAATATTCTACTGCAACACTCACGATATTCTTTAAGCTTAAATTAGTAAATTTTGATAAAAGTTCATTTTATTTTTCCCTTAAATAATGAATTTATTTTCGATCCTCATAGATTGATAGTCTTTGATACTGATTTGTGTTGTATCAAGACTATTATATTGAATCTTCATCTAATGAGAAGTAAATGTAATTACATCGTCCCAGAAATTCTTCATCGATCGCTGGGATTATCGTCCTTGGTTCGTTATCCATATGCTCTGGTGATTCCATTCCGGTATGATCCAAATTCCTTTCCATTGCATGGTTTCATCTCAACCTCAAATTCATTCTCTCATTTTCTTCCCAAATCATCAATAGTTATGCATGCAGATGATGCATGATGCATGGCTTTTCCATCAGCTTCCTCCTCAAAGGAACATTTATATTCTCTCTTCGACACCGTCATCTCAATTCCTCACGATATTCTTTAGCATCCTCGATAAGTTGCGTTATCCCCTTGTCAGCTTTAGACTTAGACCGCCCCAACAGGTGCCCTGATCTAAATTATGGCAGGAGAACCATCCGTTTCATTTCATCTCGGTTCACAGATCCCAAGTGTTTGTATGCCTCATTATTCATTGCATACTCTGGGTCATATATGTATCGTCAGTGCAGTTTCTTATTTGATTTTTCCTGACTTCCTTCTCTCATCCTGGACATTTGGTTTTTCTGAGTTTATGAACTACCACCGCGATCCATTGGCTTTTCCTTAGCTAAGACACATCAATAGTAACGGTCGGTGTATATATATTATGTAAAATTCACGACCATTGTTCATTAAAGATGTTACATATTGTTGGTTTTTCAAAGTAAACTGGAAAATTAAAATCAAAGTATCTTAAAACTTACACGACTCAGTATGCCCGCGAAATGGTTTCTCCATCCCACCTTTTTGAGTTTCTCTTTTTTTTTTCTTTTTTTTTGTCAATTAGAAAAAAAAACGATCAAGGTTTTTTGCTCTTCTTTTTGTTTGAGTTTCTTTTCTTTTTGTTTGTGTTGCAGATTTTGATTAAACTATTCATGGCATTAAGATCTGATGAAGAGACAGTCATGATATTGTTCATAAATGCTCAACTATTCCCAAGAATGGTAAATTTGTTATGGGTGAAAACAGAGTTCATTTTTCGATTGGTCAAATGTCTCAGTCGAAAATACATTTGTTACGAATGCTAGAAAATTATTCTAAAGTTCTTTTTTCTTTAGGTTTTACACATTATAACTCTAATGTTATTTGGGTTTTGTAGGTTGATTAAGGTTGGTTTATTCGATTGCGAAAAATAAAATCAGGCCTACGACGTAAGTGTAAATTTTTGGTGAGTCATTTTTTGGATATGTATTTGTTTCTGATTATTCCCTTTATACAATGAGTATAATGAAAATTATTCATTATTTTTTTTCGATTGTTCCCTTTACACAATGAGTATAATGATTATTTTTTTTCGTCTTTTCCATAATGAAAATTATTCTATTTTTTACAAGAATCCGTTGTTTGTGTTTTGCAGATTGGTGAAGGCTGGCTAATTTGATTTTTTAAAGATGTGGTTCAAAGATTTTTTTTTTGTTTCTATAGCTGTAACATTTAATTTTTCACTTTATTTTTTTATGGAACATTTATTTTTTCAATTGATGAGGAACTAATTAAAAAAGTTATCAATATTTCCATAATGAAAGGAGGTTACAAACACCAGGATCGCTAGATGTTTTTCGCTGGGATGAGACTGGGACGGTTGGATCACCTGTTTGTCTCTCAAAATATTATCCGACCGTCCAATACTCAAAAACCCAAACTGTTTTGTATTATAGATACATAAATGAGCAAGACGATTTCCGAGCCAAAAACACTAACTTAACTGTAGTTCGGTCTTAAAGCTATTCATAGTTTCAAGATGTGAATATATTACAGTAGAAAAGGGGCAGTACCCTAGGAAAAGATGACCTATTGATTGTGTTGTGTTATAGGATCATTTTAGAGAGACAATTTATACACTTTTAATGATTCTCCACTAATGAAAAAAGAAAAACTTTTTGTTTTAAAATCATACCACAAAGAGAAGTAGTATGAAGTGAATCAGCTAAAGCATAGTACAACTTAAATTAATCATCAATCGAGAATGGTGTTTAGGACTTTGGGGATTACAGTTACGTCACCCCGCATCATATAACTATGCTATTAGCACGTATTTAACAAAAAGAATTGGACCATGAACAATGTTATCTTTAAGTTGGGCCATTTCACTTATACTTTTTCTTTTCGTTTTTGTTAATTAAGGAATATATTAGAGGTTTAGGTTTTTCAATATTCTCAACCAATATTTAGATTTTATTCAATGACTACATTTTAACATTCTTGTTAACAGTTGCACCTAAACCTTAGATGGCCACTTTCTGTTCAAACAATTGTCGTGTTCTCAATTAGGTTTAATCATTACAATGACAAGCATATTTGTGTTGTATTCTTATTTATCACTAATTAAAGCACAGTGTGAAGGTGGGTCTAGTTTGAATACTCTATTAACAAGACAATGGTACCTTTCTCCTCAAAAAAAAAAAAAGAAGAAAAAAAAAAAAAGATGTATTGGTCGATATAGCACCGTATGTCCGTATCAGCCAGTACATTGTTGACATTGATCTAGATCCTCAGTTTATTTGTAATATTCAATCAATTTTATTTACCTTAATGATTTATATAAACATCCAATATATGCAAATTCCATATTATGGAGGACAACAACGCATAAATTTATTACAAACCCTTAGTTCCTGCCGGTCCAGTCAATACACCAATACTACCTATCATATCTATATCAGCGAGTATCGCTACATTTTGAGCTTTTGGTGGTAGAGCAACTGTCTGATGGAACTAATCTATTACACTCGATGAAGATGGGAATTCATCTTCCAAAATTAGTATTTTTTGGTCGGAAAAAGATGAGGACAACGATTATTTTGTGAATACACATGGCTACACTTCACTGTTCGGTATTTCGGGGACGTGTAATCACGTGATGGACTTAACTGATAAATTAACGGCGATAAAATAAAAATGGTGACTGAGTTAGTATGATTTAACAATAACCAATCCGCGACATGACGAACGTTGTGGAATTTATAATGCTTGACCAATAGGAGTAGGAATTATCCCATCCGCTGCTATATTTTTATAACCCATATACTGCATAAAATTTCAAAGGCTATGCAATTGCAGGGGTTAAGATAATAGTCTCTAGAAAAGAGAACACTGAATAAAGCAAGAAATATCTCGCAAGTCAAATTAAAATCACTCATCTTCCTTCGCGACCATAGGTAGACACTGACAAATATGAGCATGTCATTGATTTCTTCCTCTTCCTCTCTTGGTTGGTTGTGTTTCTGCTTGCTCTTTTCCAAATACTTCTGTTATATCCGCTGCATAACATTCAATTAAGGCATGTTTAGCCATTAACCATGGCTGATGTTTGACAAGATTCGTAATGAAGTGTCTTGAGTACCTCATAAAAGTAAGAATTTCCAAAGGCTAAAAGGCTTCTCATAAAAGCAAAACAACTTTCTATTAAATAGGGCAAAGACAAACGTAGCTATGCTCAAAGGTAGAGATTCGGTTGATGATACGTAAATAAGAAAAAAGGTTAAGGAGAAAATACAGTACCATCAGGACCCCGAACCATTAGAGTAAAAAATATGTTGTTCAGTTTCTCCATCTTCTTAGCATCTTGTGCCTGGTCCGTGTTTAACTTAAGACACTGACCAAAGAAAAGGGGGGAAAAAGAAGAAAAAAAGAACCCATAATCATGCCAGCAATAGAAGACCCACAAATAAGCATATTGCACACATCATTTGACATGTTGCATGTAGCATGAAGGTGATAACATCCAATTCATATAGCATCTTTATACAAAAATAGAAAATTTGGGGAATAACCGAATAACACATATTTATTCCAAAGCATTACCATGACAACATACACCACTACGTATGGTATCTTAATCATCACATATATATAAATCAATTAGACTTGACACTGAAGAAAGCACATAAATTTTGTTGCCCGCCATTCAAAGGCGTTCACTCCAAGTATGTTGTGTCATTTTCTGTAAGAATTCTCACTCGAATGCTGAGGATGCATGATAAACTTGGCATTTTGGTTTACACTCTAAGTTTCTGTAAAAATCGTCGTTAATTTACAGCAAATTTTTTTTGCCTAATTCACAAACAATCTTGGTTCTATTCTAGAATAATTACATTCACTGCAATATAACAAACTCGAAAGTTAGATTTGGTTTTCGGGTTCTACTCAACACTTATTGTCGATGACATAAAAATTACGCATATAAAAAGCTAGCAGTAAAATATAGTAAAGAAGAATTCGTACCTCCCGGTTATCAGTAACTTTGAGAACCAACTTCCCGTCACAATGTTTGTATTTCATTACATACCTTGACTAAGTTTAACCCCAGATTATGAAATGAATCAAGGAAAAATTAATTGAAAATCCAAATTATCACAATAAATAAACAAAGATTAGAATAATAAGAAAGGATTCTGATTGTGGATCCAACTAAGCCTCTCTTCCACCTCAGATACATGAGGTAAACATCCGGTACCATACCTCATCAATATCATCACATCTGATAATTAGAATGGTCTAGTTAAACATATTCAACACATTATGACTCTATATCTAAGTGGTAGCCTCAACACATAAAATGTTCAATAACCGTGTTTTGAGATCAAACGACTAAATTAGTATGATTTGCCTAGTCACCTTGAACTCGCTTTCTCAGCAATTCAGAAATCACTAGTTAACTTAAATGTTAACTTGGCCGGCTCATAAATCATAAGACTTCCTACTTCCATTTGTTTTTCTGATCCAAAAATTCTTCATACTATCTTTGTGAAATTATCTGGCAAACTAATTGATGCCTCAATCGATGACAAAAGAAGTAGTAACTACACCAGTAACTAATTATTTTCCTTGCTAAATCAAAGTTTTCATTAGTAGCAAAGAGGATATATAACTGGTGGACACTACAGCCACTCAATCTCAAAAATTAATAAAAACCTGTAACTAAAAAAAAAAGGAAACGAGATCATACCAAAAAAGAAAAAGCAGTAACTAAATTAAAAAGTGGGGTACAACAACCTCACCCAATAATTCGTTTAGCAATCTGTATGGACTAACTTCAATATACTTTTAAGAGAATCAACTAGACAGTCAGACTCAATCTTAATAAAAAGTATATCAAAGAGTTATATCTCAATTTCTCGATTCAATCCTTACTCAAACAAATAGAAATATGCGAGTCTAATTGAATACAAGAGAAATTAACTTGAACGGTACCAAAGACCAATGTTCAAGTATCAATCAATTTCAATCAACAACCAAAGGTCGGATTTCCCAATTGATTGATTCAACGCACAACCTGTGATATTTAAATTATATAACAAAATATAATGCGGAAAAGAAATAACACAGACACAAGAAGTTTTGTTAACGAGGAAACCGCAAATGCAAAAAAAACCCGGGACCTAGTCCAGATTCAACACACACTGTATTAAGCCGCTACATTCACTAGCCTACTACAAACTAACTTCGGTCTGGACTATAGTTGAACCCCAATCAATCTCACACTGATCCAAGGTACAGTTGCGCTCCTTACGTCTCTGATCCCAGCATGATACTACGCACTTGATTCCCTTAGCTGATCTCACCCACAACTAAGAGTTGCTACGACCCAAAGTCGAAGACTTTAATATACAAATCTGTATCACACAGATTTATCTGTCTCCCACAGAAATACCTATGAGTTTTTGTTCCGTCTTTTGATAAATCAAGGTGAACATGAACTAATCGATAACCCGGACTTATATTCCCGAAGAACAACCTAGAATTATCAATCACCTTAATATTAATCTTAATCGACTAGCGAAACAAGATATTGTGGAATCACAAATGATAAGACGAAGATGTTTGTGATTACTTTTCTATCTTGCCTATCGGAGAAATTAATCTCGAGCCAATTTTACAATTGTACTCAATACGATAGAAACAGCAAGATCATATCACGCAACTACAAAGAAAATAGTTGGGTCTAGCTTCACAGTCCCAATGAAGTCTTCAAGTCGTTAACCTACAAGGTCTCGGTAGAAACCTAAGGTTAAAAGAGAATCGACTCTAGATTATACAACTAGTATCACACAGGAGGTGTGGGGATTAACTTTCCCAGTTGCTAGAGTTCTCCTTTAAATAGTCTCCAAATCATGGTTTGCAATCTAAGTTACCTTGGTAACAAAGCATTCAATATTCACCGTTAGATGAAAACCTGATTAGATTTAAGCTAATATCTTTCAAACGTTAGATCGAACTTAGCTTGTTATAAACAAATGAAATATATGTCATTTAGGTTTGTGTAACCGTACCTAAACGTGTACAAGTCGTTGGTTCAACAGTAGTTAACCAAATGGTTAGCCATATGAGCACTTTCATATCAACCTTATTCATCTTCACCATAACTAGTTCAAATGACTCAAATGAACTAGTTCAAGAGTTATTCAATTGCTTAGATCTCATAGAAGTATACAAGACACAATCGAAGCAAAATCGGTTTTGATTCACTCGAATCGATTCATGAACTTTATAGCCACAGTTTGCAAATATGCATTCCTTAGTTTATATATATTTAAGTTCACGAATAAACCAATTTTAGAAAGTAACACACTTAAGTATGTGTACGGGTATGCGTACTTAAGTAACCGGATTTTAGTTTGTTTTGGTTTCCAAACTCAGCAGAAATTCACGGACGTGAACTTTCCGCCAGTATGCGTACGGGTACGCATACTTAGGTAACCAGATTGAGTTGGTTTTGATTTCCAAACTCAGCAGAAATTCACGGACGTGAACTTCCGCCAGTATGCGTACGGGTACGCATACTTACCCAGTCTCCATCAACCATTTAGTACACACACAAGTATGCATACATTTGGTTCCCGGTTTTTGACTTATACACTAATGCGCGAACACATCATATGCTTATATCCAAAGATGGTTACATGTTGTAAACTCTTTATTTCAATCATTGAAACATTCTTAGAGGATGTTAAATAGAGGTTATTCACACACTATTTTTCATCAAAGCAATTTTCAAGATATTGAAATAATCATCATGATTTTCGTCACTTGTAAAGATGAACTTGGCCAAAGTGAAAGCTTACCAACACATATTTCGAGAAAAATATAAGCGAGATAAACTCGTCTCGAAATAGAAAATATGTATAATCGAAGTCTATATAGCAATACTACTTTTTTCTCAAGATAGGAGATAGAGTAGATAGACTTTTTGAGTGATAGATAAGTTCAAGTCTCCACATACCTTTTAGTCGATGAAGTTCCACCAGTTCCTTGAGTAGTTCTTCGTCTTTGTATGATGAACGCCGTTGAGTCTAGAGCTCAACTACACTTTCTATCCTAGTCCAAGACTTAGCTATAAGTAGACTAGAAATCAAGACTTATAGTTTTGGAAACTAAACTTGACAACAAGCTTGAGATAGAAACGCCTGCGAGTTCGACCGAGCAGTGCTCTAACAATCTCCCCCTTTGTCAATTTCAGTGACAAAACTATCAATATATATGGATTACAAAAAATAAACTTTGCAGCTTCTCTTCCACATGCATGATCTCCTTGGTTCTTCAACATTACTCGAAATCTTCGTCATTTCCAAGTACTCCAATGATTCCAAAGATTGTAAGTTCATCATCATCGTTGTTGAAAATCCGTAGCTATAACAATGAGAAAACAAAAGCTCTCAATCATTGTTACACAGTGTCATAGTATTATTACGCAACATCAAAGTTCAATTGTATCACAACTTTGACAACAATACTATGGTAATATGTATCACTCCCCCTTAGTCAATACTCCATCTCACATTGAAACCACTCCCCCTTACATAATGATCCGAAAACCATATGTATTTGTAGTGTGAACTACACATTAATTCTCCCCCTTTTTGTCAATAAAATTGGCAAAGGTACGAAAACTAGTGGGATCCTAATGAAATTTCCATAGAGACATTTCATGACCAAAAGAAAGAACATATCAACTTTTTAGATGCAATCATATAGTCGAAACTAAATGCATTCATCAAGGAGTTTATAAAGATACAAGATAACCCCTACAATATTCCACAGCCGTACTCCCCACAAAGATTTGGCAATAAAGCACAAGTTCAAATAAGAACTCTCCCCCATATAATGTCATTCCCGAAAGAATAACAAGAGCGACCTTACTTTCACGAGAAAAGAAGGATTTCTTTGGACAACAACAAATCATATAAGAATATGAATTTGTATCCAAAATACTCAATTGAATTAACCACAAGTGAACCCATGACTAATTCAACCGGAATACTCAACTAAACTAACCACAAGAGAACCCATGATTAATCTAATTTGAAAAATGCTCAACATAAGAAAAATTACGGAACCGCACAGTATATACATGAAATATGGATCAGGGAAGATCAATACTGCGGAATAAACAAAGATTCATTCTATCTTTCATCACTATTTGCACAATGACATATAATAGAATTAATTTTTGTAAACAAAAGCTCATCCTTTCTTCCATCAATATTTGCATAAGTGACATAAAAGGATTATCTTTTGTTTTTGTCAAAAGTAAATTCATTCTTTTATCAATACTTGATATCGACCTACGAAAGACTTAACTTTTAACAACGTATGGGACAAACATAGTTCACGGATGCAAACACACATATCCCATAACAAATTGCAATATATAAAACCATAAAGATTAATACTGCAAAAATCATCTTCCAAACGAACTTTTAGTATTTAAACAAATAAATCTAAAAATATTAAAGATGAAAACGTTGGACATAGCTATGTGTAATCACAATAATGGCTATTCCAAACTCTAGTTATTCTTCTTAAAAACACAAGAATAAAATTCTCATAAGAAGTTTCCTAGACATTGAGACCTCTGAAAAATTCTTTATCGTCCCTGAACTCCTTGTCGTCAACAGCCATAGGAACATATGGTTCGTGAAGAAAGGAGTCAATTCCAAAAAACCTTCTAGATTGAAGATGTCGAACCAGGGCCTTCTAAATCTCTAGAGTTCTCAAAACACAAGCCTTTATTTTGCTGAATCTCCTTTCTTGTCTCCTTCAACTCTTCAAGAACATCAGAAAACTTCTGAGAATCTGAAGGAACAGCCCTAGACTTCCTCACATTCCTTCTTTTTCTTTTCAAAGTTGGAGGTAACGGAGATCTCTCTTTTTCCTTCGTGATTGATGGCTTAACAATCATATTAACATCTTTTCCATTAGAAGACATGATGCTTGGAGTATCCATATGAGAGGAAATCATAACTTAAGTCTCAACAAGCAGTCTTAGGATCAAAAGAGTTTCAGGGAAGGAAAAAGGAATGTAGGGTTACGGAACCTTTATACACTTCAAAGGATTCACGTACACACAACTCTTACCCTATAAAAGGCCGAATTGTCAACCCTCTTTTATTGATTAAACAGGAAAGTCCTTTCCAATATCAATTAGATATGAAAAGCGACATGAATTCCAGACTTCACAATGCTTTTAGAGCAAAAAAAAAAGAAAGACAAAAAATAACTAAAGAGTTTTCTTTTCTTAAAGCCTGAGGTGTGCAAAATCTTGTCTCTTTTAATCAGGCACATGAGACAAGATGCACTAACCAACACAATTTAAGTTGTGCTGGGATGAACAATAATCTATCTATCATATCCCTTTTGATTGGAATTCATAGAATCCTATTTCTCATAGTTTTTAGACCATAACTTTCTTTCCAATGGTCTTGTCTTATCCTTGGAAACTAACTTCTTTGACGAAGATAAAATCTTACATACCTCTACGGTCTTTTAAACAAGTTTGAGCTTGTTCGCTAATCGATTTGCTCTTCGTTGAAGTTTGTTGACATGTCTTAATTTGTGTTTGTACTTGTAACACTTTGATAGCTCATGACCCTTGAGCAAACAATATGAGCATGTCAACCTGGAATATGATTCAGGTATCCGAGATGTACAAGCTGCTAGACACAAGGTAGAACCTGAAAAATTAGACAAAGAGTTTCCAACGGAAAGGTCAATTTTTTCTTCCATATCGGTTGAGTTTTCTTCTGAAAGAATATCAAGATTGATGTATGTATTGCTATAATTATCAAAATAAATATTTTCACAAAGAAGTGCAACGCTTAACTTTTTGTCTTCATTAGAATCATAGTTGTCAGACATTTCATCAAGAGTTGCAGCAAGACCTTTGTTTCCAGTATATTTCTTTCGACTTGGACACTCATTTGCAAAATGACCAAAACCTTTACACTTAAAGCACTGTGGCATATCCTCATCATCAGCCTAATCAGCATCCCTGTTTTTAGGAGGAATGCGATTGTGAGGTTTAACTGACGATCTGGGTTTGTCTTTGGAGAACCGTTTACTTCTCTTTAATAGAAGATCTCTAAACTATCTTGTGATCAATGAGACTGACTTGTCAAGATCTTCATCTGATGAATCAGTCTCAGAAAGATCATCTTCAGAGATGCAAACACTTTTACTTTTCTCAAGTAATTTAGTGTTCTTCTGTGCTTTAAAAGCAACATCCTTCCCAGATTTGGATGTATGCTCATGATCAAAGATCTTTAACTTCCCAACCAGAGTGTTTCTGGAAAGAGAATCAAGGTTATTTCCTTCAACGATGGCATGCTTCTTAGAATCGTATCTAGATGGCAGCGATCTGAGAATTTTCATCACAATGTCCTTTTCAGGAATAGTCTTACCCAATGCAAAGGATGCATTAACAATTTCAGACACTTTGTGATTAAACTCATAAAATGAATCTTCATCTGCCATACGAAGGTTTTCCCAATCGGAATTTAGGTTTTGAAGCCTGGCTTCCTTTCCACTGGTATTCCCTTCGAATACGGTTTCTAAGATATCCCAAGCATCTTTAGACCGAGTGCACGTAGTCACATGGTGCTGATGATCTGGGGTAATGGCATGTCTGATGGCATTCAAACCATCGGAATTTTGTTTTCAGGCAAGTATCTAAGCAGCGTCATATGCACCAATATCTTTCGGTACGGTTGCATCTCCTACTGCCACAACGGGAGCATCATAGCCATTAACTACATAAACCCATGATTGAAAATCACGCGCTTGAAAAAAGGTACGCATAGAAATTTTCCACCACAAGTAATTTGAGCCATCGAAGACTGGTGGTACGTTTATAAAGATAGCATTTCTGTCCATAGAGTCAGATCGCTACAAACAAAGACTTATAAGGTCTTAAACGTGTTTGCCTGCGCTGATACCAATTGAAAAAGTGGGGGTACAACAACCTCACCCAATAATTCGCTTAGCAATCTGTATGGACTAACTCAAATATACTTTTAAGAGAATCAACTAGACAGTCAGACTCAATCTTAATAAAAAGTATATCAAAGAGTTATATCTCAATTTCTCGATTCAATCCTTACTTAAGAAAATATAAATCTGGGAGTCTAATTGAATACAAGAGAAATTAACTTGAATGGTACCAAAGACCAATGTTCAAGTATCAATCAATTTCAATCAACAACCAAAGGTCGGATTTCCCAATTGATTGATTCAACGCATAAACTGTGATATTTCAATTATGTAACAAAATATAATGAGGAAAAGAAATAACACAGACACCAGAAGTTTTGTTAACGAGGAAACCGCAAATGCAGAAAAACCCCGGGACCTAGTCCAGATTCAACACACACTGTATTAAGCCGCTACATATACTAGACTACTACAAACTAACTTCGGTCTGGACTGTAGTTGAACCCCAATCAATCTTACACTGATCCAAGGTACAGTTGCGCTCCTTACGTCTCTGATCCCAGCATGATACTACGCACTGGATTCCCTTAGCTGATCTCACCCACAACTAAGAGTTGCTACGACCAAAAGTCGAACACTTTAATAAACAAATATGTATCACACAGAAAAGTTTACAAGAATAGATAAATCTGTCTCACACAGAAATACCTACGAGTTTTTGTTCCGTCTTTTGATAAATCAAGGTGAACAGGAACCAATCGATAACCCGGACTTATATTCCCGAAGAACATCCTATAATTATCAATCACCTCACAATAATCTTAATCGACTAGCGAAATAATATATTGTGGAATCACAAATGATGAGACGAAGATGTTTGTGATTACATTTCTAACTTTTCTATCGGAGAAATTAATCTCGAGCCAATTTTAAAATTGTACTCAATACGATAGAAACAGCAAGATAAGATCATGCAACTACAGAGAAAATAGTTGGGTCTGGCTTAACAATCCCAATGAAGTCTTCAAGTCGTTAACCTACAGGGTCTCGGTAGAAACCTAAGGTTAAAAGAGAATCGACTCTAGATTATACAACTAGTATCACAAAGGAGGTGTGGGGATTAACTTTCCCAGTTGCTAGAGTTCTCCTTTATATAGTCTCCAAATCAGGGTTTGCAATCTAAGTTACCTTGGTAACAAAGCATCCAATATTCACCGTTAGATGAAAACATGATTAGATTCAATCTAATATCTTTCAACCGTTAGATCGAACTTAGCTTGTTATACACAAATGAAATATACGTCATTTAGGTTTGTGTAACCGTACGTAAACGTGTACAAGTCGTTGGTTCAATAGTAGTTAACCAAATGGTTAGCCATATGAGAACTTTCATATCAACCTTATTCATCTTAACCATAACTAGTTCAAATGACTCAAATGAACTAGTTCAAGAGTTGTTCAATTGCTTAGATCTCATAGAAGTATACAAGACACAATCGAAGCAAAATCGGTTTTGATTCACTCGAATCGATTCATGAACTTTGTAACCACGGTTTGCAAATATGCATTCCTTAGTTTATATATATATTTAAGTTCACGAATAAACCAATTTTAGAAAGTAACACACTTAAGTATGCGTACGGGTATGCGTACTTAAGTAACCGGATTTGAGTTTGTTTTGGTTTCCAAACTCAGCAGAAATTCACGGACGTGAACTTTCCGCCAGTATGCGTATGGGTACACATACTTAGGTAACTGGATCGAGTTGGTTTTGATTTCCAAACTCAGCAGAAATTCACGGACGTGAACTTTCGCCAGTATGCGTACGGGTACGCATACTTACCCAGTCTCCATCAACCATTTAGTACACACACAAGTATGCATACATTTGGTTCCCGGTTTTGGACTTATACACTAATGCGCGAACACATCATATGCTTATATCCAAAGATGGTTACATGTTGTAAACTCTTTATTTCAATCATTGAAACATTCTTAGAGGATGTTAAATAGAGGTTATTCACGAACTATTTTTCATCAAAACAATTTTCAAGATATTGAAATAATCATCATGACTTTTGTCACTTGTAAAGATGAACTTGGCCAAAGAGAAAGCTTATCAACACATATTTCGAGAAAAAGATGAGCGAAATAAACTCGGTTCGAAATAACAAATGTGTATAATCAAAGTCTATATAGCAATACGACTTTTGTCTCAAGATAGGAGATAGAGTAGATAGAATTTTTGAGTGATAGATAAGTTCAAGTCTCCATATACCTTTTAGTCGATGAAGTTCCGCCAATTCCTTGAGTAGTTCTTCGTCTTTGTATAATGAACGCCGTGGAGTCTAGAGCTCAACTACACTTTCTATCCTAGTCCGAGACTTAGCTATAAGTAGACTAGAAATCAAGACTTATAGTTTTGGCAACTAAACCTTACAACAAGCTTGAGATAGCAACGCTTGCGAATTCGACCGAGCAGTGCTCTAACACTAAATATATGGAATGATACAGATTGGGTATCCGCGCGAAACAATTGGATAAATTGTTCCGCGAATTCGTCCTACGAGCTTAAGTACACCATCTTTTGCAACCCTAAATCGAATGAACGGATGGTACATAAGATTTTTGTTGTTTCTAGGGTTTCAGAATCGTAATTACATTTTTGAGTGGTTAACGTCAAACCGTTAAGATGAAGAACGACTAGAATTTTCTTCTTGCTTATTTTCGAGTAACTTCACCTACTCCACCCTATACTTCCCTCAAAAGTAAGAATAACCCCCCAAATAGTGTTTTCGTAAGCATAACCCCCTCATAAACCCTCGGGCGCAGTTCCTATGCGATTTATTTGATCCAGATAATAAAAGTGAAAAGTGGATGGGTAAAAGAGTAAATTTATTTGTTTGTCCATTTCGGTTTATGAAGAGCCGCGCGGGTCTATTTCAACCACCAACGATTGTAATCTATTATTCTAACCTTTGGCGGCTTGACTTCCCAGTACTTTTTGTATTTCCTAATGTTTTTTTTTTTGACAAAGAGTAATATATTACATTAAACAGATGGTACATCATTAGCTATTTTTATAGATAGAGCAGCTGATGGAACTTGCCACCACTCTCCAGTATTCCTAGATCGACGGACAAACTTTGCTAAGCAGTCTGCCACTTTATTACACACTCTATGAATATACACACAAGACCAGTCACTATAAAGATTACAAAGTTGAACACACTTATGTAACAAGGGGGAAGATTGCCAAGAAGGTAGTAGTCCTGCAATATATGATCATGTAGAGTTTCTAGTTAGCATTGCAATTCCAGCCAAATTAAAAGGTTTATGAAAATAAGCATCTATGTTTATTTTTAAAGTGTCTGGTGGTGGAGGTGTCCAAAGATGTTCATGCTCTACAGACTGACTATTATGTGATGTATGAGAAGTATGAATGATATTAGCCAGATAATTAAAGAGTGGATGCAGAGCAGAGTTAGGATTCACTACTTCATGTTGATAGTGAACTTTACACCTGTATTTCCAAATATACCATATAGTTGCAATCATGCCATGTAAGGAAGGAGACTCTGAACTAAAATTGATAACAGCATCTGTTGTTCTTGAAGTGTATCAAATTCTTGACCTTATCCTGCGAAAGTCAAGCGAAAAGCCAACCTTAGTCAACCCTTCTTAGATCCAATTACTCATTCTTGTTTTGCATCAATCACTATCGAATTCATTCTTCCTGTCTTCTCTTGCCCTTTTAATTATAGTTTTCCACTTCAATCTTTACCTATTATTAATTTTTTAAACCCTAATTTCTTCATCCTTATCCTTTGGCTGTAAATTTGTTTATTTCAAAATCTCCCTTCTTTTGATGTACTAGAATCTTACAAACTTCGGGATTTTCTTCTTTTAAACTTGTTGTTTAACTCTGATTCCCTGTTTATTGATTTTAATTTATTTCCTGTCTTTTTTGCTATCTTCTTCTAAGTTATGCGGCTTTAAAGCCTGGTTGTCAGCATCAGAGGTTACATCTATGTCTATCTTCTTCAGTTGGCTCAATTTACATTGGTTAAAGGTATGTTGGCTTAACTTATATGCAGTGGTGCATCTTTATTATCTTATTACTCGACTACTATGCTCTATTGATACATGGAACTTTAAGAATGGATACACAAACATCATGTCTATTACTTACCTGCTCTTTTATCAATACTCTTCAACACTTATCAACGAAATCTCAGTATCATCTTTACACCTGCCTACTCTGATTTTTTTTAAAATACCTTCTCAAACTTGTTTATTCACTCACATTTTAATTATCTTTCTCTTCGGCTTTTGTTTCACCTTCTTGGAATGTATGATTATATCAATAACATCTCTCACCATATGGAAGGTATCAATTTAGCAGATAATCCAGAAAAGGCAAGAGTTGTAACTCACTCTACTACAGCTCTCTCTCAAGGTATTAAAGACTGAAAAATTAGTTTGGCTGGTAAACTATATGCTCCAGGAATCATGTTATGGAAAAATGCTGAAAAGGCTGCTCGTTTCATTTGGCCTCATCTCAAAAGGAATAATCAATGGCAACTTATGGTGAGATCTCTTGAACATAATATTTTTGCAATTCGATTTTGCACAACATAAGATAAAAATGTTATCTTGTTTGGAGGAGCATGGAATTTTGATGGTTATCTCATTGTTCTTAGAGATTGGCACCCTTCTTATCCATATCAGAAATTAAAATTTTAACACATCACCTTTTTGGCTGGAATATAAGTATCTATTACCTGAATTTACCTACCCAGAAATGCTTACCCTCTTTGATTTTATTATGGGAGAAACTATTGTAGTTGAGCCTGATGGTGTCCACCCTACTATTTCCAGCAAATTCAGAGCACTAGTTATGGTTCCGGTAACTACCCCCATTGATAAAAGGAATTCATGCTGCCAATGCTGCAGGAGTTACAAGATGGGTTGGCTTCTTCTTTGAGAAACAGCCTTACAAACTATGTAATGAATGTAAAGTTCTAGCTCATGATACTAGCCTCTGTGCAGATCGCAAGAATAGAAGAATACATATGGAATGAACTATTGTAGTAGGGTAAAAACTGATTCTGCTGAAAATGGTAAATTGGGTGTGCCGCCGAGAAACGAATCTAAACCCTAAACAAATGTACTGCACATGAGTACTTTAGATTTGAGAGATCAATCTGTACAATTCTGGCCTAAACCAGGAAATGGCCATTCCAGTCTTGCTTTGGTCACAAAATGAAGGAGAATGGTTGATCTTAGGGAGGGAAGCAAAGAAGGTGTTGAGATCAAAATGGTGAACTATGAAGGTGTGGTTGTTTTATGACTTGTATCAGAATATAAAACCTACTTGCAGAATGTAAGCTATCAGTTCTTGGTGTTTTCTGGATACTTGCATTAATGAACTCTTGTCGGTTGAAATAGATTGAAAATCTATTTATACAAGTCATAGTCGAACGCACACTGATCTCATAGGAAGTGGAAGTAGTTGAGTGATGGAAAAGTGGGGATCGTGTAGAATGGTGAAAACCACGTCCCTACTATGAGGGGAAGCTGATTGGTTTTACTCCCACTACTTCTCTACTGCCACTAATTGTCCGCCTTTCCTGACACTTTCTCGTAATGGGCGTGTTGCACGCCGCACGCTGTAAACCGCCAAACCAATACCCTGATGAACATCTCCCAGTTTGTGACATGTTTAATGTCTCGAGTATTTTGTAGAAAATATGTAGCAAGTTACATGAGGAATGGAACAAGTCCTACATGGTAGTTGCTGAGTGAGTCTTGCTTGTAAGAGTTAATTATTTCGACCAATCACGCGCAAGCTAGGCGGCAGGCAGTTATATGTGATAAGTCAAGTCGTGAGACTTTCCGCAAAAAATAGCATGTGATGCTTTTAGGTCAAATAATTGAATTATTTGTGAAATCAATATTTATAAAATATTGTTTGTAATCGGTGCTTGTAAAGCATCGCTTTTAAGCAAGCATCTAGAAATTAATCGATGCATATGAAGTGCCGCTGTTAGGAGCGCGACTAACCTACTTTGAGCATCTGCCAGGAGCTATTTGAATAGATTGAGAACGAGGCGATTGGTCCTCATAGGAGAGGAATGGCTGGCAGCCATTATGACATCTCATTGTTCGGCCTAAAATTAGATCTAAACCGGTTAAATCAGCTAGACAAGTTGGATGGCTGAGATGATTTGCGGCAGTTTATGTTAATTCGTGAAATTTCGTAATCAGAAAATTCAGGTTTGAGACCCGTACTAAATCTGCTGTAGAATTCTCATACAAACTCGTATTTTGATGATACGCCCCTCCATTCTTATCAAAAAAGAATTTCCTATCTTCTTACGTGGGAATATTTAGGTTTTGAGCTCGTTTAGGGGGTGAAAACAACCCGATAGTAAAAACTTAGGAAGAATTCAAGAGAAATTCTGTCAGTTTTCAGTCATGACCTAGCTCGCCTTTTAAGCTGCTGCTTTAAAGCGATTTGATTGGTTGAAAGGGAAAAGGGGTCGGCAGACAACAAAATGGGGCATGGCCGGAGTATAGGCTGCGACTTTGGAGCAATTTGATTGGCCGATGGGAAAGGGGGCCGACAAACAGCAATATGGGGCATGGCCGGTCGGTGATAGGCGGCGCCAGTTAGGGCAAACCGACCGGCCAAGTGGCGCGGCCGCCCCCCTCTTTCCGCTGCCTCTAGTTGTCGCAGTTTCCCTTTATTTCTTATTTTTCAACTTTTGGTAAGATACTGCTCCTATTAGTTCCATGATGGACCAATTTCCTAGTTTACCTAGGTTTAGTCTCGACCAATAGGGATCGAGATATTGTGCAGCCGTTTAGGGAAAAAACCTAATTTTTGTAAATTGATAAAATTAGGTCAAAAAAATTGAACTTTGTGAGCTGACACAAAATTAATCAATTTTGGTGAATTCTACACGTTGGTATAAAATCACTAATTTTTATCTTGGAGAGCAGCGCAGCTTGCGCGTCTTTGATTGAGTACCTTCATGCACATCTTAATCCTGACACTTCGGGAAATTCATGATACTCAGCCGAGAGTGAACATTAATTGTCATATCATGTCAATATTAAGAGTTCAACTGGGGAACATAGCATAGGATAGATACTCAGCAAGCTATGTATTAGTAAATAATGCAGACGAGAACTTAAAAGAAATTCATTTTAATAAATTTTGTAAATATTGAATTGCATAGTTCATATGTAAGCAGATAGGTATAGACGCTCATCAACTTCTTGACAGCTCTACTTCCTTGCATAAAGCAGGCATACAAGTATGGAGTTTTACGATTTTAGCCCTGAACTAAAAATCACCATCAACAACTATACGTAATTTTGGACTTGCATTGGAGCCAGTTGTTTTACCTGACAGAAACCCTCAAGAATTGGCTAATATTTTTATGCAACATGGGCATCAGAGATGATCTTTCTTACAAGAACCAACTACTATTCAGCTTGTCCCTTTAGATGGAATGCATATCTCTTATTTTACTGCTACAGTTTCTTAATTTATTCCTCAGTTGCGCCAGCTGATAGAGCACCATCTCATTCTAGTAATGCTTTGGTTCCTGTCAACTCTACTTATGGAGTTGGGTGTCGTACTTTCACTCGTCGAAAAAGAAGCAGAAATATGAATATTTTTGTTCTCTCGGATGATGAGTCAAATCAGATTACTACTAATAATCAAGCATCTACTAGTCATCATCATAATGTGCCTGCTCAAGCCTCCACCAGCTATCTACCTGATCAACAATCATTTATTAAGCCAATAAGAGGAAGTCGATATTGGGAAACTCGGCCCAATATTCATTATGAGCCAACTGCTTTAGACATGGATGCAAGAAATCGATTTCTTAATCAAAACCTCCCTGATGCTGATCAATATGTATTTCTTCTTCCTTTTGAACTTGCTTTTGTATGGAATTTGAATTTTCTCATTTTCATTTTACTTCTTGTGCTATCCTACTTTCACCCTTCTCTAACCATGAAACTCCTTTCTTGGAACTGTCAAGGGTTTGGAAATCCTAATACTCGTAATTACCTTCAATTTTGTATTTGTAAATATAATCCAGATATTTTCTTTTGTTCTGAAACGAAAACACATGACTCAAAAATGTATTTTTTACTTACAACAATTTAAATATCCTAATTTCTGGCATGCACCTTCTGTTGGTCTTTCTGGTGGTATCTCTATAGCTTGGAAACTAGGTATTGACCTTGAAATTATGCATACAACTAGGCACAACATACATGCCATTTTGCATACTCATTCGCATCATCCTGATATCCTGATAAGATGTATGTATGGAGTTCATGACTCGACTGAAAATCAGCAACAATGGCAATACTTACAAGAAATGCAACCTCATGTAGACTTGCCGTGGGTTTTAATTGGTGATCTTAACATCACTCTAAATGATTCAGAAATCCAGAGTTCTCACAACTATCATCACCAGCACTCTAGATTAATGAGACCTATTATTTAGCAATTAGGTTTAATTGATTTAGGTTTTTCGGGATCTACTACAACTTGGTCTAACCACAGAACGAATAATGCTCATACTGCTGCTAGATTAGACAGAGCTTTGGTCAATGTTTTATGCATGAATAGTTATACTACAGCTTCTGTTCAGCATATTCCACCGGTTGCTTCAGATTATTCACCAATTTTATTGTCAACTTGTCGAGATTTTAGGCCTAGAACAGTTCTATTCCGTCTTTACAAATGTTGGTTTTCTCAAGCTTCATGCTCTGATACTATCAACAATAGTTGGAACCACACTTTTTTAGGATCTCCTTCTTATCATCTCACTTCTAAACTTCATTATACCAAACATAATCTTCAGCTTTGGAAAAAAGGGTCTTTTGGAAACATTGAATCTAGGATTCATTCAATTCATCAAGAACTTCAAAATTTTACCAGCTTAAACTTACCCTCTTCTCATCCCATCATTATTAATCTCACCAACTCTTTAGAGAATTGGCTCTCAATTCAGAAAGACTTTTATATGCAGAAAGCTGGTACTCATGTTCATGATGCAGACAGGAATACATCCTATTTTCATTCAACTGCAAATTACGATAAGAAAAGAAATCAAATAGATGCAATTCAAGACCCATTTGGTATTTGGCATGATTCTGCAGATGAGATTGAAAATACCCTTTTGCAACATTCTCCAATATTTCGACAACTACCAATCCAGTAACTGACAATTCTATTTTATCTCAGTTTCAGTCTTGTATTACAGATGAAGATAACAAAGTTCTACTCTAAATACCTACTGAACTGGAAGTAAAAGAAGTGGTTTTCCAAATCAAGCCATGGGCTTCGCCAGGAGCAGATGGATTTCAGGCAGCTTTTTACCAAAAATATTGGTCTACAGTTGGTGCTGAGGTAACTGCAATGGTTCAACATTTCTTTACTACCAAATTCATGCTTCAAGATATTAATCGAACAATTCAAGTTCTTATACCTAAAACATTACATCCTCAAACACCAAATGAATATAGACCTATTAGTTTGTGTAATGTTAGTTATAACATTATTTCGAAAATCATTTCCAACAGATTGAAACCATTACTTGCTAATCTCATATCACCAACACAATGTGCTTATGTACCTGGCAGACACATTCAAAACAATATTATCATTGCACATGAGCTCATTCATACAATGAAGAAAAAAAGAAAAGGAAAAGTTTCTTATATTGGCCTCAAGTTGGATATGTAGAAAGCTTTCGACAGACTTGAATGGCCATTTATTTTTGATATTCTTTTGCAACTTGGTTTTCATCAGGATTGGATTCAGCTAGTCAAACAATGTGTTGCTACAACTAGCATCTCTCTTCTCATCAATGGAAAACCATCAGCTTCTTTCACTCCTTCACGAGGAATTAGACATGGTGATCCATCATCACCTTATCTCTTCCTTATCATTATGGAGGCTTTCTCGAGAATCATTCAGTCTCAAATTCTACAGGGTAACTTAAAAGGTGTCAAAGTTGCGAAAAATAGCCCTGAGGTGAGTCATCTATTTTTTGCTGACGACTATTTATTATTTCTTGAAGCTTCTCCAACTCAACTACGGAATCCCCAACACATTCTTGATCAGTTTAGTAAGGCTTCAAGGCAAGTAGTGAATCTGCAAAAATCAAATATTTTCTTTAGTAAAAATGTTTTACCCTCTCTCATGAATCATTTTACTAACATCCTTCATATGAAAATTATGGGCCTTGGTGAAAAATATTTAGGAATACCCTTACTGATGCATCGCTCAAGAACAAATAACTGCCAGCCTATCTTAGAGCATATGTCTATGAAACTTCAAGGATAGAGTAGAAAAATCATCAACCAAGCTGGTAAAAAAACGCAACTGAACTCAGTTCTCAGTACAATGAGTATGTATCATATGCAAGTCCTAAAATTACCAGATACAGTTATACATCAAATGGATCAACTTCAGAGGAATTACTGGTGGAACAGTTCTTTGAACCATCAGAATAGACACTTTATTTCTTGGTCCAAAATGAACATGCCTAAAATTATAGGGGATTAGGTCTGAAACATCTACATCATTACAATTCTGCTATGTTAGCTAAGTTAGCATGGAATATCATTCATAACCCAGATGATTCGTATGTACAACTGTTAAAGTCAAAATATTTTCCTTATCATGATCTCAAACATGAACCTCCTCCTGATAACAAAAACTCTAGTTGGATTTGGCAGAGCATTATGCATGGTATTCAGATTGTTCAGCAGTTCAGTAAATGGCAAGTGGGTGATGGCTCAACCATCAATATATGGAAACATAATTGGATCCCAAGTGAAACATCAGCTTTAATTTCTTGGAATGATCTTACACTAATGATATTCAATGGGTATCTCAACTTATCATTTCAAATACAGCTGAATGGAATGTTACACTTCTTCGGCAACTATTCACTCCTCTTCAGGTGCACTCTATATTAACTATTCCATTATATCTGCAATCACATGATAAGTTAATTTGGCCTCTGAGTTCAACTGGTATATTCTCAACTGCTTCAACTTATCGCCATTATGCAATATTAACTCTCCAACAACACCTCTTTTCTTAAACACGAGTTTTTGGTTGAAATTCTGGAAGTTAAAAATTCCATTCAAGTTGCAGATTTTTATGTGGAAGGTCATACATAATGCACTACCTGTTAAGGCCAATTTACATCATAATATTTGTCTCCTCTGTAATGCTCATATTATCTAGCCTTGCCTTATCTTTTATTTCGTTAATTTTATTTTTATATAAAAAAAATCGGAAGTGAGCCCAAACTATCAAATTCTACAGTGGAAAAATACGTTTGGCGTGGCTTAACAAATATTTTGATTTAATGATTATCATAGGAACTGCCTTTAAATAGTGTTTTTTTAATGGATTCTTTTAAATAGTTGGCATGTTTATTCCCATGCTATCTCATAATTTTTTATACTGAACGTTTATAGAACCTAATTGATATGAAATGTGAGGCTAATTTTCGAGAATATGTTCTTCATAGTCATATAGATTTAACTTCTGTTATTTTTGTACATCAAAGTGAGTTCTATAGATAAAAACACCTTTAGAACTCGTCAGATTCTACCCTGTTCATTTATATATAGGGTTTTTAGAAAAAACTTACAAGTTTTAACTGAATCACTACTCCAAGTCATGGAAACTGCTGTTGTTGACTTCATGGGTTCTTGCATAGTCTGTATTCGGCTCCACAAAGGCGTACGGTTTTGACACATTAGAACCTGATCTCCAGGATTGTTAGTCATCGGCAATACTATTACCTTCATCTTCATCATTATAGTCCCAGTCATCATCATCACCCTCGTCATCTTCATCATTATAGTCATAGTCATCGTCCTCTTCATTGTGAACACTGCTATATGTTTCAAGGTAAGCATCGTGACCCTCCTCCTATGAGAGAACAGAAAATGTAACAAAAATAACAAACGGTCATGAAGTGACTATCAAGTTAGTGTACATAGATGAAGATCCAAAAACATACCACATCATCTTCGTCTTCAGTAGAGTATGTTGAATCAAGTTTTGCATACAACACTTCATCTCCATGGTCCTTCACAGTTTCCATTTGATTCTGTACAATGAGCTGAGTATAAGGGACTAGACGCATAAAGAGTGACAGAACTTTGAACCAGACTAGTCTATTAACTTCTATTTGAATAACACTAATCAAACAATTGCTATGATACTGTGGATTCTAACTCTTACAAGTTCTGATCTGAGAGTATCCACCCTCCTCTGAACAGCTGAAATATGATTATAGAGTGCCTGTTCATTGAAAGTAAAAGAATCAGCTAACACATTGTAACATCTGGCAAAAAATGCCAAAAATTAGAAATTAAAAGAAACTTTGTAGGCTTAAGAAATTTGAAGGTACCTCGCGCCGTTGAAGCTCAATCGAGCGTGCCAAAGCCTTCCTTTTCGTCAACAGATTCTTAGGCCTCAAAGTAGCAGGACGATGATAGTCTTTTCCTCGGAAGACAATTATGGCGTACCCTTTTGAAACTTTGTCAACTGAAACCAAGATACCCCCACTCTCAGCCTCTAAAGCTAATGCTAAGCTTCTAACCTGATCAAAATTTTTAGCCTTTGCCATAACCTTAACAAGCTCCCTGTATTTCCAGTGTAGGTGCACATTCTCCACTGTACCATCAAAGACACCTCGCCTCCCTGAAAATTTATGAACCCCATAATTCTTGTTTATAAATAAAAGCAGCACCAGGAGAACCAAAACAGCTAGTTGTTATTGATCCATTTTCTACAAATAGAGAAAATGTTACCAAGGAGTAGGAACGCTTTCATTCTCAAACCGAGTTTGCGGAACATAAATCTCTCCTCGTCGCTTATGCTTTCTTGGTCAGTTGGCTGCTCTACTGGCTTTAAGCATTCCTCCACCTTAGCTAAAGCTTTTTCAGCTTTATCTAACTTCCGTTGAGCCTGTTGCACCGTAGGACTAGAAAATAAGGAGTCTTCATAATATAGACTCATTTTAGATAAAAGAAAAACCATTGCCCAGCAATTAGACATTTTCATCATGCTGCAGGTTTCAGTATGTCATACACAGGCATGAATGAAACCATCAGACTGGGATTCTAAGGCTTCTCCTAGTATCTACACATTAGCAAAATGGCTAGTATCTAGTTCATCATGAAACCTTTATTAATAAATAAGGTTTACTCATTTCAAAGCAAGGAACTTACCAAACGAAGCTTGGACTCAAGCTTTCTAACAAGGGTTGCATGTCGTGCTACTTCTGCCTCTTGTAATACTTTGTCCCTTTCGGTATCATTTAGCCTCTTCCCCCACCGGGCATCAGCTTCTAATGTTTCACCAAGTGTACCAGTGGCCCCAGATCCTGAAGTTTTATCAGTTATAGGAATGAAAAACGATGAGGCTCTCAACCGTGCTTGCTCCTCTTCATCTTGATAGTCCTTTGCCAATCTTTCTCTTTCTAATAGTGCTTCTGTCACGTCTGGGGTTAAGAAATCCTTTCCTCGGTAAAACACAATGAAGTCTTTGTTTCTAGTAAGCATTGTACCTCCTGTAAGTTTCTGTGCATCAGCAAAAGATCCAGTCAATTTGCACATTATAAGAAATGATCAAACAATTAGCCAATAACAATCGTAACATTTTTCAGACAAATGATTTTACAGATGTTTTTATGTGTACAACAACTTCAATCGTGTACTAATAACAGCATATTTGAGTAACACCTTAACACAGTAAAGAGATAACTGACGACAAAGTACAAACTCGAAGCAAAAGAAAACTTACCTTGATATCCTCAGCCATTCTCTCACTAGTAGTAAGTTGCACACCTCGCTTCAGAGCAATCTTTGCAACCGAACTACTTTCCCACAGCTTGACCATGGCCATTGCCAGTCCATGGTGTTGCCTGCTTCTTCCTGAAGGACAAAGTTCAAATCAAAATTTGCACTAAACAAAAGAAGCAGAAATCACTAAATTAAAAAGGCACAAGAGTACAACCTACAGCGAAATGTGGAGGAAGGACTCTGGCAAGCCGTCGGAGGGCTGTACCTTCCTTAAGTCCAAGATTAGATCTCACCCCGTAGGGAAGTATTCTGTACGGTGGTTTGTAACCAGGCACAACACCTGGGAGCAAATCAGCATCTACAGGTAGTGGTTTGGGTCCAGGCCAATCTGTATATCGTGGTCCCAACCCATCCAATATCTTGTCAATTTCATGTTCATACTTCACTTCTGGCACTGGGTTGACAGTTGATATCTCACCAACTTCCGAGCATACTTTGCCCGACTGGGTATTAAAATTAGAGACACGTTGTATCTGATGCTTAGTATTACTCTCAGCAACTGGTGCATAATAGTTATTGTCAATGTTGCTAGGACTCTGAATTTGCCTTTTTTGGTGATGCTCCGAAGCAAGCTCATAGCTCACTCCCCTGTATAAAGAAATAGAACTGCCTGAACGCCAGATCACCAAACCACCAGTTTTCCTCTGAATAACATATAAAAATACATCTTAGCATAAACGAATGGATAGCTTATATTCTCTACAGGATCAAAACTAGTACAGGCTTCTTGAGTGAAATCTTTTGGCAGGAATATCGCTTTAGCTCTAAATACGAGCATGTTGAGTACTACGGAAAACAATCCCCGCAACCTCACAGACTTCAGATTAACTAAACACGATAAGACAACGATGAACTAAAACTGTTTTGTTTCTGACAGCAGCATATGTATAACAGCTGCTTAATCATTTTTTATTACGAAACAGTTAACTTCTTGCAGTCTTTTTGACTCTAAGATAAAGGATATGCCATGGATATTACTGCTTGCGAAAAAAGTCACGATTCCATGTAATACACTTATACCCAACAACTGAATAGCATTACTAAGAGCAATGCAGGCAACATTAAATTTTCTCGTCTTAGTCGTATACAAGCTAACAGATACTAGCACAAGCAAACCTAAATAAACTAAAAAGCATAAAGAAACTCACCTCTAATATCTCATGCAACCTTTTCATATTAAGTGCCGGAGGACCCTCACATTTGAGCCTTACGATCTCTGAACTCTTCCATTTCTCATGAATCTTCTCCACAACAGCCTGAGTAACACCAGCACCTCCAACTTTTGTCTTCGACTTAGTTTTAACTGCTAAATTCCTCAGCCTCCTCAATTCTGATTCAGGAAGTGTTAGTTCAGCTAAGGATGTCCTACTTTTACTTCGAACCGAATTTCCCTCCGCTTCTTTTATCATAGGCTTTTCCCATGGAAATCTAATATCTCCATTACCACCAAAATAATTCTCAACATCTAAAGGAGTATGTGAAGAAGCCCCACCTCTTGTCCCTTCTTCAACATAAAAAATATCTTCTACTGAACTTCTCTCTGGCACTCTCCTCCCCTCTCTCTCACTAGAATCATCAACGTATCCAAATCTCTTCAGTTTCTCTACAATTTTTTCCATTGTACTACTACCAGCAGTACTTGTGCTAGTATCACTCTCATCATCTTCGCTTGAAAACCCACCACTATTTTTATAGCCCTGAGGTCTTTTTATAGTATTTGAATGGTGGGTTTCGTTCCACCCATTATTAGACAATCCACCATTAGACGCAGTCTTTTGAGAATTATTCCTGGGTGGGTTTCTTTCAGGAACAGAATTTGAGCTAATTGAATTCTGGGTTAAACTCAAGTAAAGTCTTCCCGAAGAAATTGATGAACCATACCTTGCAAATTGCAGTGGATAGCCACTAAATCTTGATAATGATGTGGTCTGAAATGAATCCAAGAAGCTTGTTTGGTAGATTTGGCAACTAGGTACAACAGACATCAGAAATCTGAACTAGTATGAAATCAAAAACAAGCAAATTTAAGGGGAAAAATCTTGATAATCATAAGGGTTTTTCAGAATTTATCTGTAGTATTGTGGGGAGTAATAGTAATAATCTCTTCAAAGCGGGCATTTTATCTTTACTGGAAACAAGATTTGTTAGCTGAGCTGGGGCTGCCGCTGCATATGGATTGATTTTTAGCCCGAACTGAACCTGGTCCAAAACCGAAAAAATAACCCCCAAAACAGTGAAACCGAAAAAGGGAAACTTAGGCTTACGACCAAAAAAAAAAAAATTATTTTTATTGTCAGGCCCAAAATATTTTTCAGTTTTCGTGATACCCATAATTATTTAAAATTATGAAAAGAGAGTAACAAGACATAATTATTAATATATTTACTTGTAAAACAAAAAATTCTTGTATTTTTTATCTGCTCAGTAAAGAGTCTGCATAACTCGTTATGCGTCCTGTTTTTTCAGGGGTATAATAGGCAAGCAAACTAGAATACAACACATCTAAAAAAACGTGACTTGGAATTTTACAAGTTTTATCTCGTTGGAAAGCTTTTAAAGAGATCTACACAACGAGTACAAACAACAATATTAAATTTGAATTTTTCACGAAAAAGTCGGAGGTGGTTTTCTTTTTAGGCAAAATTTTTGAAAACTAGATACATAACCGTTATGCAGCTACCAAAAAGGATGCATAACGCATTATGCGGACTTTTAAAAGATGCATAACGCACTATGCAGTCATATTTTGATGCATAAACCTAAATATGGCCGCATAATGTGTTATGCATCCTTTGTGGTGGTTTGCATGATGGCTATGCATTCAATTTTTGAAAATTGTGCTTAAAATGATAAATACCTCCGAATTTTTCATAAAAACTCTAAATTTGATATTGTTGTTTGTACTCATTGTGTAGATCTTTTTAAAATCTTTCCAACGACGAGATAAAATTTGTAAAATTCCAAGGCACAAATTTTTAGATATGTTATATTCTAATTTGCTTGCCAATTATACCCCTGAGAAAAATAAAATACATAAGGAATTATAATACAATTTGACTCTTATACCTATTTGCCCTTCCTCTTTGGTTTATTTACAAAAATATCTAATATATATTTCCCCTTCCTCTTCGGTTTATTTACGAAAATATCTAAAGGAAAAAAAATAAATTAAAGTCAATGAAGGGTATTTTTGGTTTTTTAGTAGTAACCATTTCCAATCTTTTTATCAAATTGCACATTTGCGTTATGTTTCATTTTACAAAAAGTAGTCATAAAAGGGACTCCCTCCCTTTGGGCCCTCCGCTCGGTCGGCCCAATAAAATCATTAAAACGATGTGTATACCTAAAAAAAAAACATTCCAATAAGAAAAAAGAATGCATAACGAATTATGCAGCCACCAAAAAGGATGCATAACACATTACGCAACCATGTTTTGGTTTATGCATCCACTAATTTGATTATGTAAAACGACGTATACTGATACGTATTGATCTCTGTACCTTGGTAGCTATTAATATAAAGGCGTAATTCAGAATAATAATATACGAGAAACTTAGAAAACAAAACACAAGTAGTAATTCGAAGAAAATATCTTCTCTAGATTATGAACAAAAAAACAATTATAATTCTCTCTTTGTTACGCTCACAATCTTCTCTAAACAGTGGATTAACCTTAAACTGTTTGCTAAGCTTGCACAAGTATTGTTCCAAGCTTTTTCTAGGTTTTTTGTATCTAATATATATCCTTAGCTATTAGCCAAAGACCTCTATTTATAGCCTTCATCGTATTCAGCCGACCAAGGACTTCTATTAGGAATCTATTTCCTAAACTAAGAGTATTGCCTAAAACAAAACTCTTTCCTAACTAGGAATTCTGCCTAAACAAGGATTCCTGCCTAGAATAGGATTCTTCCCTCAACTTAGCTTGAGGTTAACTAAGTTCCCTAAAGGAGTACGGATACACCTGTATCATGGTTCCCCCTTTTAAGAACTTGAACTCCTGTCAGAGTTAAAAATGAAGGTTAGGGAACTCTAGAGTCCCTTTTTCCTCGTTAAACCACTTGGCCTTGCTAGGAACTTGACCTTTACATCCAATTAGAAAAGCTTCTTTCTCTCCTTGTCGTGTTTTAGTCACTCTTCGCTCCAATATGCAGTCTTCCTTGAGTGGTTCCTCTCTATCAAACCATAAGTCTTCTACTCGTGGTAAGATCATAGTGTCGTCGCCGTCATCATCAAGTAATGGTGGTTTAAACAACTTCAAGTATTCGGCATTTATAACCGAGTACATTCCTAGATAAGGTGGCAGATCCAGACGAAAGGCATTGTCACCAATCTGATCGAGAATACGAAATGGTCCATATCTCAATGGCTTCAATTTCTTACCTTCCCCCTTCAGTCGCTCCTTACCTAATTTTAACCATACCAAGTCACCAACACCGAAATTACAAGGCACAAGATGCTTGTCATGTTTTGCTTTGTATTTGGCTTATGACTTCTTTAATTGTGCCTCAACAGTTGCGTGAATCTAAGATATCTTCTCCAAGAACTTTTGTGCCTTTTGTCGTTCACTTCCTTTCTTCCCCCCCATTGAGGTGTCACTAGAAAATACTAGATCGAAAGGACTAGGTGATAAGTAACCATAGCACGTCTCGAAAGGAGATTTTCCCGAAGAAATGTGAACTGCTCTATTGAAAGCAAATTGTAGATATGGTAAACTATCATCCCAAGTTTTAGGATGCTTAGTATTATATCCCCTTAACATGTGAACCATAGTCTTGTTGACCATTTCTGTTTGTCCGTCTGTTTGTGGATGAAAAGTTGTACTCTTCTTCAACCTAGTGTCCATCATATTCCATAAAGAATTCCAAAAATGACTAAGGAATCGACTATCCCTATCAGAAATAATTGAAGTAGGTAAACAAAAATGCTTCCACACATGCTCAAAGAAGAGCTTTATTGCACTGGCTCCCGTTACCGTCTTTTTACATGGAATTAATGCAATCATCTTGCTGAATCGGTCGACTACAACGAACAAGTAATCATAACCAGACTTGGTCTTCAGTAATCGACCAAGAAAATCCATAGAAATACTCTCCCAAGGCCTTGATGGTACTGGTAATGGTAGATATAACCCACGTTTTCTGTTGGAAGGTTTAGTTGTTCTACACAACTTACACCCTCTAACTAACTTAGCCACATCCTCTTGCATCTTTGGCCAAAAGACATAACGATGAAGGTTGAGAAGAGTTTTATTCATCCCAAAGTGTCCAGCAACTCGGGATGTGTGTGCCTCTCTCAACCATTGTAAAAGATCTTCATCTTCTGGAACGCAAAGTAACTGACCCTTGTATAACAATCCATCTCGGAGTTCAAACTCGCCCTTCAACCCACTCTTTATCCCTTCTAGCACCTTCTTGAAGTCTTTGCTAGATGCTTATGACTCTGCATATTCTTGAGGAATAATCGACTGAATTCTCATGGCCACCATTAATGTTCGGACTGGTGGACGAGACAACATATCTGCCAACTTGTTTGTTACTCCCTTCTTGTACTTAATGAGAATGTTGAAACTCATCAAGTAAGACATCCACTTCATGTGTCGGGCTTGTTGTAGTTTCGTCTGTGTGTGTAGATACTCCAATGGTTTGTGATCTGAATGTAGTACTACTTCTTTACCTAAGAGATACACTCGCCAGTGCTTGATACATTGCTATAAAGCATAAAATTCCTTGTCATAAGGTGCGTAGTTCTTGATATCACCTAAGAACAATTCTGAATGGTACTCCACTGGTTTACCATCCTGTAGCAGCACTCCTCTCATTACATAGTTAGAAGCGTCGGTCTCAACTTCAAAAGTACGCTGTAAGTTAGGCAATGCCAACACTGGTGCTTCTGAAATCTTCATTTTTAGTAACTGAAAAGCGTCTTCATGGGTTTGCTGCCATTCAAACTTTGCCTTAGCTCCCGTCAAACCATGTAATGGTCCTGTAATATTCGAAAAATGCCGGATAAAATTACGCAAGTATGTGCAAGCCCCTAAGAAACTCATGATTTCGGTTACAGTACTAGGTCTAGGCCACTTAGTGATCACTTCGACCTTCCTTGGATCAATCTTCCGTTGTCCACCACCAACAATGAATCCGAGGTATACCAACTCCTCTTTTCCAAACTCACACTTCTTTCCGTTCAACTTCAGCTGGCCTTCATGTAACACTTTAAACACTTTATCAACGTGAATGATATGCTCTTCCCAAGTTCTGTTGTATATTAGGATATTATCCAAGTAAACAATCACAAAATCTTCTATAAAAGGTCGTAACAAATCATTCATCAAACGCATAAACGTCGCTGGAGCGTTACACAAACCAAAAGGCATCACCAACCATTCGAACAAGCCTTGTTTGGTTTTGAAAGAAGTCTTCCATGTATCATCTCCTCGAACTCTCATCTGGTGATATCCAGATTTGAAATCTAACTTTGTAAAGACTCGAGCTTTTTCCAACTGATCCATCATGTCGTCTATCCTAGGTAAAGGGTAACGATTCTTGATAGTGATCTTGTTTAATGCTCTATAATCAATACACATACGCCATCCTCCATCCTTCTTTGGTACCGACAATACCGCTGATCCATAAGGTGAAACACTTGGCACTATCATTCCTAATTCTAGAAGTTCCCTGACTTGTTTCTTGATCTCATCAGATTCCTCTACGAACGTGCGATAAAGACCTACATTAGGAAGAGAACTTTCTCCGGTCAACATAATTTCATGCTTTACACTCCTCTTTGGCGGTAACCCCGTGACATCATAAAATAAATCCTTGTATTTCAACTTCAACCTTTCTAGGTCGCCTTCTTGTTGTGCAGTCAAGGCTGTCAAACAAACTCTACTCGGCTTCTCCTCAAGAGAACGGATCACAATAAGAATGAACTTTGTGCTAGCATTCACCAACCGCTTAGCCTGAGTGGCTGTAATCAAGCTTGCTCCCTCTAGAGGAGAATCTATATCCCGAATCACAAAACTTTCCCCATCTTTGGTAAAGGTGTACTTTTGTTCCCTCCTGTGTAGAGTTGCATCTTTATCCCATAGATAAGGACTACCTAGAAGACATCCAAAGGAACCACGTCGCATGTAACTTCGTCAATATATGACTCATCTAGAGAAAATTTGAACGTGCACTGCTGTGAAACTTGCAAGCCCCCTTCTTTTTGAAGCCATCCTAAAGGGTATGGTTTTGGATGTTTGATAGTCTTCAATCCTAACTTATGCACCAAAGAATGTGAAAGTAAATTCTTCTGACTTCCCGGGTCAATAACAACATCAACTAGTGATGTTTTGACTTGCATCTTCACTGTGAAGAGTCGCTCCCTAAGATCATCTTTTGAAGGTCTTCCTTTTGCCCCTGTCATAAGAGAGAGCTTTGAATTGGGTTCCGTTAGTCCATGGACTTCTTTTGGAGTTTGAGCGACTAGTGCTGCCTTCTTGGCTTCTTTCCTCTGCAACCTTTTAGGCTTTAGATGAGGGTTCTTAACCAACACTTGTCGATAACGTGACATGTTTGCTTGCAATGGTGCAAATCAAACCTTCCTTGTCACTAGACTTCCCTTCGTCTTTGCTCCTTTCACCTCATTTCATAGTGGTACCTCCAGATTTCACCTTAGTATTTCCCTTTGAATAAGATTTCTTAAGCCTGCCTTCAATGGCATTAGCTTTTATACTTGCTTCGGAGATAGTATCCACCGAGAACATCTTCAACTCCTTCCGTATATACTCATGGAACCCGGAAATATATTTCATATAGATAACATAATCTCCCAAGTCTAAATCCAAAATCATAGCTTGATTCTGAAATTCTGAAGTATATTCTTGCACGGTTTGGTTGTAAGTCTGCTTCAAGTTGTACCACTTGAACCATCTCTCTTCAAGGTAGCCAACCGGATAAAACTGTTTCCTTACAACTGCCTTGAATGTTTTCCACGACAATACTCCCTTACCTAGGTTTTGTCTTTGATAAGCTTTCCACCAGGTTAGAGCATGCTTTTGTAGCATCAATGCCGCGAAAGCAATCTTTTCCTTTGAACCATATTCAAAGAAAGAAAAATACGTCTTTAGACGTTCAATCCAATCATCCAATTTTTCTACATAGACACTCCCATCGTAAAGTGGAATATCAACATGAAAATCAATTTTCATATTCTTACCATGAGGTTTAGTTGATGTAGGACTTTTAAGAAACTCACTTTTCTTATTTTCTTCATCCTTATCTTCTTCCTCTTCTTCTTCTTCTTCCAAATCATCTTTTTTCGAAGCTTCGGGTGAAGGTGTAATCTTTTTATTCGTCTCCGGCTTGGGTGTATGAGAACGAATACATTCACTCAGTTCCTTAAGGGTAACTTGAATTGACTTCATGTCTGTTTGCAGCGTAGCCACCTTTTCTTCCATAGTTTGTGGTTCGCTTTCCTTATGTTCGTCACCTGACTTTGTCATCCTTGATCCCATTGTTTTCCTAACGTCTTCTAGCTTCTCGAGTACCTCATCAAGCTTTATGTAGAGAGATCTAGTGAAAACCATAAACCATGGGGATTTACCCTAAAAACTAACCTCGCTCTGATACCACCTTGCTACGTATTGATCTCTGTACCTTGGTAGCTATTACTATAAAGGCGGAATTCAGAATAATAATAGACGAGAAACTTAGAAAACAGAACACAAGTAGTAATTCGAAGAAAATATCTTCTCTAGATTATGAACAAGAAAACGATTACAATTCTCTCTTTGTTACGCTCAAAATCTTCTCTAAACAGTGGATTAACCTTAAACTGTTTGCTAAGCTTGCACAAGTATTGTTCCAAGATTTTTCTAGGTTTTTTGTATCTAATATATATCCTTAGCTATTAGCCAAAGCCCTCTATTTATAGCCTTCATCGTATTCAGCCGACCAAGGACTTCTGTTAGGAATCTATTTCCTAAACTAAGAGTATTTCCTAAAACAAAACTCTTCCCTAACTAGGAATTCTTCCTAAACAAGGATTCCTGCCTAGAATATGATTCTTCCCTCAACTTAGCTTGGGGTTAACTAAGTTCCCTAAAGGAGTACGGATACACCTGTATCATATACACCTACAAAAGATAACAGTAAAAAAAATGCATGAACTATATAGCCATTATAAAGGAGGTTTAACACATTGTGCAGTCATATTTTGGTGTATGCACCCAATAATTTGATTATGCAACTACTAAACCATGTATATACGGAAGAGTGACAATCCAGCATATTATGCAGTGTTTCCAAAATATGCATAACTGGTTATGCAGACATTCAAAAGTGTTCATAACAGGTTATGCTTAAAAAATAACATTCCAACAGGATATGCAGTGTTTCAAAAGTATGTATAACAGATTATGCTGACTTTCAAAAGTATACATAACAATTTATGCAGAAATTTTTGTAGTTACATAACAGTTTATGCAGCCACTAAACCCTGGACACAAAAAACAAAAAACGAATTTACAAAAATCCTTCATTTACGATGAATAATAAAGTCTTGCGATTACAATAAATACAATTACTTGTTCATCGTCAATACAATTACACTAAACATTTAACAAAAGAAAGTTTATAAACGAGCACAACACACAAAAAAGCAACATAGATGATAACTTCAAAAAAGTGCACATATGAACTTCTTATGCACTCATCTTTCCATTTTCGCTATGTAATAGACAACCCAGTCCAAATAGCAGTCTTCACAGAATGTTAGCTGAAGCTCAAATTAAGAAAATTGTAAAATGGAATCCAACCAAGCAAGGAAATCATTCAAACAGTAAACTAATATTAAAGACTCAAACTTGATTCAAACCAATTGCCCAACTTGCTGTTATGTTGGTGGATGTGGATTCTATGGAGTAGAGTTGGTGATGGCGTGAATCAGTACGTAGTAGCTGGTGGGAAGCAAATTGGTGAGGTTGAAAGAGCTTGTGGTTCACTGCTATACGGCCAAGTAACTGCTGGGTGTTGACTGCGCTTGAAGATGGTGGACTGTTTTGCAATTTTCAATCCTCAAAAAATGACAAATCCAAGTACTAACCTCATCTCTTATCACAAATAAGCTGTGTACCAAAAGATCATACACAAAATTTGGGCATTTTTCTGATTGAGTAAGATATAACCTAATGAAGTGTGGGTTGTTCTCAATTAACATATCCTTGGTTACGTTGCTAAATGTAAATGAGTCCATAGCAAGTGAGCTAGCACACAGACATTTGAATCTGCAACATAAAACAAGAAAAAATAAATATGGCCATGATTGTTAACTAGTTAGAACACCGGGAACTTCACCGGTTATAGCCCCACAATTGCGCTAAGGAAAGAAGAGTACATACTAAGAATGACATTTTATTAAAGTACACAGTCATTTCAGAAACAAAAAGTGACAAGACTTCCCAAGTACCAATGACTAATGCTAAGAGCAGTTCCTATTTTGCTCCCACTATGGACTCAACAAACATGAAAAATGGATGTGCAAACCAACAAATTTGTTGGTTTGTTCATTGAGTTGGAACATGTAGCGTGTGCTTGATGAAAGGACGGGCAAGCTTAGCTCCAGCGCTGGCGGTTGAGCCAAAATCGTTGGCGCTTGTCTTTCCAACGCGCGCTCTTGATTAAAGCGCCAGCGTCTTTCCTGAGAGCGCCGCGTTTTTCATAGAAGCGCCAACGGCTGAATCTGGATGGCTGAAAACTCTTGTGATCTAACGGCTATAATTTTTGAGTTCTATAAATACTCCTTATTTCAACTCTAAATTCACACATTCTACATATTCTTCACTCTCAAATCATCTACAAAAATGCCTCCCAGAGTTCATGGTGTTAGATTCACTCAACAAGAGGATTTAGCTATTTGTAGAGCCTTTGTTTTTTACACAGAAGATGTTGTCATGAGTAATGTAGCCGATTCGACGTTGACTTTCTGGGAGAAAGTTTACAGAATGTTCACCGCTGAAACGGGGAACATCCATGGGCGTGATTCTCACGGATTATCGCATCGCTTTAGTTCAATTAGTATGAATATATCGCAGTTCGCCGCTTTACTAATTGAGAATCACAAAAATAAACTCAACGGTGAAGCCGAACATGAAGTGTTGCCCAGAACTCTAGCGATGTGGGCAGCATCTCACGGCGGTCGTCCTTTCGACTTCCATGCTTGTTTCAACATTCTTAGGGTACTCAACAGATACGATCCCTACATCGCCCTAGGAATTCCACCACCCGCCGAGAATTGACGCCTATGTAGTAGTTGTTTTAATCTAATGTATTTATTTTATTCTCATATATGATGTGGTTGTTCAATGCAGTATGTTTTTATTTATGAGATTGATGGTGCAATGTTTAATCGAGGAAAAAATTAAATTACTTATGATATTGATGGTTTTAGATAATCGTAATAACACAAAATAAACAGCAAACTAAATAACATAATATCATAGTGAATCGATTTGTTCTTCAACTTCAATCGGCCCACTACACCAAAAAACACTTATGACATTCCCAGAAATGCCTTCCATATGTGTCATCTTCATAAGAAGTCCGCAAATGCATAAAAGTCTTGCAATCGGGCTTTGAGCATCCACTGATTCTCTGTGGACAATGTTTGTATTCGTGATCTCCATATCCACAATGCTTGCAGTGTAATAACTCCTTCTTCAATTTGGCTTTAAGTTTGAAGTTTTTGCAGAGTGTTGCAATCTTTTCTTCTTCTTCTTTTTTAATCTTCATAGCATCATCTAGCATATGTGGTTCCTATGGACAATTGGGATCTTGACATTGCAAATACCTGAGCTTTTCCGGTTGTGATTCAATCACCATTCTGATGCGTGAACAACCTTCCCGCGGACACTTTGAATACATCCAAGGGCATTGCATAAGACTGTGGTTATCCATGAAACATAATGGACAAACCTCTTTTGCTTCGACACATAATATTTGCTTCGCTTTTCCTTTAGAAAACATGGTGGATGTTGAGAAATAAATTTGTTGGTTTGGTTGAGAGGCAACCCCTTGTTGTATTTATAACAAAAAAATAGGCGTTGGTAATTCAAACGGGCGTTTTTACTACAAACGCCAACTCCTATGGTAATTCAAACGGGCGCTTAAAGGAAAGCCGCGTGGTTTTACTACCAACTCCAACGGCTAAATTTCCAACAACTCGATTTTCTTTCTCGACCTATAAATTCCATTCTTCCCATCTCCAAAATCACATCTTCTTCTTCTTCTTTTTTTCTAAAACTCTTAATCTCTCTCAATTTGCAGAAATGTCTGTTAGAAATCGTGGTCCCAAGTTTATTGAAGAAGGGGATATAACTATATGCAAAGCATATTTTTTTCATAGGGTAATCACTGGTATGGGCTTTCAAGACGGTTCTTTTTGGGAAAACGTTTTTTCAATGTTCGTCTCACTGACGGGAAACCCAGGAAACCGAGATGCTCATCGATTGCGTGCTTGTTTTCAATCTATTAGGATTGCAGTCCAGCCATTTCTTGCTCTGGTAATGGAAATTGATTGAGAAAAGTTCAGCGGTGTAACTGAAGATGAAGTGATCCAAACAGCTTTTGATAATTGGGAGGAAGCTGACGGTAAACCTTTTCGTTACGAAGCATGTTTTAGAATTCTAAAAGATGGTCCATCTCAAGCACATCGGTACTGCACTTGAATGCCGCTCCCGGTCTTTACAATGGAAGAAGATGTTACTCTTGTTCGATGTTGGTTACATCGTATGATGAGACCAATGAACAGTGACTATTTCTGGGAAAGAGTATTGGGACATTTTGTAGCATCGTGGAACGAAACCATAAGAAACAGTAAGAACCTAGAACTAAGAATTGCATTCATCACTAAGGAAGTCAAACATTATACGGAAGTTTTGTGGATGGTTCACCGTAGCAATTCTGGACTATCTAACGAAGAACTAGTGAGTATCTTACCTTTGTCCTCATGGACTCAACTGCATCATAAATATCTGAACTTGTTGTTTATCTGTTTTACAGAAAACCATCGCTCAGACCAAGTTTACTGAAGAAAGCGGAAGAGAGTTTAAGCATTTTGAGTGCTATGAACTCTACAGCGAGAATGTCGCTGGATTTGATGTAGTTTGATGTTTTTGTTGGGGTTTATTAAAATATAGTTTGATGTTATTTGCAAGTTTAAATTGTAATAAATTTCGCTTAATCTGAAGTGGAAATCTCTATTTCAAAATCTAAATATTTTCATTAATGCCAATTCTTTTACAAGATATAAACTTAGGCAATAATAAAACGTACTAAACAACATCAATAAAAATCAAATACAAGTTTTGGCCTCCTGCTTATCTTCATTTGACGTATCTTCCATTCAACGCGCTCTTTGACAGTTTCGCCTTTATTTTTGAATTTTTTGTTGTTAACTTTCAAAACTGGAGATCTTCTTTGCCTTTTAGCGGAACATTTTCTTGGAGCAACTTCAAAAACTTGCACTTCCCTCTTACAATTTTCAATCTTTTTAAAACTCCCACATATCTTAGAAACAGCAGCTTCAAGTTTTGCATCGCAAAAAAGTGTGATCGCCTTTTCAGCCATTGAAATAGATTTTAGAAGAGAAAATTCAAGAGAAGTGAATTTTGGTGTGAGTGAATTGTTTGAAATTGATGGTAATTTATAGAGGTAAAAAGTGAATTTTGAATTTTAAAAAAACTACACGTTGGCGTTTTTGCTACAAACGCCAGCGTCCTGTGTTCAAGCGCCGCGTTGAAGCTTTGAGCTCCAGCGCTTTTCCTACCAACGCCGGAGTTTTACCTAAGAACGCTAGCGTTTCTCAAGCACGCGCGCTTGGTTATCTAACGCCCAGTGCTTTACCATAGTGGAAAAGCCAGTTTGGCCATCCACCTGGCTCAACAAAAAGATGGGTTTGTTCATTCCCATAGGAATTGCCCTAACTGATGCACGTATATAGGTAAGAGTGTGCATTCTCATTTTGACATAGATTTGTCCTTATACATGCTGCCAATGCCAGGGGAAGCAATCCTTTTGTATACAATGGTGTTATCTATAATACAAAACAGAAGGGGTTTTTGATCTTTGGACGGTCAGATAACATTTTGAGAGACAAATGTTGCATCCGACCATCCCAGTCTCATCTTAGCGAAAGACATCTGACGGATGCAAGAGTTGTAACATATAATCATTATGAATATACATTAATTGGGTTCTGTCATAATTATGATCATAAATAAAAATTAAATTCAATTAAACAAAAATGTTTAAGACTTTTGGCTTTAATTACGTCATTATTCTATTTTTTTCATTGTATTCTCCATCTACAAATAAATAAATAAATGAATAACCAAATAATTTCTCAAAATTAATAATAGAAAATTTCAATTAAATCCACAAAATTAAATGAAAACTAAGTTATTCTCGGGCCACCGAAGGATTGTGCATAAAAAACCAATTATAGAGAAAATCCATGATAACGAGTTTTTTTTTTTTTTTTTTTTTTTTTGTTAAATCATGCTTCAAAATGAAAAATAATTTACAAATCATTTATAAATAACAAAATCCTATAGCAAACCTAGAAACAAATAAACAAATCAAAGCACAAAATTGTTTGTAAATGACCTTGGTGATATGAAGACGTTTGTGCAAAGAATCACAACCAACATTTACATTCCTATGAATCAAACCCTTCAATTAATACACATGTATAAAGAATCATAGTGACATGACGAGTTTTACATGTTTTCTCCTCGACCACGTATACACCACAAATCTGATATATGAAATCACTAAATCGCCCTTTCCAAAAAAAAAAAGTAGATATGAGATGGAAAATCAAAGAATGTATTTAAAATTAGTTCAGTTAATCAACATCACCTGAGAATTTGAAGGGTTTCACTAACTTATCTGAAGTGAAAACCAAAGACGTAACGGAGATCGATGAATATTTGAGGGAAGTTATTAGTTTTGAGAAAGTAAGTATTTTTAGGAGACATAAAATATATACTCTCTTATATTTTGGGCTGAAATATCGTATTTATTTTAATACCTTATGTGCAGACCTTTTTTTTTCTCCCTAATTTTTCACATTTTTAAAAGGGAAAGCGGAAGGATAGGTAATTGTATATACACGTACAGACCATCCTAATTAATCCTAAGAAATATATCATAAAATACTAATACGAAATGTGTGAGATTCAGCCTAACCAGATTTTGAGGATATATTAGAGGCCAACTATATTTTCACTAGAAGCAATAATTAAATTAGATAAACCCTTTTTTTTTCTAAATCTTTTTATCGAACATTAACATCATATTATAGGTAATTTAGTTAGGTTCAGGGTTCATCATGATAGAAGATAAATGTTACAACGCGTGCCGTTACGACACGGGTTATTTCTAGTTATATCTAAAGTAAACCAGGCAAGTACAATTTTATAGAAGCAACTCAATTACCCATGACTAGAAATATATAGAGGTTGTATCTCTCAACAGTTCACAACATCAGTAATTAGAAAATGAACAAAAAACCAAATGACTCCAGAAAGTGAATTATCATCCAATAAAACATGATTTCATAATTAAACGAATCAAAGACCACACTAACAAAATTGAAACATAAAATAATCACATCACCAGAAAAAAAATCTATTCATGATGTTAGGAACCGAATATGTACACGCGATTGAGTTAATTACCACAATACATCCTAAGAAAATAAAAGGGGGAAGAAGAAAAGATCCCTAAAAATTTAAGGATTTTCTGTGTTTTAATTTTGTAGGCTAAGAGATAAAGCCTAAATGTAATGAGAGAAGAGAAGAGGAGAAGAAACTCGTTTTCAATTTGATCTATTCTACTAAGAAACCATATAAACAAAAAATCTGGTTTTTTTTTTAACATAAACGAAAATAAAAAACTGAAACCAGATCTAAAATTTGAAAAATCATAAAAATCACCTCTTAAAATCGCAAAGCTCCTACTTGTAAAAAAGAAATAAGATAGAGCGAAACCTAGATAGAAATTTTATTGATCCAAAAAAAGGAATCGAACTCTTAGCTCCTTCGAGAAAATCAGATGCTTCAAAACCAGAAAGATAGAAACAAAGAATATAAAAAACGGAAGGTTATTTTCGGAACTAATAGAAAACGAAAGCTGGATTTTAAAAAATTGGGTCCGTGAGATATTTTCACGGGCAAAATGGGTGCGCGCATGAACTTTTGCGCCCGTGGGTTTGTGAGAAAATGGGTCTAGCAGTAGTTATCACACCGAAAAATCCAGAAATCAGTGTGAAATAGCATTTGACTGGATTAAAAGAAGGGAAAAATTAGATGCTATTGACTTTAGCCGTGTGATTTCTACCATTGGTCAAGATATTTAGGGTTTGATTATTTTATTTTCTGCTATTGTTCGTCACCGCCATGGATGAAGGTGGTGAATCTGGGGTTCCGCCGGGGATTTCTGCTCTATCTTCTTCCTCCCAGAAGGTAGAGAAATTATTCAAGGGAGGTTTTGATTCTTCAAAAAGGTTTTTTCCATAATTTGATGGAAGGGTTTCTGATAAATCGAATGGTTCATCTCAGTTCTGGTCTAATCTCTTTGCTAGGAAGAAGGAGATTTACCCAGATGCTTCTACTGAGTTTTCCTTTCCTGGTTCTGTTGATGGTAAGCAGATGGTGGATATTGTGTTTGATGATGTTGCTGAAGATCTTCATATCTGTAAACATTTGATAATTGGGGTCTTTATTGGTAAGAAATTACCATTTATGGTGGTTAGAAATGTTGTTCTTCGTGCTTGGAAGGTTAAGGGTAATTTACAGATGACAATCCATGATGATAGGAATGATGTGTTTGAATTTGACAGTATTCAGGATCGTATTGTTGTTATAGAATTTGGTCTGTCTATATTGCACATCAATGTTTCTTGGTGCGTCCTTGGCATCCATTGATTGAACAAGAGTTGGATGAGCTCAAGCCTGTGCCAATTTGGTTAATTTGAGGAAGGTACCTTTGCATATGTGGAATACAAAGGCGTTGGGTAAGATTGTGAGTTTAAATGGGACTCTAATCATGACTGATCAGTTTACTCTGCATAAAACAAGAATAAGTTATGCCCGAGTTTTGGTGGAGATTGATATCAGCTGTGAGTATCCTTCTTCTTTTCCTGTTTTTTTTTTTTAGGGAAAGCATGTGTTTGATGTTGAGGTTGAATATTCATGGAAACCATCCAAATGCTTAGAGTGTATGTCTTTTGGACATGTTATTGATAAATGTCCTAAAGCTAAGCCTAAGGAAGTTGTTAATCTTAAAGTAAAGAGGAACACTGAGACTGTTTCTCAACAAGGTTGGGTGGTGAAAGGGTCTAAGAAGTCTAATAGTAAGCCAACTGTGGAAGATAGTAAGCAGTATGGCCTTAATGAAGAACATGATATTATGGAGGTAGTTGTGGAGTCTCCAGGGAGGAATAAGGAAAATGAGCATATGGAGGAGGTAAGGGATTGTAATATTTAGTTGAACAATAGATGGGTTCTGTTCCAGCTATTGTGGGAGTTGTGAAGGTGATGTGTTCAGAATCTGAATTCTAATTCAAAGGCTAATGATGGTGTTTCATATGGTGTGGGTGAAAAGATTTTGGATCTTTCTTCTTCTGAAGGTGTTAGAGGTAGATTTTTCTCAAAGAACTCTAGTTATTCTACTTCTAAATTTTTTGCTCCTAAGGGTGGAGATCTTAAATAACCTAAGCCTAAGAGGCCTTTATCTGTTATTAATAATATTTAAGATAGGATATTATAAAATTAGAGGTTTTAATGATCCTCTAAAGCATAAAGAAGTAGGTAGGTTTATTGCTACTAATAAATTATTTATGGTAGGAGTGGTTGAAACTCATGTTCATAAACAAAATAAGGATTCAATTAGGTGGTATATTAATAGAAATTAGAATTTTATTGGCAATTATTCAAATAATGAGGCTGGTAGGATATGGGTGGGGTGGAATCCCCTTGAAATAAGTATCTCTGTGATACATTCTACTTCTCAAGCTCTATTTTTAGAAGTTACTATTAGACTAGTAGGGGTTTAGTTTTTGCTGTTACGTTTGTTTATGGAGAGAAGGATAATAATGTTAGAAGGGCTCTATGTAATGATATTCTGGCCTTTTCTTCTTCCTATAAGGGTTCGTGGATGGTGTTGGGTGACTTCAATGAGATCTTGCACTCTAATGAAAGAATTGGTAGTCATTGTGCTTTTAATTCATCTATGAATTACTTTATTCAGTGTACTTTTGAATCTCTCATATTTGATTTACAGTTTTCTTAGGACTTTTACACTTGGTCTAACAAACAATAGTTGGTGCTGGAAGAATTTTTTCCACGATTGATAGGGTTCTGGTCAATATTGAATGGGTGTCTGGTTTTACAAATTCTAAAGTTGATTTTTTTAGTTTGGGGATTTCTGATCATTCTCCCATGGTGGTGTCTATTTTTCAGCAGCGACAACATGGCCCTCCTCCTTTCAGATTTTTTAATTATTTAACGAGGGAGCTTGAGTTTTGTGATATTGTTCGGGAAGAGTAGAGTGAAAGGATTAAAGGGAATCTGTTAGAGCATTGCTCGGTTAAACCCACAAGTTTTTCTATCTAAAGCTTGTTGTCAATGTTAGATGATCAAAACTATATCTTGATTTCTAGTCTACTAAATCAAGTCTCGGACTAGGTTAGAATTTGTAGTTGAGTATCAGAAATCACCCTTGAAGACTGAAGATCGACGAAGACATTTGGAGAACTTTTGTATCAGGTATGTGAAGACTGGACCATTTTATTTTACTCACTATCTCACCATTCTATCGTATGAGACAATGTCGTATGACATCTAGTAGGTTTACAAAGAAGAAGTTTCGAGTGAAGCTTGTCTTGTGAAAAATCTCGAAATATGATTCTAAGCAAAGATGTTCATCGGTCCTTAACAATATTAGTTATATGAATTAATTTGTGGATCAATTAAAAATTTCCCATGCAAATGATTTTATCACTTGGGAATGTTTCAAACATCATAAGAGAGAAATATTGAACTTATTGATATTTATACTCATGGTAGGTTTGACAAACCAGTTTGCAAACCATAGATATCTGAGTTTCAGAAATACAGGAAGGTTGGCGAACCAGTTCGCAAACCGCAAGTTCATTTCGGAAAAGTTCACGAACCCGGTTGGCGAACCGTGGTGAATTGAATTTTCAAAGTTGGAATATTAGGCTAACAGTTGGCGAATCCGGTTCACGAATCGTTATCAACTTAGTACGGTAGTCTTGTAGGGTTGGCAAACCCGGTTCATGAACCGTTACACCCTGACTCGTGAACAAGCCATACGGTTGGCAAACCGTTGTACCAACTGTCTCAGTTTATATTTTATTAAATGCTCAAACACTTATTTTCATAATATGTTTAACATTACTAGAACTCTCTTAAACACTTCTAAGACTTCATTGATCACTTAAACACTTATGTGTGTGCATCATGATTAAACTCTTAAGTGTTTGAATGAATATCAAATTGCTTTTAGTTCATTGGCTAACTTTCCAAACCGAATGGTCATTATATACTGTTCAGTAACTGAACCTAAGTGTATATTCTTCTATTGTATTTTTCAAGAATAAAGTTTGCTTGATTCTCAAGACATCTTAGCTTAAATTCTAAGCAACCCCTGGTCTTGGAAAAACTATAAATAAAGATGCTCTTTCAACTGGGAAAATCAATCCCCGGCACTTTATGTCCTAGTAGATTCTAAAGTCATCCTCTATTGACCTAGGTATCCTATGAGAAACATAATTAGGTATACGATTAAAAGACTTCTCTTTGGGGATTCGTGAAGCTAGGTCCGACTATTTTTACATTGATAGTTCGCGAATCCTGATCTTGCTTTTCTGTTATCGAGGTTCTCGTAATCTCTTTCAGGCAAGATAGATAGAAATCATAAAGTTCTCTTCGTCTCAAACTTTTTGATTCCACAAGTTTCTACTTGTGAGGTGAATAACAATCTAGGATGCTTGTCGGAAGTCATAACACCGGATTTTGAGGTTTGCTAGACTTTATTTATTGCAATCGATTTCCTACCTCACCTTGATCTTTGATCAAAATGGAAATCACATATAGGATTATCTGTGGGAGATAGTTTGGTTTAAAGTCTTCAATTGAGTTGAAGCAACTCTTAGGTTGTAAAGGACGTCATCTAAGGGAATCAATTGCGCGGAGTCCTGCTGGGATTCAAGAGGCGTAAGGAGCACGACCGTAACTGAATCATTGTGACGGTAGATTCAGTCTCAAGTCTCATCCAGTTCGAAGTTCTGATAGTAGGCTAGAGTTTGTAGAGGCTTAATACATTTTGGTGTTCAAATCCGGACAAGGTCCCGGGGTTTTTCTGCATTTGCGGTGTCCTTATTAACAAAATTTCTGGTGTCTGTTATTTCTTTTTCCGCATTATATTGTTTATCTTTATAATTGAAATATCACAGGTTGTACGTAAATCAAAGTAGATATATCCATCCTTGTTTTTTGGATACAACTTGATTGATCTTTGATATTGATCTTTGGAATCGTCCAAGTACTCTCACGGAATAATCAGGTTCATGGACTTGTCTCCGTTTACATTCTGATTGTGAGAGAAGGAGATATAAGTTGTTCTTATAATTCCTGATTGAGATTCATTAAGTTGAACTCTCGAAATTGTATTTGAGTTTAGTCCATACAGGTTTCTTAAAAAAAAAGTGGGAGGTGTATTTTAGTACCCCCACGTTTTTCAGTTTCAGTAACCCAACCTAAGTGTATATTCTTTTATTATATATTTCAAGAATAGAGTTTGCTTGATTCTTAAGGTTATATTAGCTTGAATTCTAAGCAACCCCTGGTCTTGGAAAAACTATAAATAGAGATGCTCTTTCAATTAAGAAAATCAATCTCGGACACTTTGTGTCCTAGTTGATTTTAGAGTCGTCCTCTATCGACCTAGGTTTCCTATTGTCGATGGGGAAAAACGATTCGCTGGTTTTTTGGGGAATGGAGAGACGGCCGTGTGACGGAGGCTCTTCAACCGAGCGAACTGCCTAACCTCAAACAGATGCACTGCACGGGAGTGCTTTGAGTTCGAGAGATCAATCTGTAGGACTCTGGCCTGAACCAAGACAATGGTCGTTCCAAAGTCAATTTGGTCACAAAGAGGGAAGAGGGTTGATCTGTAGAAGGGAAGCTGAGAAGTGTGTGAGATCAATGATGATCAAGGATTGTGAATGTGTTTAAGGTTTCTGCAAGTTTTCTGTGAACTGTTGAGTTCGAATAAGTTCTGGTCGATTGATGGAATTCTTGAGAGTGATTGCTCGAAAAATTGTCTGTCCTTCAATCGTGGATTCAAAAACTTATTTATATTGCTATAATAGTAGACACATTGATCTCCAGTAAGTGTGACGGTTGCTCGAGTGAAAGAGTGGGAAAGTGGGAAATAGTGGTTTAACCAGTTCCAGGTCGTGCGGAGACTTGGTTGATTGTCCACCCACTACTTTGCTAACTCCCTCAACTGCTTGCACGACTTACTCACATTTCTCATCGTGGATGAACACACGTGTTATAGGCCGCCAGACCAAAACCCTAATTAATATCCCCCATGTGACGTGATTGATGTCTCACGAACGTGGAGTCTTCAAAGCAGACGTGTGTTTGATTAGTCAGCCATTGACTTGATTAGACGATGGGTCTAAGTATTGTTCAGTCGAGCATGATTGCTGAATGCTCTAGGATTCATGAATCGAACATGTCTGCTGGGACGTATAGTTCTCGAATGATGTTGATAGTTGAATCAACATAACGAATATTTGATAGTCTGAGCAAATATTGCTCGTCTGAGCAAATATTGCTCATTCGATGAATTGTTGAACATTGACAGTTGAATCAATATTCGACGGTAAATTACTGAATATTGATAGTTAGGTCAATATTCGAGCATTTGAGCAAGTATTGCTCATTCGATAAATTACTGAATATTGATAGTTGGATCAATATTCGAGCAACTGAGCAAGTATTGCTCATTCGATAAATTACTGAATATTGATAGTTTGATCAATATTCGAGCAACTGAGCAAGTATTGCTCATTCGATAGATTATTGGTAACGTGAACCAATAAATTAAAATATTGGTAGCCTGACTGAATATTATATTTTTAACCCAGATTTTGATTGCTGGATCAGCATAAAATTATTAGTGTTTGAACCCGCTCAGAATTATGATTTTTTAGAGCATTTGTTCGAAACCCTAATTTTTATCAATTGCTGGTCAATTGATGATTTACTGAAAATAGGTAGAGTGAAGGAGTGACCGGCTACATGGGATGATGGTCGACCATGTAGCGCCTGAATGCTCGAGTAAGCATGCACCAAAGTCCTTTGTTGACCGGTGAAAGAATGATCAAATGCTGGTTTAATCATTTATTAAAGCAGTGCTCGTGCGAGCGTTAGGTAGTAAAACCTAGTTATGGAGAGATGAGGGACCGACCAAGGGGTCATGGAACCGTCCCTTGGTGGTTGTGGGACCAGCTGACGTTCAATTGAGCGAGTCCCAGTCGATTGAGAGAGTTTTGACCCAATATAGCAATTGATAGCAAATTAGGTCAAGATTATAAATATGTGTGGGACCGGCTTATTGCAAGCCTTAGGGCCGGCCTTGGTCGATCAAGGTAGCATGCCCGTGTTACCACAGTGTCCGTGTCTCAGTCCTGAGAGTTTTGGTATTTTCTGGTGCGCGATTGAGCAACACTTTGGATTTTCAGAAGAGTTTGATCTTGACTGAAACTCTCAATTTTGCTCGAGTGAGCAAGTAGAACTTTGCTCGTGCGACCAATATTTTGAAAATATTAAAATAATAATATTTTAATACTTGACGTGAGTGGCCTAGTCGGTCGTGTGACCGTTTGACTTTTTGGCTTTTTCATGGTTTGAGCAATATTTGAGAAAATATTGAAAAACTAGGGTTTTCGCTCAAACGACGGAGTTCCATGAGATGATGGAAATAATAATATGAGAAAATAAGGGATTGTGAGGTGTGGGACCGGCCACGGCTAGGGCATGGCCGGCCGGCTAGGTGGCCCGGTCCCGTGACACCTTTCCCTATTTTTGTTCGATGAAAGTATGGAAAGCTAAGAGTTTCGCTCAAACGAGGGAGTTTGCTCAAATGAGGGAGTTTCCATGAGATGAGGGAAACAAATTAGAGTAAAATAAAATAAAATAATGGAGAGGGGGATCGGCCACGGCGGCATGACCGGCCGACCAGTGGGCTCGGTCCCACGCCTCTTGTTTATTTTATTTGAATATTATTTTCTTCATAAATTCCTCGTTTATCCATATTTTCGAACGTTCGTTCGGGTGCTCGTTCGTGCACTATTTGTCAAGTACACTTGCACCATTTTCTCAGGACTTACTCGGTGGTACCCCAGATGCCCGGACAATGAATATTTATTACTAATTCATGGAATTCAATCGGAATGATCCATGAAAGCGGAGTAATAAAATGAGTTGAGTATCTATTACTAATCAATGAATCCAGTCGAGGAATTCAGGGAACGGAGTAATGAGATATAATAGATTATTTTCTAGGAATTCAGTGAATGAATGTCACGATAAAATTAATATATTTGCAGAATCGAGATATGAGATAATTGAAGCATCATATTCGTTCTGAGGGGTGTATAGTCAGGGAACAACGAGCGGCGTGACGTCCTGAAGGCGTTAAGCTCCCTAACAAACATTATGTCTAGGGAACCGCCTAATCATTAAGATTCTATGTAGAGGTGGGTCTCTCTATGTAGTCAGAGAACAACGTGCAGTGTGACGTCCTGAAGGCGTTAAGCTCTCTAACAAATATTATGTCTAGGGAACCGCCCAATCATTAAGATTTTACGTAGAGGTGATGATGAAATGTGTGAAGCATCGAACGCTCAGCCGGGGAGGCTTTTCGAGAAACATATTCATCATAGCTCTGAGAGGAATGTTCACTCAGTCAGAGATCGTGAAACGGTTCACGGATCGTAAAATATGAATCGTCACATGCATTCCTGAAGACGGGTCAGAAACATGCAGTATCATGATTTTACGATTTTGGCCCTTGCCGAAAATCCACCATCAACATTAAGTCCACTGCTTAGTGAGGGACAGTCATGTTCCGCAGTAAGCAATAGATGGTGATTTTCCAGTAGATGAGATGAGTAGTTCTTAGTCGTACAAAAGCATTTTCAGAATCCCCGATTTGCTCCAATGATGTCATGTATGAGCAAATGCCCAGATAAGGACTCTGTCAGTATAATAGAGTGTCATCTCACGAGTACGGAGAGACGAGGCACTGTTGATTTGGTCGGTCAAGTGTGTAGTTTTGGTCAGTTTAGCGTTTACGGGCCCGGCCCAAAAAGGAAATCCTTGTTCTATTAGGTTTTTGGAAATAAAATTGATATAAAAGGGAAGAAGCCCTAAAAAAAATTTATCCTTGATTGACCGACCAGTTCTTCCCTTCACCCTTTCACGTCCGAGCAGAGGAGAAAGATTTTCCGCCGGAGCTGTTACCGTCAGTCATCGTCGGCGAACTTCTGGCCGATCAAAGGTGAGTTTTTTTTCTTTTTTTTTGTTGATCGTTCATGCTTTGTTCATGAGTTGTTCAAAACGCATAAGTGTTTATGCATGCGGAAATTTTCATAAAAATTTGTTTTAGGAAACGAATGTACGTCCGTCCGTTAGTATAAGAAAAGAACAATAATCCCTAAAATGAAAGAGATATGTATATATTTTTTGAATAGATATGATCCAATTGAAGTGAAGAAATTTTTGTCTATGAGTTTTCACAAAAACAAAATTTATTTAGATTTGTATGAAATAGAAAAGACTCGTATTTGATAGACGAACGCTCGTTCGAGCGAATTTTTTTTTTTGTACGTGAGCTATTCATGTTTTTTTTTTTTTTTTTTTTTTTTTTATGTTTACGTGAGTTATTAACTCACGATATTTTTTTTTGAAAGACATGATTCAATTTTTGATCGGTTTTCAATTTTTGAAAGACTGCAATTGCTAGAAGTAAACAATTTTTGATAAAATATTGTTTGTATGGATTTTGTGATCTAATAGTGTATGCACAAAAACCAATGAGTGTTCACTCGGTGAGAGTAGTTCACACAGTGAAATATTATGTGAATTGCTCACATGAAAATCAATTTATGATTTTGAATAATGAGATTTTTTATTCGTATTTGCAGGTTTTTAAGAAGCGAACAGACTCTCGAAATCTTGCGTTGTAATCACTACAGCTTGTGAAATTGTAAAAGGTAAGAGTTGGAATATTACCGTTTTTGTAGACGCTGATGTGAGCATCCTTATTGATATTACGAGGTTTCCCAAATATACCTCAATCTAAAACTTTTCCACCTATAAGTCCTTTCTCCGAAAATGATTGTCTATGGACTGAGTTGAGACAATACAACGAATCGGTTCACACTTCGTGTGATCGTCTATGGATACGAGATCAAGACAATATGACAACAAGATAACTTGCGTGATTGACTATGGATATAAGATCGAGACAATACAACAACGAAGTATGATTACTTGATAATAGGTTCGGACTTAACCAAACGCTATAGGATTGCTATCAAGTAATTAGGAATTAAAGTTTATGTATTTTACTTCTAATTATAATAAAAATAATTATAATTGCGGAAATAGAAAAGTAAAAGACACAGCAAGATTTTGTTAACGAGGAAACCGCAAATGCAGAAAAACACCGGGACCTTGTCCAAAATTGAATACTCTCATAATTAAGCCGCTATACAAAATCTAAACCAACTTCGTATAGTTGAGACCAAGCAACTAAACCTATAGTTCACCTAGTTCCCTCAGTATCCCTGCGCCTCCAACTTGCAATTAGTCACGCACTTGGAACAATTCCTTTGGTTCGTATTCCAAATAGTAAATGAACAACAAATCTGTTCGGTAACAACTCTTTTCAAACAACGTGATATGAGTTTGACAAAAGGCTCTTCCGTTTCCCAATAAACTCCTTTGTCGGGTTCTTAGATCAATCAACTCAACAATTACCAAAGTAATTGTTTAGACTATGCAATCAATACTTTGAATCACAAAGAAATGTATTGATAAACCGATTATAGTTGGATCCCCAGCTGATCAAGTTTTGTGCACACCAAAGATTATGAACTCAAATAAGAAATCTTCTTTGTCTTCAAATCTTCTTAGATCTTCAATAAACACCTGCACACAAGCAACTTGAATCTCTTGTGATCAATCACACACAGAACGGAGTCTGTTAACGATGGATTATCACAAGACGTCTTTAAATCTACAAATAGTCTAAAGATCCCCGTCGATACTTCGATCTAGTTTGAGTGAATCTTATATCAGAAGAGAAGATTCTCAAGCATAAACAAACTAGGTTCAATCAAAGTTCAACAACCATTAGTCAATCAAATCAATCGAAAACTAATAATAAACTGCAATTATCTAGTTTCCCACCAACGGTACTCGTAGAGCTTCCCAATCCCAAAGAAGTCTTTAAAACGAGCGGTCGTAAGAGATTTCTCCTAATTAGGGTACTTTCCTCTCCGAATAGACGGCTCCACCAGTAACAACACAACTAGGTAGTTTTTCTGGTTATGAGGATTAGTTTGCTCGAAATGCAAACTTCAATATTTATAGACCAATGAAGTTTGGACACCAAGGAATTTCCAAAACCTAATATTCTCAAAGATATGCAATAAAGCCAAAATCGTTTTTCATGATTCCTGAGAATGCTTTGTCCAAATATTGACCGAAATCTCAGTAGAAAATCTCCAATTAGTAAATGCACATTACTAATTTTTATTTTCTAAAGATATGCATTTAATTGCTGGAAATTAAAAGCATATAAAATTAAAAACCTTAATTAAAAGATTCTCAATTTATTTCGAATCGGGATTCTCCTTTAGTTATTAAGGAATATATTTGAACAATAATAGATAAGAATTACTGCACATGTTCAAAGTATGTCGACATCTTTACTTTGTAAATCCTTTTTCATATTTACAATATTGGAACCGATTTGCCACACTTCCAAACGAGTTTAGAATTGGTTCATCTGATTTCCAAGAACTATGTGATTGATCAAAAACATTCAATCACCATTCATGGGTTTAACGGCTTGACCAAACACAAAGTTCGGTTTTACCTCCAAGTGGCTACTAGGATCGGTCACACTAGTTTCCATAAAATGGCTAACTAAGTACCAGGATCGGTTACCCCTTATTTATGGTACTTACTTGTGATCGGTTGCACAAGTTATAGGATCGGTTACACCAATTACTAAAACTTGTTAACCTACTACAAGGATCGATTACACATCTTGTGATTAGTCCCACCAATTTCTAGGATCGGTTACCCAATGACTAGGAATGGTCACACCAATTACAAATATCGATCATACCATCTCAGGTGATTACTTAAGATTGGTTTCACTAATAAAAGTCATACCAATACATAAGTCAGGCATTGTGAATAGTTTTACCAAGATATATAAACAAGTTATGAGCGGTTATACTAAACACACATATTGGTAATCCAAAGATTTGCAATGAATAACAATACCAATAAGCCTAGTGATTTCCCCTTCGATTCACAAAACAAGTTTACGAATTGTACTTCCTTTAAATGAATGTAAAACATTGTTTCCTAGGATGAAATCTTCACCCATACCTGTACATAATCACAATAGCATTCATACGATTATGTCGATGTCTTATATACGAAGTTCAAAAGATAGGTGTTATACTTCGTATTATAATTCCTTAATACTACGTCTAACTAGAGTATAATCATTCACAGCTTCGCAGTTATGTTTTCAATATAGCATGACTTGAAAGATACATTAGGAATGAAACAGTTCAAGTCAAAATATTACTAACCTCAAGAGGAAGGATGATGTCGTCGTTGTAGCTCTTTACTTCTTCACATTCTTCAAGTCTTCGAGTAATACTTGTATGTCTCATATCCTAATAACTTTCTAGCTAACCTATACGAAGTTGACTCTAGTAAATAATCAAGCGACTCTTTAAATGAGTTTTGGTTCACTAAAATATGACAACCAAACTTGACATACCAACGCTTGGTGGGTTCAACCGAGCTATGCTCTAACACTTATTATCTGTTGTGTTTTAATTCCACCGCTTTGATGAAATTTGCATCTACGAATGTTATTCTGAAGTAGAAATGTTGTATGGATGTTTCAGCGACTTCGCAAAGATGACTGATTCTCATGATAGCACTTCCAAAGATGACACTTCCAGAAATGATACTTCCGGAGATGATGCTTCTACAGATGCAACTTCAAGAAATGATGCCTCTTTAGATGGAACTTCCGTTGACAAAGAAGAGAAAGCACTTGGAACAAAGAATATTCCAAATACTAATGACGAGTTCTTTGTGGTTCAGTATAAGCCTGAAAAACGCCTCCCAGGTTCTTTATTTCTTCTTCTTATAGATCCCATAGATATTGCTCAGAGGAAATTGGTGTCTCCTCGAGCGATCACTTGATTCTGTCTACAAGGAGGGCATTATAAAGCTTCACAAATAGACTTTAAGCTTTCCCGAAAACCTTTAACAGACTTCTCCGGATGGGAAAGACATATGTTGGGGTATAATCATGTGAGGACCATGTTGGATCATGCATAGGTGACACGAGCCATTCAAACAGCCGGAGATTTGTCGGTTTACCATGATGTGAGAGGTATAGTAGCCTTGCTCTCTCGCTGGTGTGTTCCTACTCATACTTTCATATGCAGGTGGGGAGAATTTACCATCACTTTAGAAGATGTGGTTGCTTTATTGCATCTTCCTGTCACGGGTAATTTCCCTGCAGCACTTTCGGCAGATGAGAATGCAATATTTGATGTCTTGACAGCTACGATGCATGATATTAACAAATTATCCAACAAATATTGTTATGCTCAATGGTCGAAGCACTGGTGGCCGAGAGACGGAACTCTTGAAATACCTGTGGATTGTATTTTAAACATTGTTGCTTTCTTGTGCCTGTGGTTATCCAGAGATGTATTCGAAGATAGTGGAAACTTGCTGAAGCCATTCGTGATTCCTTTTGCCATTAAGATAGATCAAGGTGAGAAACTCCCCGTTGGTAGTCTGTTCCTGGGTTCGCTATTCTCCAACTTAGATTCCTTGGTCATGGATTCCAGTGTTTCCAATGGTTTTCTGAAGGTTGAAACATATGTTAATACAATCTTTCTCCAAGCCTTATTGTGGGGGCGCTTCAAAAATTATGCACCAATTCCTCGTAGCATCTTGCAATGACCGAATGCTGATGCTCGTTATGTTATTTCTGAGAAAGATAATGCTAGGATTATGCGCTGGTCTACTAAGAAGCCTCGATGCAAGACACGCCTCACCAGTGTTTTAAATGATGAATCTGAGTTTAATTTTCGCCCTTGGGTGTCGATTCCTCCTTTCGTCTCACAGTTGATCACTTTTAATGATGCCGAAGAAAATGTCACTTTGAAATATGGTACAGACCTGAGTGATGGTGAGAGATCCTTCATACTGAGTTGTACTCCTGGTTACTTAGTATCAGTAATACATGGACAGTTTCTGGTGGAGGAATACAACATCGATAGAGCAGCTCGACAAATAGGTCTTGACCAATGTGTGCCGGATGTTCGGAAAGAAAAGCCATCAGTCGATCAACTTAAAGCTTATTTAGATTGTACACATTTGAATGGGCGTGAATATTTGTATCCTTGCTCTGACCGGGTCGCCTATGCAACCCCTGGTTATATAATTTTCTGGAATCAGCAACTTGATCGTTTATATGATTTTATAATGGCTTCTCAAACTCCGGTACAAGAACCTCCTTCTGTTGAGATGGTTTCTGATCGACCGAGATTGAAGTATCCTTCCAGTGGTGATAAACGAAAAGTACTTCCAGGATGTTTACAAGTAAGCATTCTTCTCATGACTTTTATGAAGACATAGTAATTGCCTCCTAATCATTTTGTTAATTTTACCACAGGGAGGTCGTGCAGTGAGACCTCGAATTGATGTAGATTTCACGAAAATTGAAGAAAGTCCCCGAGGCGGAGAACCCAGAAGTAGGAATTACAGGATGTTACCGAATAGTGTGCAGTCCCCAGTCGCTTCTTTGGTGAGTTGTTAGCGTTTCCTTTATCACGGTTTTTCTTATCCGTGTAATTAGGATCCCAAAATAAATATTTGTTAATTTATTTCAGAATTTTGCTCCATCGATCATTGACGGTCTTCATCTTGCTCCCGGGCAAACAATTCAGGAATCCAGCACCGATGAAGAAGTCGATGTAAGTATCTCTTTCGTGCAAGCGATTATGGCATCTCCTTGAATGAAATAATAATAATTGTTGCTGATGTACCCAGGAGGAGATTATTGCGAATAAAAAACACATTGATGATGCGCATTCTTCCTTTGGGAATGAGGAGATGGAGAACCTTCAAAACCCGGAACCGAATGGAGATACTAATGCTACTAATAATGGTTTCGACAACATCAATCCTTCGAGTGGCTTAGAAACCCCTCAAGTAAGTGTTCCTCCTGTACTCTGTTCATATAAGTATAAAATTGCTGATTTGTGAATGAATGAATGAGAATCCATGTGAATTCACGAAAAAATTAGCCGAAATACGTCACCAGAAAATCCAGAATTCAGCTTTTTAGTAAAAATGTTGTAAAATCTTCGTACGATGTCGGATTTTTATGGTCTACCCCAGTTTTCTCATGCCCAGGAAATTTCCAAGCTTTAACAAGTAAACTTCCAGGAGACCTCCAGAAATATTTCAGCTGGAATGTAGTCCAATGTTTTGGCCACATCTCTTTGCTCGTTTATCCAATTGCTATGAAATTTTGATATATTATAGAGGACATCCATACGAAGATAATTGGTACCTTAGATTCCTTACCAATTTCTCCCAGTTCGTCGTCTTATACATAGCAGTGTGAAATCTCTTCAGACGAGCTTGTTGAAAAACGTGTTTTAATGACTTTCACACTATTTGCTCATGTCTTGGATGTATAGTAAAGAACTTAGATAGTGTTAGTTCACTTACATGCTGGATTTTATGATTTCCTTTGGTTCCCATGCTTGGATCGCTCTAATCTCATGTAATCTTCGTATTAGGTGCTAAATGTCGAAGTTGAGAATAATGGAACCAATGATGATGATTTGAGCAATACGGCGAATCAAAATGGTGGCATTACCAGCTCTGCACCTCAGGATCATGAAGAGATTGCTACTGAAGTTGTCGAAGAGATGGAAACTCAGATTGTTACTGCTCTACTGATAGAAGAAACTGCTCCATTGGTCGAGACTCGTATGATCATTTATAAATACTTGAATGTAGGGATTGCTTTTGATCCTCCATTCGGTGAGTTACTCCCGTACCATGAATTGGTTGGTGGATTTAGCGTTACTACTGGGTATGCCGGTCAGTACGAGAAGATATGGAGGATGTATGGCCACATCGTCGTTACCAAAGACCCAAAATGTGTTTACTTCTTAACCAGGCAAGTAGGAGCTATCTTGCGTGTTATAGATGATATTCGAACCATAGATAGAAATATTGTTACTCCATATGTACTCTTTGATTGGGAATACAACTTGAAGAATTCTGAAGAACTGGGTTTCAATGTGGGATGGCTTCGTGAGAGAATTGAAGCCATTAAGGAAACAATTGAGAAAAATATTCCTGTAACCAGTGATGTTATGATGAAGAAGGAAGCTAAGATCGCTCAGCTGATTGAAGAATTGAAACAGGAGAAAGCAACCTTGCGAGACCTGAGAATTGCAGAGGAGCAAAAATCTTTCTTTGCTGATTTCCTTTAGTTTTCTTTCCATAATCTCTTGAACCTTGAACTTCTGAGAGATGTGAGGTTTTATTTTGGTTTTGATTTTTTGATTGGTTTTGGTTAAGTGAATGATTGAGGATTTTCTTTTAGATTTGATAGAAATTTTTCTTTAAATAAAAGAACTTTGATAAATTGCTGAATTCAAATACTGAATGCAAGTATTGCAAACGTTTTGGAGGAATTGAAAATACAGGTGAAAGAAAATCCTAAAATGTATCAGGTGTCTCGAGCCTTTGTTCGTGCCTTGAACACATGACACCCAAAAGCGCTGAATGTCTGAGGCGTCAAAAGCTTTAAGCCAATTCTCCTATATCACTGGTATACTCGTCTTGCCCTTCATATCAGCCAACTTGTAGTATCCTCCAACCATCGACTTAGCAATCATAAAAGGCCCTTCCCAGTTAGATTTTCTCGTAGAGTGGAGATTGCGTCTACTTGCTTTGAGAACTAAATCCCCTTCATGAAATTTGTTAGGCTTGATCGTTCGTGCCCTGAATATTTTCTGCTGGTTCGGAATTCCCATAAAGTGGGATTCCATGTTTGTGGAGCTTTCCAATCTCGCGGAACATATGGACACTCGTGCAAGGGAGAATATTTAGGATACTGCTTGTTGTGTTCAGTCATTATTTCAGCAATGACTGTATCAGTGAGATGCTTGATTCGGAGAGGCCCCGCATCCAACCACTTGGTGAAATATTGCTGAGTTTAGATTATCCATTCATAGCATTTTGCAATAGCTAAGTTGTTGGTGGAGTGAAGCCCCCGGACCAGAGCTGCATATTTGAAAATTGATAATATGGACGCATGAGGGGGAATAAGACTTGCCTAAGTGCGGAACCTTTCGATGAAAGCATGTGCATTTTCTTCAGGTTTTTGCGTTAACTCCATCAAGGCTTTGACTTCCTTCAGATGCTCGAATGATGGAGTATCCTCTAGTTCTTCCGAATCAGAGCTTTCTTCAACAGAGAAATATGCAATTGAAGGTGTTGGAGTTACCTTTTCAGCATGAATCCACGTACGTCGAGGATCATATCATATCCTGGGTTTTCCCTGATTATGTGAAATTTGGTTTCTGCCCAGGTTGAACCAGTTTTCATTTTGAGAATGATGTAACCATACACATCCCTGGAGATTCCTTCATGATCTCTGACTGAAACAAGGGCATGAGTGGCTTCTTGTCGAGTGATGCCTGCAGCTCTGAGAGTCTTCGAAGGGATAATTTTGACTGTTAGAGCACTGCTCGGTCAAACTCGTAAGCGTTGCTATCTCAAGCTTGTTTGTCAAGTTTAGTTGCCAAAACTATAAGTCTTGATTTCTAGTCTACTTATAGCTAAGTCTCGGACTAGGATAGAAAGTGTAGTTGAGCTCTAGACTCCACGGCGTTCATCATACAAAGACGAAGAACTACTCAAGGAACTGGTGGAACTTCATCGACAAAAAGGTATGTGGAGACTTGAACTTATCTATCACTCAAAAGTCTATCTACTCTATCTCCTATCTTAAGACAAAATTCGTATTGCTATATAGACTTCGATCATACACATTTGCTATTTCGAGACGAGTTTATCTCGCTTATATTTTTCTCGAAATATGTGTTAGTAAGCTTTCGCTTTGGCCAAGTTCATCTTTACTCATGACGAAAGTCATGTTAATTGTTACAATCTCTTGAAAATCGCTTTGATGAAAAATAGTGTGTGAATAACCGCTATATATAACATCCTCTAAGAATGTTTCAATGATTGAAATGAGAGTTTAGAATATATAACCTTGAATGGATATAAACATTGTATGTGAACTCATACTTGTGTAAGTCGAAAATCCTTGAACCAAAGTATGCGTACTTTGCTGTTCAGGATAACCGGAGCTAAGTCCTCGTACCTGTACACGTACTGTCAGAAGTTCACATCCCGTGAATTTATGATGGAGTTTGTGAACTGAAAACAAGCTCAGTCCAGGTACTTAAGTATGCGTACTTAAGTGGGTTATTTTCTAAAAACGGTTTATTCGTGAACTAAGACATTTATAAATTAAGGAATGCATATTTGCAAACCGTGGCTATAATTTTCATGAATCGATTCGAGTGAATCAAAATCGTTTTTGCTTCGATTGTGTCTTGTATACTTCTATGAGATCTAAGTAATTAAACAACTCTCTAACTAGTTCATTTGAGTCACTCGAACTAGTTATGGTGAAGATGAATAAGGTTGATATGAAAGTGCTCATATGGCTAACCATTGGTTAACTACTGTTGAACCAACTAGGTGTACACGTTTAGGTACGGTTACACAAACCTAAATGAATGTGAATTTCATTTGTGTATGACAATCTAAGTTCGATCTAACGGTTGAAAGATATTATCTTGAATCTAATCAGGTTTTCATCTAACGGTGAATATTGAATGCTTTGTTACTAAGGTAACTTAGATTGCAAACCCTGATTTGGAGACTATATAAAGGAAAACTCTAGCAACTGGGAAACCTAATCCCCACACCTCCTGTGTGATACTCGTTGTATAAGCTAGAGTCGATTTTCCTTTAACCTTAGGTTTCTATCGAGACCCTGTAGGTTAACGACTTGAAGACTTCATTGGGATTATGAAGCCAGACCCAACAATTTTCTCTGTAGTTGCGTAATCTGATCTTGCTGTTTCTATCGTATTTTAGTACAATCGTAAGATTGGCTTGAGATTAATTTCTCCGATAGGAAAGATAGAAAAGAAGTTACAAACATGTTCGTCTCATCGTTTGTGATTCCGCAATATCTTGTTTCGCTAGTCTATTAAGATTATTGTGAGGTGATTGATAATTCTAGGCTATTCTTCAGGAATATAAGTCCGGGTTATCGATTGGTTCCTTTTCACCTTGATTTATCAAAAGACGGAACAAAACTCGTAGGTAATTCTGTGGGAGACAGATTTATCTATTCCTGTAGACTTTTTTGTGTGAGACAATTTTTTTTATTAAAGTCTTCGACTTTGGGTCGTAGCAACTCTTAGTTGTGGGTGAGATCAGCTAAGGGAATCAAGTGCGTAGTATCCTGCTGGGATTAGAGACGTAAGGAGCGCAACTGTACCTTGAATCAGTGTGAGATTAATTGGGGTTCAACTACAGTCCAGACCGAGGTTAGTTTGTAGTAGGCTAGTGTCTGTAGCGGCTTAATACAGTGTGGTGTTCAAATATGGACTAGGTCCCGGAGGTTTTCTGCATTTGCGGTTTCCTCGTTAACAAAACTTCTGGTGTCTGTGTTATTTATTTTCCGCATTATATTTTTTTTATATAATTGAAATATCACAGGTTGTGCGGTTAATCGATCAATTGGTAAATCCAACTTTTAGTTATTGATTGAAATTGATTTATCCTTGAACATTGGTCTTTCGTACCGTTCAAGTTATTTCTCTTGTATTCACTCAGGCTCAGAAATTCCTATTTGTTTGATTGCGGATTGAATTGAGAAATTGATATATAACTCTTTGATATACTTTTCTTAAGATTGAGTCTAACTGTCTAGTTGATTCTCTTGAAAGTATATTGGAGTAAGTCTATACAGATTGCTAAGCGAAATATTGGGTGAGGTTGTTATACCCCCGCTTTTTCATTGACAGCCGTGCCAACATCGACCAACGCTCTCCTGAATTCATTTCCTTTGAGACTGACTGTGGTGAGAAGTCCCCAGTCATACATCTCTTTGTCGGTGACTGGAGGTTCAGGGAGTGCTTCTGGAATGGACCGACGCTTCCCAGATACTATATGGTTCAAAGCTTCGAACATGTCCTTCCTTTGAGCCTTTGACAGATAAAGCAATTCGCAGACATGTTCGATCAATGACTGAACTGCTTCTTTGACTAGTTGTTCAGAGAGTGTGAAGGTTCAAATTGGGAGAGGATTCTTGTGTACTCCTTTAGTCACCAGTTCCCCTGAATCGGACTTTTCTTTTAATATGCGTTTCGAAGTTCTGCAATCACTGGTCGGATGACTGACATACCTATGAAAGCGGCAGTAGCGCGGATTCTCCACTTCCTCCTCTGTCGGCTCTCTCCTGACGGGAGGTAGTTTGATCGCACCATCTTGGATCCAGACTTCCAATAGATCGATCACCTCTTCAATAAGGAAAGGAAAGTCTGGTTCTTCCTGGTCATTCTGCTGACGCTGAGCAGGCGCTTGTGCATTTCGAGTTTGGTTGTCCTTCCTTGATGATTTTGTAGGATGGGACGTTAGAAAAGCAATCTTATGCTGTTGTGCTTCGGCTTTCTTCTTTCTTCCCTCAGCAATATTCATAGAAGGTTGGAGATTGTATTGCTTGTTGATCAGGCGCCTGGCACTACCTCGAGCTTCTCGTGGTTCCTCGAATTTCGTAGCTTTTGTTATTTCCAGCAAGTCCGGAGCAGTGGTTGCTGATCGCTTGGCTGCTTCGTGAAGTTCTGAGAAAGGTTGGAATCGGAGATTTTCCAGCAAGGCTCTGTAGACCGGGATCATTCCGTTGATGCACAAGTGTTGATGCACAAGTCCACCAGTTGCTACTCAGTGACATTCGGGTCATGACAATCCAAAGCCTGGATTCTGAACCTTTTTACGTAGTCGTTCGGATGTTCAGTATTCTTCTGAGACATTCTTCCTAAATCAGAGAGAGTAATCTGCTCTGAGATGAAGAAGTATTTTCGGTAGAAAGCATTAACCATTTCTCCCCAGCTAGTGATGCTCCCCGATGCGATGTTGTTGTACCAAGTATATGCTCGACCTGTAAAAGACTTTGAGAATTCCTTCAGACGTACGACATGGTTGTGTTCATGTTCTCCCAATGCTTCTAGGAATCGATAAACATGTTCTCAGACGTTTCCTATTCCATTGTAGAGTGTAAACATTGAAGAAGTGTAGCCCTTTGGGAGAGGAATTCTTTGTGTAGCAGCGGGATACGGAGGTTGGTGACGATGGACAGATGGTGTCTTGCCTTTTCATCGATCCTCCAGAACGTGTTCCAGATCTTCACGAGTGATGAAACATGTAGATTCCTTCTCTGATGAGTTATCTACAGCTTTGCGAACTTCATCATCATCCACCACGTGAATTGGAGAGATTTCGGGATCAACTTCTTTGGCTTTTCCTTTCTCCGGCCCATCCTGAGTTTTCTCTGACATTTTGTCTGTAAGAGTTTTGAGATAATTACATAACTCCTTTTGAGTGGTAGCCATATCAGTCTGATTTTTAGCGAGAACTTCCTGGACCTTCATAAGATCAACTATGGTAGGCGGATTTTCTCTGATTTCCTCGGGAGACCGGCCGAAGAGAGGATGATTTCCGATGTTGGTTTAAGGAGGAGTGGTATCACCAGCACCGTTGTTGGAAGCAGGAGTAGTTTCTGTGGTACCACCGTTGTTGCTAGTACTGGCGTTGCTTGTGTTAGGATTTGTAACTGAACCTGACCTAAGATCAACATTTTGTGAAAGTTTGAGATTGCAACTGAGAGATTAATCTCCTATTGTGGTCGCCAATCTGTAGATGGGGAAAAAAGATTCGCTGGTTTTTTAGGGAATGGAGAGACGGCCGTGTGACGGAGGCTCCTCAACCAAGCGAACTGCCTAACCTCAAACAGATACACTGCACGGGAGTGCTTTGAGTTCGAGAGATCAATCTGTAGGACTCCGGCCTAAACCAATACAATGGTAGTTCAGAGTCAATTCGGTCACAAAGAGGGAAGAGGGTTGATCTGTAGAAGGGAAGCTGAGAAGTGTGTGAGATCAATGATGATCAAGGATTGTGAATGTGTTTAAGGTTTCTGCAAGTTTTTTGTGAACTGTTGAGTTCGAATAAATTCTGGTCGATTGATGGAATTCTTGAGAGTGATTGCTCGAAAAATGATCTGTCCTTCAATCGTGGATTCAGAGACTTATTTATATTGCCATAATAGTAGACACATTGATCTCCAGTAAGTGTGACGGTTGCTCGAGTGAAAGAGTGGGAAAGTGGGAAATCGTGGTTTAACCAGTTCCAGGTCGTGCGGAGACTTGGTTGATTTTCCACCCACTACTTTGCTAACTCCCTCAACTGCTTGCACGACTTACTCACATTTCTCATCGTGGATGAACATAAGTGTTGTAGGCCACCAAACCAAAACCCTAATTAATATCCCCCATGTGACGTGATTGATGTCTCACGAACATGGAGTCTGAAAAGCAGACATGTATTTGATTAGTCAGTCGTTGACTTGATTAGACGATGGGTCTAAGTATTGTTCAGTCGAGCATGATTGCTGAATGCTCTAGGATTCATGAATCAAACATGTCTGCTGGGACGTATAGTTCTCGAATGATGTTGATAGTTGAATCAACATAACGAATATTTGATAGTCTGAGCAAATATTTCTCGTTCGATGAATTGTTGAATATTGACAGTTGAATCAATATTCGACGGTAAATTACTGAATATTGATAGTTAGATCAATATTCGAGTATTTGAGCAAGTATTGCTCATTCGATAAATTACTGAATATTGATAGTTGGATCAATATTCGTGCAACTGAGCAAGTATTGCTCATTCGATAAATTACTGAATATTGATAGTTTGATAGATATTCGAGCAACTGAGCAAGTATTGCTCATTCGACGGATTATTGGTAACATGACCCAATAAAATATTAATTAAAATATTGGTAGCCTGACTGAATATTATATTTTTAACCCAGATTTTGATTGCTGGATCAGCATAAAATTATTAGTGTTTGAACCCGCTCAGAATTATGATTTTTTAGAGCATTTGTTCGAAACCCTAATTTTTATCAATTGCTGGTCAATTGATGATTTACTGAAAATAGGTAGAGTGAAGGAGTGACCGGCTACATGGTATGATGGTCAACCATGTAGCACCTGAATGCTCGAGTGAGCATGCACCAAAGTCCTTTGTTGACCAGTGAAAGAATGATCAAATGCTGGTTTAATCATTTATTAAAACAGTGCTCGTGCGAGCGTTAGGTAGTAAAACCTAGTTATGGAGAGATGAGGGACCAACCAAGGGGTCATGGAACCGGCCCTTGGTGGTTGTGGGACCAGCTGACGGTCGATTGAGCGAGTCCCAGTCGATTGAGAGAGTTTTGACCCAATATGAGCAATTGATAGCAAATTAGGTCAAGATTATAAAGATGTGTGGGACCGGATTATTGCAAGCCTTAGGGCCGGCCTTGGTAAGTCAAGGTAGCATGCCCGTATCACCACAGTGTCCGTGTCTCAGTCCTGAGAGTTTTGGTATTTTCTGGTGCGAGTTTGAGCAACACTTTGGATTTTCAGAAGAGTTTGATCTTTACTGAAACTCTCAATTTTGCTCGAGTGAGAAAGTAGAACTTTGCTCGTGCGACCAATATTTTGAAAATATTAAAATAATAATATTTTAATACTTGACGTGAGTGGCCTAGTCGGTCGTGTGACCATTTGACTTTTTGGTTTTTTCATGGTTTGAGCAATATTTGAGAAAATATTGAAAAACTAGGGTTTTTGCTCAAACGATGGAGTTCCATGAGATGATGGAAATAATAATATGAGAAAATAAGGGATTGTGAGGTGTGGGACCGTCCACGGCTAGGTCATGACCGGCCGGCTAGGTGGCCCGGTCCCGTGACACCTTTCCCTATTTTTGTTCGATGAAAGTATGGAAAGCTAAGAGTTTCGCTCAAACGAGGGAGTTTGCTCAAATGAGGGAGTTTCCATAAGATGAGGGAAACAAATTAGAATAAAATAAAATAATGGAGAGGGGGATCGGCCACGGCGGCATGACCGGCCGGCTAGTCGGCCCGGTCCCATGCCTCTTGTTTATTTTATTTGAATATTATTTTCTTCATAAGTTCCTCGTTTATCCATATTTTTGAACGTTCGTTCGTGCGTTCGGGTGCTCGTTCGTGCACTATTTTTCAAGTACACTTGCACCATTTTCTCAGGACTTACTCGGTGGTAGCCCAGATGCCCGGACAGTGAATATTTATTACTAATTCATGGAATTCAGTCGGAATGATCCATGAAAGCGGAGTAATAAAATGAGTTGAGTATCTATTACTAATCCATGAATCCAGCCAGGGAATTCAGGTAACGGAGTACTGAGATATAATAGATTATTTTCTAGGAATTCAGTGGATGAATGTCACGATAAAATTAATCTATTTGTAGAATCGAGATATGAGATAATTGAAGCATCATATTCGTTCTGAGGGGTGTATAGTCAGGGAACAACGAGCGGCGTGACGTCCTGAAGGCGTTAAGCTCCCTAATAAACATTATATCTAGGGAACCGCCAATCATTAAGAGATTTTATACACGGTCTCTCTATGTAGTCAGGGAACAACGAACGGCATGACGTCCTGAAGGCGTTAAGCTCCCTAACAAACATTATGTCTAGGGAACCGCCCAATCATTAAGATTCTATATAGAGGTGGGTCTCTCTATGTAGTCAGGGAACAACGTGTAGCATGACGTCCTTAAGACGTTAAGCTCTCTAACAAACATTATGTCTAGGGAACCGCCCAATCATTAAGATTCTATGTAAAGGTGATGATGAAATGTGTGAAGCATCGAACGCTCAGCCGGGGAGGCTTTTCGAGAAACATATTCATCATAGCTCTGAGAGGAATGTTCGATCAGTCAGAGATAGTGAAACGTTTCACGGATCGTAAATATGAATCTTCACATGCATTCCTGAAGTCGGGTCAGAATCATGCAGTATCATGATTTTACGATTTTGGCCCTTGCCGAAAATCCACCATCAACACCTATGAGAAAAATAATTAGGTCTACGACCAAAAGACTTCTCTTTGGGGATTCGTGAAGCTAGGTCCGACTATCTTTACCTTGATAGTTCGTGAATCCTGATCTTGCTTTTCTGTTATCGAGGTACTCGTAACCTCTTTCAGGCAAGATAGATAGAAATCATAAAATTTTATTCATCTCAAAAGTCTTCACTATGGCTGAAGCAACTTTTTGGCTTTAAAGGACGTCAACTAAGGAAATCAAGTGCCTAGAGCCTTGCGAGGTTCAAGAGACGTAAGGAGTGAGACTGTAACTGAATCGCTCTGAGGGTGAATTCGATCTCAACTACATTCCAGTCCGAAGTCTGATAGTAGGATAGTGTATGTAGTGGCTTAATACAGTGTGGTGTTCAAATATGGATGCGGTCCCGGGGGTTTTATGCTATTATGGTTTCTTCGTTATCAAAATATTTGGTGTCTTGTGTTTTTATTTTTCCGCATTATATTGTTTATCTTTATAATTGGATCTTCACAGGTTTGTACGTATTCAATCTAAGTAGATACGTTCGCTTAATTGTAATCGATTACGAGACTTTTTTCTTGTAAAATTCGTATCTTAAAAGATTGATAACAAGTTTAATCACTTGACAGAATTCCGATTGGATTATTTGGATACGACTAGATTGATCTTGGATATCGATTTTCTAGATAGTCCAAGTACTCTGCTTAACAATCAGGTTCACGGAACCTGTGTCTATACACATACTGATTGAGTAGAGGTTGCGATATAAACTCTATATAATATTGTGAAGGATCATTCAGTTGGTCTACTTGCTATTGTATTGAGTTTTGTCTAAACATGTTGTCGAACGAAAAATTTGGGTGTATTTGGTATCCCTTGCATTTTCAGAATCCTATGTTCATTTTAGTTTCAAAGATCAAGAAAGTTAAACATAGATTGAATGAACAGAAAAGAGTTAGATTTAAGAATATCTCTGTTTCTTTGGAGGAGGCTAAGAAAGAGATGGTCCAAGCTTGAAAAAGTGGGGGTATAACAGCCACACCTAATAATTCGTTCGGCAATCTGTATGGACTAAACTCCAATATAATTCTGAGAGCAGAAACTTAAAAGTGAGACTCAATCAAAAAATATATCAATGAGCTTTATCTCTTTCTCAATACAATCAGCAAATCGAACAGATAGAAATCCGTGAGCCTGATTGATATGAGAAATAGCTTGGACGGTACCAAAGACCAATGCCCAAGTGTTAATCAAGTTATATCCAACAAAAAATGTTGGATTTATCAACTGTGATTGAACTACGCACAACCTGTGATATTTCAATTATATAAATAAATAAAAATATAATGCGGAAAAGAAATAATACAGACACCAGAAATTTTGTTAACGAGGAAACCGCAAATGCAAACCCCGGACCTAGTCCATCTTTCAACACCACACTGTATTAAGCCGCTACAGACACTAGCCTACTACAAGTTAACTTCAGACTGGAATGTAGTTGAGCCCTAACCAAGTCTTACACCGATTAAGGTACAGTCACGTTCCTTATGCCTCTAGAACCACGCCGGATTCTGCCCACTTGATTCCCTTAGCTGATCTCACCCACAACTAAGAGTTGCTACGACCCAAAGTCGAAGACTTATAAACAAATCTGTCTCCCAGAAATATGTTTATCCTTTATTCTTTTTGTTCCGTCTTTTGATACAAAGATCAAGGTGAACAGGAACCAACTAATACCCCGGACTTATACTCTCGAAGAGCAGCCTAGAAATATCAGTCACCTCATAATAACCCAACTGATTAACAGAAAAATTTATTGCGGAATCACAAGAGTCTGAGACGAAGAACTGTTGTGATTACTTTTTATATCTTACTTATCGGAGATAAATCTCGAATAAATCTTATAGAAGATAAAACTCAATATGATAGAACAAGTAAGATCATAATACGCAACTACAGAGAAAATAGTTGGATCTGGCTTCACGAATCCCAAATAAAGTCTTCAAGTCGTTAACCTAATAATGGTTTTGGAAAACCTACGTTAAAGGAGAATCGACTCTAGTTTGCAATTAGGACACACAGAAGTGTCGGGATTAGGTTTTCCAGATGCTAAAGTTCTCTCTTATATGGCCTTTCTAATCAGGGTTGCTTACAATCAAAGCTAAAATAGCTTAGTAACAAAGCATTCAATATTCATCGTTAGATGAACTCCTGATTTAATATTCAAGCAAAGTCTGCTTAGAAATTAAGCAATCAATCTCCACCGTTAGATGGTTTTAGCTTGTTACACACAAATGAAATATACTTATATTTAGATATGGGTAACCGTACCTAAACGTGTATATTGGGTTGGCTCAATAACAGTTAACCGAAGTTAGCCATATGTTCACTTTTGACGTAACCATATTCATCTAACACTTCTAGATCAAATATGATGATCAATCAATCATGATAGATAATCAAATGAATCTAATTGTGTTTCAAATAGAGTTGTTCAATTATTCACTATCTCATAGAAATATTCATGAACAAATTGAAACAAAATCGGATTGATTCGTAATCGTACAAAGTACTTATACAAGAATCAATTCATGAACATTAAGCCACGGTTTACAAAGTTAATTTACATTCCTTAAATCATAAATAGTTCATGAGTATGAGAATCATACATAACCGATTTTAGAACTTAACCATTGTGTTCGCAAACTGGGTACGTGAACAGTAACTACGGACCTTGGCCTAGTCAAGCCGTTCGAAAACCCGGTTCGCGAACAACCGTTCCGGACCTAACTCAGGTAAACCCGTTCGCATTCTAGGTACGCAAACAAGAGTTCCGTACTTGAATCACCACAATGCAATTCGCATACTGGATATGCATACCGTGTTGTATCCATACATGGGTTATCATTCTAAACTCTTATTTCAATCATTGAAACATCCTTAGAAGACGACAATGGTAATATCACACATACCATTAGCTTCAAGTAATTTTCAAGTGATCGAATGATCAATACGAAACTTCCCGAGCTATCATCAAATAACTGTCTCACACAAATCATATAAGATGTTCAAGGTAATTTTCACATGATCATCTTTTGCCTCAATATTTAGTTTCCAAAAAATAAATTGTCTCCAACTAAACTCGTCAAGAATACGATGAACATAGCTAAATCAAAAAGCTTCCAACATATATTTTGAGAAATAGATAAGCGAGATAAACTCGGCTCTAAATATCAAATGTGTATAATGTAAAAGTCTATATAGCTATACGACTTAGTCTCATTAGAAGATAGAATAGATTAAACTTCTGAGTCATAGATAAGTTTTAGTCTCCACATAACTTTTGTTGATGAAGTTCCTCCAAGCTCCTCAGTAGATCTTCTTCTTCAATTAGTGAACGACGTGAAGTCTAAAGCTGAACTGCACATTCTATCCTAATCCGAGACATAGTTATAAGTAGACTAGAAATCAAGTATATAGTTTTGATCAACTAAACTTGACAAACAAGCTTGAGATAGCAACGCTTGAGATATCAACGCTTGCGAGTTCGACCGAGCATTGCTCTAACAATTTCCCCCTTTGTCAATTTTAGTGATAAACTATCAATACATATGGATTACAAAATAAATAAACTTTGTAGCTTCTCATCCATCTTGCTTGATTTCCTTGGATCTTCAACTTTCATTGAATTCTTCGTTACTCCAAGTACTCCAGCGATTCTGAACGTGTTCAACTCAGCATCATTATTGTTGAAGATCCGTAGCCATAACAATCAGAAAACAGATGTTCTCAATCATTGTTATACAATGTCATAGTATTATTATATCGAATCAAAGTCCAATTGCATCACAACTTTGAGATAATACTATGGTGATATGTATCACTCCCCCTTAGTCAATACTTCCATCTTACAATGAAAACCACTCCCCTTACATAATGATCCGTAAACCATATTATGTAGTGTGAACTACCAAATAATTCTCCCCGTTTTTGTCAATATAAATTGGCAATGGTACAAAAACTACGTGATCATAATAAAAATTCTCAAAAGGATAATTCATGACTAAAAGAGAACATATCAACTTTGTTTCAATGATTTCACACAGTCGAAACTTAGTGTATTCATCAAGGAGTTTATAAAGATACAAGATATCTCCTACAATATTCCACAGCCGCACTCCCCTTAAAGATATGGCAATTAAGCACAAGTTCATTTAAGAACTCTCCCCCATTTGATGTCATTCCCAAGAGAACAATACGAGCGACCTTACTTTTACGAGAAATGAAGGATTTCTTTGGACGCGATTTGTTAATGTCCAAAATATCATCGATCAAACTAATCATAAGAGAACCTTTATGATTAATTTAATCGGAAATCACTCAACATAAGAAAACTTACGGAGTCATACAGTACTTTCACATAGAAGTGGATCAGGGAAAGATCAATACTACGGAATTTTCAAAAGTTCATTATATCTTTTATCAATATTTGCATAAAGACATAATAGACTTAACTTTTGAGCATTTATGAGATACTAGCACAGTTCACGAACGTAAAGGCATACATCTCATAAGCAATTGCAATATGAAATGAAAAAGATTAAATACACTACACCAAATTCAGGTTTTAGCAACTCAGATTCGCAACTGAAATGTAGCTGTTGCGAATTTTCAGTTGCGAATTTCAGTTGCCAAATATTCGCAACAGCTTTACGCTGTTGCTAATTTTGCAACTGTTACTCTTCTGTTGCGATTCACAACTGTTTTTATTTCACGCGTGCCAGTTAAGTGTGTGGCAGTAAACAGCTGCAAACACTTTTTTTTTATGATTTATTTCACGCATGCGAATTTTCCGTGTGCATAATCGGTATTATCCTTATCCTCGGAAAATATCTATCACTCTCTCAGAAACACAGAAACATACTCGTCCTCTCTTCCATTCTCTCAGACATTGAATCTCTCCTGCCATGGAATCTCTGCCGCCATTGAAACACTCCCGACCTTGAAACCAGGTTTGTGTATTTTGGTATTTCATTGTTTAAACCGATTAATGATACTATTTCTGTTAGGGTTTTGTGTATTTGGTGTTAAATCGAGTTTCCCATATCTATATTCTCTAAACCAAAACCCTAATTTCGTTGAAAATAGATATCCTATTTTCAGAGGAAACCAGTAGCTCTGAATTTCTTTTCAGATTTGGAAAGAAATGATTTTTTTTTTTTTTTAGGGTTTCTGTAAATCGTGTTTTCAATGAATTTTCTTTTGATTTCATACAAAGTTCATTATGTTGGGTTTGATTTTCTATTTCATACAAAATTATTTATGTTGTGTTTGATTTTCTACGAACTTTATCAGGTAAAGTTAGGGTTTGCAAAAAAAATTCCTGTTATCTTTCAATGTTTGATTTTGTGGATAATGTTTTAATTATCATTTGTTTTTCTATTTTAGCAATCAGTAGAAGCACATTCAGCATCTTCACTGGCATTTGTCGAAAATCCTCAGGTATAAAAGTAATTTTGTTGTCACTGCTCAAGTTGTCCCCTTCCTCATTTTCTCTACATTCCAGAACGAGCAATTTGTTGAATTTGGAACTTTGTGATGCTATGAATATCTAATGGTCACAAATTATGATTACTGTAAAACTAATTTGAATTAAGCAATCTTTGTAGCTTTAATTCTTTTAAGAAGTTTCTTTGGTCTCTTTTTGGAATCAAGTGTGGAATAGTAAGACTGTAAGAGGCTTGTACTTACAACAAGTTTCATGGTAAGTGTTAGCTTGTTCAGTACTCATCCATTGCAGGGCGGAGCCCTATTAGCTGTTGCATTCTAGTTTTTTTTTGGTAGTGTATTATTGCTGACCTGCCCAATTCACACTTTAGATGCTGAGAAATCTAGTATACTTTGGACGCTCACTCACTGTATAGTGTACACGGCCATCCTAACAATGTAGTGTATCTATTATCTGGATGCCATTTATGGACGCCATTAAACATGAGTTTTGCTTATTACACCAAGAAAGAGCGATGCAAATGATAAGAACAAGAATAAGTCTGTTTCAGAAGATGAAAACGAAGATCTTCTGGAAAAGGCTCAACAGATCCTTTAAATCGTAAGTGCTTATGCTGATATGTAATCTTTCCCTACCCTTCATTGAAGTGTTTCTATTTCGGTTTGATGCACGATGTGTTTTAGATAAATTTAACATTTCAAAGTTGACTTGCTTTTGGTGTCCATCCCGCTTGAAGACAGCCTTGTCTAGGATAGCCAAGATTGTGATCAGTGGCTAAAACTCCAGGTTGCATTATTTTCTTCATATTCACCCACATCTGATGTGACACCTACTAGTCCTCCCAGCCATACACCGAGTATTACCATTGGACTCAAGGTAGATGGTGCTGTATAGAACCTCCCTTTTCTTTGTCTTCGTAAATGTCATTTTAAAAGCAAATATCCTTTTGTTAGTTAAGTAATCACTTCCAAGATTGGTTGTTTTACGTCTACAGTTACGTAACTTAGGAATATTGATACAGTTTGGTTGTCACAGGAAAGGTGTGCAGGAATGGAAACCGTTCATCTTGTTGCACGGGTGTTGGAAAGATCTAAGGCTCAGCTTCAGTCAATGCTTTTACAGAATAATGCAGCTGCAGTTGAAGATTTCTATGTGAATTTGATGAGTATATTTGCCAAGTTAGATGGAAGCATTGAGTAGTAAGCCAGTTGGTGTCCTGTTTTCATATAAGGATATACCAAATTACCAATATGTCAGCTATCAACAGATTTTGCTTCAATTACTGAAGTCCATCATGCTCGTTTTTACTCATAAGCATACTGGTTTTGTGAAAGTCTTTAAGTATCTTTTAATTATGGTTTCTGCCTGGTTGGATGTGTACCAGATCTTACAAATCACATTCGTAGGACAACTGCAAGGTTGCTGCTCCATATCAATGGGTAAACTAAACTCATTTCACTACTGTCGGGTGGCATTTAATTTTCCAGGAAATTCTGGAGTCCAATATTTGTGTTAGTTTCATGTCCGTAAAAACATTTTAAAATTCCACTGAAGGAGCTTATGTGGATAGAGTTGCCTATGCTAAATGGGAGGTGAAAGAGCTTGGACTAGAGCATAATGGGTAAGTTTTGTAATGCCTTTTTGGTTGTATATCATCTTCGGAAATAGCATTGTATTAGTATCAATGCCTTACTGGCATTTTTTAATCTCTTGCCTTTGATATGCCTACTAATTTTGTCCAATTTCACAAGCTTTTGTGAGTTAATCCCTGCAGGACAATTCTGAGGGTTTTTATTAAAAAAATATTGAGGAAAACACATGTTGGCTTTGTTACCTTATTGCTCTTTTTGTTCTGCTGTATTATATGTGCTTTTAATCACATTTGACGTCGAATACGAATAGATATGTTAATTTATTGCTGGGAGAATTCAAGCATTATAAAACAAGGCAGACTCATGGGGGAATTCACAAGGAGGTAAAGTACCAAGCTATCTATTATAGATTTATAGTAATTCTATTAAGTTTATCAAGATATCAGGTCGATGGTAGCTACTGAACAATATAGTTTTCATCTGTCATTAGACCTTCAGGTATTTTTTTAATTATACAAATTTTTACACTTCATTTATTTCTTATTTGGGAAGTTAGTAAGTTACCCTTCAGGTATTTCATCTATTAGAGTCACTATATTTTCATGCCATCTAACAAGATGTATGTTACAGATTACCGTAAAGCTAAAAGGCAGTTTAAAACCTTTTCTGTCTTAAACTATAAATCTTTAATGAAATTTTATCTTGTTTCTTTCAGGCCATAATTAATGGACTAAAATATTTTGTCTCTTTTGATGTGAGGACGAAGGTGCAAATTGTTGAAACCTTCATCAAGGTAACTATAAAAATCTGCAGCACTTATTTCTGTGATTGCTTTATTTTTCACTTTTCAATTATGATAATCTTAATGCAATGTGCATTGTCTGTGTGTGATCCTTGGGTTTTTGAGGGTAGGAATTTAACTAAGATAAGTAGATAACACTAATTTACTTGAATTCCTCAGTATGCTCATTATTATTATTTTTTTTGAAATAGATAATCGTCTTACTAAACATCTTTTCCTCTAATCTTTTTAATCCTTATGTTAATGTAATGCAACTGGAAGAGCATGTGTAGCTTACAGAAATTTGTATCCTCATGTTACTTAATGTAAATTCTATACATTGCGAACAATCCAAAACTTACAGAAATTTGTGTCGACACTTTGTACCAGATTTTCGTTATTTCTCTTATGAGTTTCAGGGATTGTGCATTTACTTTATGCATTTCTGCATCTTCCATTTTTAATATTATGGTGTGTACTTGTGTTGCAGGGATTGTTGCGTCATGCAGAGGAGTTGAACATGTGCATATCATTGATATCAGGTGCTTGTTTTAAGTTACAAGTAGGAGTTTCTTGTTGAAATTTAGGTTGTCGCATAACTTGGAAATTTGTATCTTAGACACTCACCATGTGTAGATGAACATATAGTTGATGGAGTTTGAAACTAAGAGTCTTACTGAAATCCAGAGTAACTCATATGTATACCATCATGTGTAGATGAATATATAGTTGTTTCCTTCTCTTCTTTTGTAAAGTTCTTAAATGTTATTCTCATGTATGGTTGAACATATCAATATCAATATCAATATAAGTGGTGCAGAATATGATTGATTGATTGATTGATGGATGGATTGAATCACAGGGTTAAGGGTAGTTGCAGGATAAAATAGAATAGGGAATTCTTTTTTACCAGGTTAACAAAGACCTACTTTCTTTTTTTTGCTGTTGCAAAACATTAGCAACAGCCAAAATCTGTTGCTAAATTTTTACCGCTACTTTCTTGGGTCAGTCTCCGTTGACTCAGTCAAGAATTCGCAACTAATAGTAAAAAATTCGCAACTGCTGAAGCTGTTGCTAAAGTTTTGAGTCGCAACAGCTGAAAACAGTTGCAACTCAAATTTCGCAACAACTACATTTCCGTTGCGAAAATCCGAGTCGCCCCCTTCGCAACAGCTGAGTGCAGTTGCGACCCCGATTTGCAACAGCGCGGTACACAGTTGCAAAATTCCATTTTTTGGTGTAGTGATACTGCAAAAATCATTTTCCAAATAACTTAGAATTTAAATAAATAAATCTAAAAACACTGCAAGATGAAAATCGTTGGAAATAGCTATGTGTAATCACAATAATTGTTATACCAAACCCTAGTTATCCTTCTTAAACATAAAAATAAATTCTCATAAGAAGTTTCCTAGACAAAATAAAATCAACTCCTAAAACCATACTGAAAAACTTAGACATAGTCAGCAATTAGAGATCGAACAATAGCAAGATCATCAGTTGCTTTCTTCAGTTCGGTCTTCAGAAAATCAAGATTCTTTGTTGCAATTGCAAGTTGTTCACGCACAACCCCAAAATCTCGGAGAATATTTCCAACCAAATCAGATGACATCTGAATGGGTCTATTGTCTTCATGATCGCAAGCATAGTAACAAGTTATGGTGAGAGGATTCTCACGAAACTCAATAACCTTTCTATCTTCAATTTTGTCTTCCTTTTTGCATCCATTCATCGTGCAGTTCATGAAATCACAAGAAGTTTTCTTGAGGTTATGGAACGTACATATATCTAAGAAATAAGGAAAACAATCTTAGATAGATATATATATATGTTTTTCCTATGAATAAACCCAAGGGTCACATATAGATTTTTCAAACACACTGGTGTTGGAACCATACGTTCGATCATGGATCTAGTACACGGACCGTTCGTGGGCATGAATAAAATTCAGTACCAAAGAACCAATGGAGCCTATCCCAGAAACATGTTTTGAACAGATTATCAAAAAAAGTTTTTAACTTTAGACAAAATATCTTAGCTCAATAAATAAATTTAGAGCACAAGTCTTTTGTTGATAAACAACAAATCAACTATCTTAAAGAAAATACTTATTGAAGCTTCTCAATGCTAAAAACAAAGAGTATTATTTCAAGAGTTACTGATCATTCATATTACCAAGTGTAACTATTAACTGGAGCAAGGCTCAACAGTAAGATGATCATCATTTTTTATTTTATTTTTAAATAAATTAGAAAATAACACAAATACAACAAAGACCACTTTGTCAAGAAGAAGACGTCTTCTTGAGAATCTTGTGCACCCTCACACAGTCTCAATGAGGAGGCACAACTAGAAGTAGTCAAGTTGTAATATGATGAGCTTTTTGCTCATCAAGGGTGTTGACATTCTCTCCCTTTCTTTCTTGAAAAACATCATAGAAGTCAATAAAGTTAGTCTCAAGAGAATCAATAAGAGGAGGACAAGAGATACCTGATGTTGCTTCCTTCTTTACCTTCCTAATGTTGCGCTTGAGTCTATTAATACTGGTCTTGAGTTTCGAAACACGATTATTGATGTGAATGTATTCAGGAACGGTTGACTCTTTTGATCCAAAAATTTCTTTAGCCATGGAAGGGGAGTTTGAAGGTTTTTTCTTTCGCAAAAACACCTTTCTACTCATTGGATCATCAAAATAGTCATCTGTCCTTATAACATTGTTCCTTTTACAATTGTAAAATGGTTTTGTGTTATCTTTACAAACAAGGGTTGGCTCATCACAACACTTTCCTTGTCTAAAAGTTGGACAATTAAAACCAGTAATATGAGAAACAAGTTTGATTACTTCCTTAGACATCCAGATAAGAATGTTATGAAGTTTTTCATTCCGCAAACGAAAACGACATCTCCTTTCAAGGTGACCCTTGTTTCCGCAATAATAACAACTGAATGGAATGCTATTAAATGTTCTCATACGAGCTGTTTTTGGAGGATGACGAACCTTGTTCTTTGGAACTTCTGCCGCTGAAGGTAGTTTTTCGCTTTTGCCATCAGTGAGATTTTTCTGCTGGAAATTGCTATTAGCACGAAAAAAACTTATCTTATTAATACTTGGAGCGTCTATTCCTTTATATCCCAAACCTCGTGTATCGCGATGTTTTTTACATGCTCCCAACATAGTGGATAATTTGATTGAGCTAGAACTGAACCTTTTCGAGTCTTCTTCCAACAATTTGACCTTATTGTGAGCAGCAGTTAGGTCAGCCTCTAATTGTTTTTCTCAAGAGAGAAAAACGTTTTCTCTGTCACTAAAACAACTTTGTTGAGAGTTACACCTTGCTTCAGTTTCTGCAAGTTTTTCTTTCAACACAAAGAGATCTCGATGAAGATTTTCACATTCAGAATTGTTTGAACACACATCTTCTTCACGATCTTTAAGAAGAGATTGTAAGAGATTACATCCACAATCGTAACCCTTAAAGAGTTTTCTCATTTTCTTGTTTTCTTGACAGAGAGGAGTCATAAACTCAGTCAGACATGACGTTGACTTCTTTTTCTTTATGATATGGTCAAACAACTTAATATATCGTGAGACTTCCTTATCAACATCTTTTTCAACATCTGAGTCACTTTCATCTGAAAGTTCATCCAATTGTTCCTCCAAGCGTGTTTCCCAGTTATACACAGTTTCAAGCAATGATAAAGATGTGAGAGTTTCCTCACGTGAATCCAAGCATTGAACCAAGTAAGAATATTTCTGGACTAGTGATGCGTCGTTTGAGATAGTGATTCTGTCCATAGAGTCAGATTGCTACAAACACAGATTTATGAGGTCTTAGCGGGTTTTCCTGCGCTGATACCAATTGAAAAAGCGGGGGTATAAAAACCACACCCAATAATTCGTTCGGCAATCTATATGGACTAAACTCCAACATAATTCCGAGAGCACCAACTTAAAAGTGAGACTCAATCAAAAAATATATCAATGATCTTTATCTCTTTCTCAATACAATCAGCAAATCGAATAGATAGAAATCTGTGAGCCTGATTGATATGAGAAATAGCTTGGACTGTACCAAAGACCAATGCCCAAGTGTTAATCAAGTTATATCCAACAAACAAGGTTAGATTTATCAACTGTGATTGAACTACGCACAACCTGTGATATTTCAATTATATAAACAAATATAATGTGGAAAAGAAATAACACAGACACCATAAATTTTGTTAACGAGGAAATCGCAAATGCAGAAAAACACCGGGACCTAGTCCAGCTTTGAACATCATATTGTATTAAGCCGCTACATACAATAGCCCACTACAAGTTAACTTCGGACTGGAATGTAGTTGATCCCTAACCAAGTCTCACACCGATTAAGGTATAATCGCATTCCTTACGCCTCTAGAACCATGCCGGATTCTGTGCACTTGATTCCCTTAGCTGATCTCACCCACAACTAAAAGTTGCTATGACCCAAAGTCGAAGACTTATAAACAAATCTGTCTCCCACAGATATGTCTATCCTTTATTCTTTTTGTTCCGTCTTTTGATACAAAGATCAAGGTGAACGGGAACCAACTAATACCCCGGACTTATACTCCCGGAGAGAAGCCTAGAAATATTAGTCACCTCACAATAACCCAACTGATTAACAGAAAAATTTATTGTGGAGTCACAAGAGTTTGAGACGAAGAACTATTGTGATTACTTTTTATATCTTACCTATCGGAGATAAATCTCGAGTAAATCTTAGAGAAGATAAAACTCAATACGATAGAACAAGTAAGATCAGAATACACAACTACAGAGAAAATAGTTGGATCTGGATTCACGAATCCCAAATGAAGTCTTCAAGTCGTTAACCTAATAATGGTTTTGGAAATCCTAGGTTAAAGGAGAATCGACTCTAGTTTGCAACTAGGACACATGGAAGTGTTGGGATTAGGTTTCCCAGATGCTAGAGATCTCCCTTATATAGCCTTTCAAATCAGGGTTGCTTACAATCAAAGCTAAGATAACTTATTAACAAAGTATTCAATATCCACCGCTAGATGAACTCCTGATTTAAGATTCAAGCTAAGTCTGCTTAGAAATTAAGCAATCAATCTCCACCGTTAGATGGTTTTAGCTTGTTACACAAATGAAGTATACTTATATTTAGATATGGATAACCGTACCTAAAAGTGTATATTGGGTTGGCTCAATGACAGTTAACCATAACAGTTAACAGAAGTTAGCCATATGAACACTTTTGACTTAACCATATTCATATAAAACTTCTAGATCAAATACGATGATCAATCAATCATGATAGATAATCAAATGAATCTAATTGTGTTTCAAATATAGTTATTCAATTGTGCACTATCTCATAGAAATATTCATGAACAAATTGAAACGAAACCGGATTGATTCGTAATCGTACAAAGTACTTATACAAGAATCAATTCATGAACATTAAGCCACGGTTTGCAAAGTTAATTTGCATTCTATAAATCATAAATGTTTTAGTTCATGAGTATGAGAATACATATCCGATTTTAGAACTTAACCACTGAGTTCGCAAACTGGGTACGCTAACAGCAGCTCCGGACCTTGGCCTTGACAAGCCGTTCACGAACCCGGTTCGCGAACAACCGTTCCGGACCCAACTCAGGTAAACCAGTTCGCATACTAGGTATGCAAATAAGAGTTTCGTACCTTCTCAGGTAAATCCGTTCCCATACTAGGTACGCAAACAAGAGTTCCGGACCTGAATCATCACAATATAGTTCACATACTGGATATGCATACCGTGTTGTATCCAGACATGGGTAATCGTTCTAAACTCTTATTTCAATCATTGAAACATCCTTAGAAGACGACAATGGTAATCTCACACATACTATTAGCTTTAAGTAATTTTCAAGTGATCGAATGATCAATACGAAACTTCCCGAGCTAACATCAAATGACTGTCTCACACAAATCATATAAGATGTTCAAGGTAATTTTCACATGATAATCTTTTGAATCAATATTTAGTTTCCAACAAATAAATTGTCTCCAACTAAACTCGTCAAGAATACGATGAACATAGCTAAAGCAAAAAGCTTCCAACACATATTTCGAGAAATAGATAAGCGAGATAAACTCGGCTCGAAATATCAAATGTGTATAATGTAAAAGTATATATAGCTATACGACTTAATTAGTCTCACTAGAAGATTAAATAGAATAGACTTATGTGTCCTAGTTGCAAACTGGAGTCGATTCTCCATTAACCCAGGTTTACAGTTCTTCTGAAAACCATTATTAGGGTTAACGACTTAAAGACTTCATTTGGGATTCGTGAAGCCAGATCCAACTATTTTATCTATAGTTGCATATTCTGATCTTACTTTTTTTATCGTACTGAGTTTAATCTTCTCTAAGATTTTCTCGAGATTTATCTCCGATAGGTAAGATATAAAAAGTAATCACAACAGTTCTTCGTCTCAAACTCTTGTGATTCCGCAATAACTTCTTCTGTTAATCAGTTATGTTATTGTGAGGTAATCAATATTTCTAGGCTACTCTTCGGGAGTATAAGACCGGATTATTAGTTGAGTTTCCTGTACACCTTGATCTTTATCTTAAGACGGAAACAACAACCATAATAGACTTATCTGTGGGAGAAAAATTTGTTTATAAGTCTTCGACTTTGGTTTGTAGCAACTCTTAGTTGTGGGTGATATCAGCTAAGGGAATCAAGTACGCAGAGTCTTGCGAGATTCAAGAGGCGTAAGGAATGCAACTGTACCTTAACCGGTGTGCGACTTGGTTAGGGCTCAACTACATTTCAGTCCGAAGTTAACTTGTAGTAGGCTAGATTCTGTAGCGGCTTAATACAATGTGGTGTTCAAGTATGGACTAGGTCCCGGGGTTTTTCTACATTTGCGGTTTCCTCGTTAACAAAATTTCTGGTGTCTGTGTTATTTCTTTTTCGCATTATATTTTCGTTATATAATTGAAATATCACAGGTTATGCGTAGTTCAATCACAGTTGATAAATCCGACCTTGTTTGTTGGATAAGACTTGATTGACACTCGGACATTGGTCTTCGGAACCATCCGAGTTATTCTCATAACAATCCGGTTCACGAATTTCTATCTATTTGATTTACTGATTGTGTTGAGAAAGAGATAAATCTCTTTAATATATATCCTGATTGAGTCTTGGTAACTTGGTGCTCTCATAATTATATTTGAGTTTAGTTCATACAGGTTGCCGAACGAAATAGTTGGGTGTGGTTGTTATATCCCCACGTTTTCACGATCCCTTACTTGGAAATCTATATCAGAACCGATCCCTTACCTGCGGATATATAGCAGGCTCGACCCCTAATGTTAACCAAGTAAACTTTTTCCAATTCGACTATAAACTTAGGATTTATATTGCTATTGAAAATACAGTTTGGTTAATATGGAATGTTCACAATGTCGTCATAATATTTTGAACACGTGCTAAACTCTATTACTTAATGTTCAAGTACTTCCCTTGATACTCGAGGTGAGATCTCAAACCGAAATATTCCGTAATATCTTCTTTGATATTCGGAAATTATATGTATTTAATTTCCAAGTAGTTAAAGCATATCTTTAGAGATTAAATTAGTAAAGCATACTTGTATGCTAGCTAATATTGAATTATCATTCATGAGAGATTTCGGTATATTAGTTAAAATACAGTTAGAATTATACAAAACCGAAAATTGGCATTTATTGAATATCTTTTAGTACTTTAGGATTTGGAAATTCCTTGGTGTCCAAACCACCTTGGTCATGATATAGTTAAGTTTGTCCTTCTTGCAAACTTATCCCGTGACACATGGTACATCACTCATTTATAGTTTATGTGAGGTAAACCGACTAGTAGTATTCTCGTAATACTCATTGGAGAGAAAAGTATCCTAATTAGGTGAAATATCTTACGTTCGCTTCATTTAAAGACTTTTTTGGGATCAAGAAGCATCTAGAAGTATTGTTGGTGGTATATTAGAGTCGTATTATTATTTTAGTTTTTGACTATTGATTTGATTGACTAACGGTATAGTTGAACCTTGATATCACCTAGTTGATCTGTGATTATTCTCTTTTGATATAAGGTCACTCGAACTAGATAAAAGGATCAACGATTTAAGATCTACTTTATTGATTCAAGATCTGAAGATAGGATTTGTGATCATCCATTGTTAACAGACTCCATTCTATGCGTGATTGATCATAAGGGAATCAAGTTATTTGTGTAGGTATACTTTGAAAGACTGAATATTTGAAGATTATAAGATTTACTTTTTGGTATTATGATCTTTGTGATACTTCGTGCACACTCGATTGATTGGGATCCGACAAGCTCGTTTATCTTGCATAAACATCTTATAACAAAAATTGATAGGCTTTCGGGATTGCCTAAATGTAATAACCGCAATCGCATGGTGCCTAACTAGTAGACAGCGGCAAGAACGGGTCGAACCCACAGGGAGCGGTGGAAAATACCGTAACCAATATTCCTAATTGACTAACTAGAAATGATATTTTTGGATTCTTGGAATTAAAGATTTAAAAAGAATGAAAACAAGAGAAAATTAATTAAATACAATGAGAAAGAGAGTCGGTAACCAGGGTCTACGGATTCCACTACTATTTATAATTATGCACCGAAAAGAACTCTAATTCCAAATATGTGTTTATAGCTTTGTTCTATTGCAACACCTATTATTGATATAATCTCCGATCATAAACTCGCATCTCCTAAGTATAGCCCATCAAATTTCTAAGCATGACCTATCGAATTATAATGACGAGAGAATTATCGAAAACATAATTTATAGATTCACAATTATTATTTGCTTCGTCTAAGCATAACCCATCAAAAGAATTAACCTAAGCATGAATTATCAAATACTAACAAATACAATTGCAAACTATATGAATTTACGAATTTAGGCTAATGTATCATACAAAGCCGGTGTGAACCAACTCATATTATAATAAAATCAATAAACATAATTATAGACTTCAAGATTCATTTTTATAGCCTAATACTAAAATAATTCCAATTTATTTCACAATGGTCTATGCTCAAAGTAGCTTTCTCCATGAACCCTAGTTACAAAATCTATCACACCATAGAAATGGATTTCTCAAAACCCATAAAAATAAATTACAAAAGAAAGAAATAATAAACCGATGTCACCGTTGTCACCCGGCAAATGATCGTCTTCCTCTCTTGTTGTATCTCCTCCTAAACCTTCACGGTTGCATAGAAAAATGCACAAGCTAGCTCCTCCTCGGTTGCCGGAACCAAAAAAGTAACCAGAACCTGTTGGAAAAACAGTACCTCCTCGAACAGACCCAACCGAGAACCCCCTCTCTCGTAGTAATGCACTTTCTTTTATATTGAGAATCCAAGTTTAGCACTGACTTTCCAATCTAGTGTCGTCAAAATGAGCCAAATCTTTATATATGTGGGACCCACTTCCTTAATCTTCATCCACTATGTTATTACTCTCACAAATAAAAGGTAAGTGCCTTTTCAACTTCCTTAAAAGAAATATATATATGAGTATCACCTTGTTTTGGAAAGACTGAATATGGTATCTTCATGTAATTTCCTTGTACGCATATATGCCAGCTCCTTTTTGTCCTTCTCTGCATGCATGCCTTTGACTTTCCTTATCATTTGGTGCGAGCAATTAGAGGTAACTTTGCATGGACTATCAAAGTGACGACATAATTGATTTCTTTCGGTTTATGCACGTCCAATCACGGAATAAATTTCCATCTTGGCTTTCATATTGTTGGACTTCTACCGGCTTGAGACGATGACATATATTGATGGTGTGTTACTGAATTAACTGGCCAACTCTGCTGCCCGTGACTAAGCACCACACCCGTAACCTTCAATTTAGCTCCCATTTAGTCATTTTATTGCACCGCTTTGGATTTGTTTGTAATTCCTGAAAACAACTTAAAACAATGTTATTAGCCTGAATATCGAGTTCTAGCTAATATAAATATGGGTATAAAATGTAGCATTTACGTGCTTATCAATCATAAGGGAATCAAGTTGCAGGTATACTTTGAAAGACTGAATATTTGAAGACTATAAGATTTACTTTTCGGTATTATGATCTTTGTGATACTTCGTGAACACTTGATTGACTGGGATCCGACAAGCTCGTTTATCTTGCATAAACATCTTATAACTTATTACACAGATCGGTGATCTATATTTTGGTATCTCTTTGAGATCTACTTTGATAGATTACGAACTAAGATTGATTAGTCTTTATATCTTAGTTGATCTAACTGATACAAAGGAGTTTATATTGATTATATGGAAGAAATTAGTCATTTATTGTTTCGGAATACGATCCAAAGGTGTTGAGTGATAGAAGTCTTCACAACAGGTATAACGACTTAAGACAGTGGAGTCTATCTTAGGATTCACGGGATGCTGGAGGAACCGAGTAACTTGGAGTTAGTTTACTTGGTCTCAACTATATGAAGTTGGTAATAGTCTTTGTATAGCGGCTTAATTCTGAGAGTATTCATAACTGGACAGGTGCCGGGGGTTTTATGTGTTTGCGGTTTCTTCGTTAACAAAGTCTTGTATGTCGTGTGATTTACTTTACTTCCGCATTATGTTGATTTTTCTTTATAATTAAAATAAATATACTAGTACGTTAATCAAACACTTAGTTTGATCCCATAGTTAGTTCATATTCCGGACTTTGACTATATACCAAATGTACATCTTGTGGTTGTTATCTTCTTGACAATTCCTTTCTATATTAGATCACACAAGGTGTGTCTTGAATAGGTGGATATCGAAAAGATTGTGGCGTACTTTGTACCCCGTTATTTTAGAATTTTCCTTCAATGTCAAGAGTGATAAATTTTTGTAGAGATATTAGCGATGCTAGTTTTTATTTATTTTTTATACATGGTAACATGAGCTTATAACATCTGAGAAGGGAAAATAATATTATTAAAAAAAATGTTGCAAATATTCATTAATAATCGAGGTTTACCACTTAAGTATTTTCATTTTCATGCTTTTTGAACGGCCAACCTGTTTTCTTTCCCCTTAATATTACAAATCTTAGAGATAAATGCTCTTAGAAGATACAATCATTCAAAAGACAAAAAATATACCAACAAATATTATTAATACTGTTATTCATATTCATCATCTTCTATAAATATGAGGTATATGATTTTGAACATCAATTTCACAACCTCCATAATTTAGTCACAACTTTGGTGATGACTAGCACAATAAAACAATTCTCATGAACTTAAGAAAATCACAACGACTTCTATAACTTTAAAATCAACCTGTCAAAGAATTTAAAACTTGTGCGTCTTAATAATACAATAAGATCTTATTTGTACGACCGTCATAGTAGTTATAAGCTTGCCCACTACTCTAAGAAAACCCTTAAAAAAATCAACAAAGATATGATTCATCTTTATGTTAGCCGTTGACAGTACAACACCTAGCTGCAATGACATGATGCAATGGTGTATCTTTTTATGAGTAAAGGTTATAAATGCATGAATGAATTCAATAATAAAAAGATGATTCAAAGAGAACTTTTTCAGGTTACCATACGAAGGAATGATAGTATATAATTGTAATTTCGTAGAAAAACAGTGATGTGATTTATGGAAAAAGTCTTTGTATCAGTTTAGATTGAGCAAAACTAAGTTCATTCACAAAAAGGACTGACTTTATATTATTGAAAACAAAATAAGAAGCCTTTGATTAATCTCATAAGAGCCAAATTAATTAATGCAAAGAAACACTGAATTTATCCAAACACTGCACGATCGCTTAAGTTTATCGAGAAAAAAATGCCAGCCATGAATTTATCTATTAATCACAAATATGGACCGCCACTTGTATAAGCTAACCCATAACATCAAGGGCTCAATAAAAATATGTATCACTCATTTTTTGTTATTACATAAGTGACATATGTTCCAGATACCTATTATTATTATTATTATTTTATTTTATTTTTTATTTTTTTTGTAATCGAGTTTATAATTAAAATTGTCCACTATGCAACATCCACCAGCATCATAAGAACCACCTACTTTCACCACCACTCACAAACACCTCACAACCACTTCATAACCACCACTATTATTACGAGCAAATTCACTATTTATCAATGGAGAGATATTTATTAGGATATATAAATAATGAGATACATATTATTATAAGAAACTAAAGAAACACTTATCTTGACAAATTAATGGGACGTTAATGAGCAAACTAAGACGGTCTAATGTAATTCTAACTTTCATACTTAGATATCATTTATGTGAACAACCACACTACGGAGGTAGGGGTTCGAACCCTGTAATTGTTGAAATCCACTCCAATTTAAGGAGTTTAGATGTAGTCTAGGGCATTTAAAAAAAAACACAAACGTGGATTTATCTTTCGGGAGAACAAATCATGGCCACTTTTTTTATCTTGCTTAACTTAGCCAGACCTTGACACCTTGTTTTGTATTTTCAACATGCAAAGGCTTACAGAGATTTAAGAAGCCTTGATATTTCCAACACTAATGTCTTGATAGAAAAATTTCCAATATGAGTTTCGGAAATGATGATAATATATCTATTTCCTTTTCAAATTTGAGCAAACCTGTATTTTCTATTCTATATCAGTTAATATCAACAGTATAAATCTACATATAAAACAACCGATATAAATATATACGACAATTATATGGCCCGTACCCGCCGGAACGGAATTGATGCACAAGGATACATATTAATAACGATCTTGGATCAATTTCAAACAGATACACATACGACATATGGGCGCCTGCAAATCATGCCTAGTGCTAACAATTCGATATGTGATTTATTTTTATTTTTTTTAAAATCGTTTGATATGTGACTCGGAGATAGACCTGTCAATGGTACTTATCGAAACAGATATGACTTCCACCATACCCATTACTGATAAGGATTACCGGATAGCCGATATCCGATAATATCCGACGGATATTCGAAAATATCTTCCATATCCGTTCCGATAATATCCAGTAATATCTAATAGTATTTCATTATAATGACAAATAACTTAAATTATTTTTTAGTCTTTCTCTGCATTTCATAAATTACAAAAAAATATCAAAGAACCCTAAAGAAATTCAACTAAATAAAACTAAATACCTTGACTAAATGCAAAAAATTCATTTTATAAATCATTACATTAAATTAGCTTTAAACAAAACTCAAATCTTCTTTGCCAAAATTGAAAAATTCTCCGCTTTTCTCTCAACCAACAAAACTAGTTGTGTTTTTGTTCTTCCATAATTGGACCGACCGACCGGAGGGCCCGAAGGAAGGGAGTCCCTTTTACGACCATTTTTTTGTAAAATGGAACCTAACGCAAATGTGCAATTTGATAAAAAAAAATTGGAAATTGTTTGGTAGTTTGCACTTGCTAATACCAAAATACCCATCCCTTTTAGTCCAATTACTATAACTCCTAATGTATCCTACTTTTTAAGGGGTATAATTGGCAAGCAAACTAGAATATAACATATCTAAAAATCTATGCCTTGGAGTTTTACAAATTTTATCTCGTTGGAAAGATTTTAAAGAGATCTACGCAATGAGTACAAACAACAATATCGGATTTTTACGAAAAAATCGGAGGTGGTTATCATTTTAGACACAATTTTCGAAAATTGAATGCATAACCATTATGCAAACCACCACAAAGGATGCATAACACATTATATATCCATATATTGGTTTATACATCAACTAATTTTCCCTTGCAACTAATAAAACGATGTACTCCCTCAGTTTCAGGAAAAACGATACTTTCACTTTAGGCACAATTTTCGAAAAGTGAATGCATAGTCATTATGCAAACCACCAAAAAAGATGCATAATACATTATGCAACCATATTTTGGTTTATGCATCGACTTTTACTCTATTTCAGGAAAAGTGATACTTTCACTTTTTCAATTTCGCCTATTTTTAGGCAAAAATGAAACTGTGAAAGTATCTCTTTTTCTAAAACGGAGGTAGTATATGCCTAAAAATATCATTCCAAAAAAAAAGATGCATAAGGGCAATTCCTATGGCAATCAACATTTTTTTTTTTGTTGAGCCACGTGGATGAACAAACGCATTTTTGCACTATGATAAATCAGAGCAAAATAAACAGATTTGGTTTTCAAGGGTCCCACTACTATTTCTTTTTAATATAAAATGTTTTTAAGATAAAGTTAAAATATAAAATATTATATTTGGTGAGATAAAATAGGATAAAGTGAGATAAAATATGAAAAAAAAATAATTGTAAAGTAAGTTTTGGGAATCAGGAATTGTACTTGGCGTGAGTGGAAGAGCCGCGGGCGTGTGATGATGGTCCATGCGTGTTTGGCACAACCGCCCGATGTTCCATCAAGCGCGTGTTTGTTCTTCCGTCTCACTCAACAAACCAACAACTTTGTTGGTTTGCCCATCCGTTTTTCATGATCGTTGAGTCCAGAGTGGGAGCAAAATGAACAAATTACAAGTTTGTTGAGTCCATAGGAATTGCTCTAACGAATTATGGAGCCACCACAAAGGATGCATAACAGTTTATACAGTTGTATTTTGGTTCATACATCTAGGGCTGCACAACGGGTAGGGTGGGTAGGATATGGCCTATTTCGCCACCCTACCCGCTGAATGGCGGGTAAGAAATTTTTACCCGCCACCCTACCCGCCAGTAAACGGGTAAGATCCTACCCGACCCATCAATTGGCGGGTCGGGTAGGATAGGGTGGCGGGTATAACCGTTTTTTGTTTTGTTTTTTTCTTCTTTCTATGTTCTGGACTGGTAACATTTGCAACCCCACTCAATGTTTTGTACAAACATGATAGAGGAATGTCACAAACACAAAATACATTTTCAAATTCACAGAGACAGGTTCATAAAAGGCAACATTTGCAACAGGTTGTTGCCCAACAGCATCAGTAGTCCCAAAATCAAAATCAGTTTGTATTTCAGTAGCAGTTTCAACATCCGGGTATGACGAAACATAGAGGAAATATTCAAACTCATTCAATGCACCTACATGATCCACAACAACAGCAGCATAATCTAATGCAGCCAATTCAGACGTCATCAAGTCAACAGCAAACACAATCTCCAATGGTACAATCAGCTACACAAACTGGGGTCGTACAAAACCAACAATCTTTTGCTCTTCAGCAACATTTACAGTCAGTTCAATGGCAACAGCATGCATCATGTTGAAGATAATACCAGCATACATATGTCACCATAGAGAAGTTTGAAGAATTAATGCCACAATGTTGAGAAAGATTGTGGATCATAGAAAAGCATGACATCATGTTGAAGACAACCAACATACATCATATGTCTGCAGCAACAGCTTTCACACAAGTAAGACTTCTAAACAGTGACCAGAACTAGAGCATCGACAAGGGATTCTTAGTTATCGCCATATTTTCACCCTTATGTAGCTGACGGTACCTATAGCTAATGATACGTCAGATTTCATACTTCATCTAAGATATGCACCTATAGTTCATACTTCATCTAAGATATGTCCCTATAGAAATAAGATATGTACCTATAGAAACATGCCAGATAAGTGACCAGAACTTATAGCATTTACAGGGGATGCTTAATTCTCGCCATATTTTCATCCTCTTACCACTCACGGTACCTATAGCAAATGAGATTGCATTCCTGGAATTATGGATTCCATAGTTCATCTAGCACCAACCAACTGTTTGTATAAATATTCGTTTCTAGAAAATGACATGACAAGATGCAGGACGATATTTTCAGCAACTTCCATTTATAACAATTGATATTTACATTAGCAAAGTTGAGATTCTTTTCACATTAGGACTCCAAACAGTTAAGAAAATGTAGTAGAATCTGGAGAATATACATGCCGAAAAATAAAACCCTTAGCGATGACATTGCAACAACTACGAATGTGATCTATACAGAGAGAGAGAGAGGGAGACAGACCTCAAATCATGCAGTATCATATTGCCTTCTTTTCTCTGGATCAGATAATATGCTATAAGAATATGCAACCTCTTTGAAAAGTTCTGAAGCTTCAGGATTATTGGCATTTTTATCAGGATGATACCTGATCAGAGTTTGAAGCTAAAACAGTTAGATTAAGAAAGTTGATATATGCACACGGGAGTAGTACAAACATCAAAGCAGAAACGTGGAACCAATAATATGCGATAATAAACATTGTATACATACTTTAAAAACACAAATTGGATGGTAACACTCAGTGGCACAGAATCATGGCACTTGGAATATGAATGTGACAAAATATAACAAGTAAATACCAAGTCATTGATCTGCAGCTGATCCAGAACATTACTATACTAACACATACCTTATTCTTCATGTGTATTCTTTAATCGTCATCTACAATGATGGAATAACCACTTAGATCACCAAATAGATATGCAACACATCAAAATTCAGTCAAATCTCAATAACCATTGGCAGCAAAATCACTCAAACTCAAATTGCCCACCAAAATCAAGCAAACAGGACTACAAATTTGATCCACTTAACCTAATCTACAATCATGGAATCTGTTTCTATAAAATACAACATAAAGATAAATTCAACAACAGCAAGTTTTATACCTGACTCGACGACGTCATCCTCGTCCGTCTTAGCTCCGAAAGTAGAAGGATCCATGTCAATTGGGGTACGCAACCAGTTTTGTAATAAAATCAAGGCCTCTACTGTCATGGGCCTTAAAGAACTTCGAAAATGACCAAGTATTCGCTTTCCAGTAATGAAAGTGGATTCAGAAGCAACAGATGAGATAGGGATAGCAAGTACATCTCTTGCTATGAGTGACAGAATGTCAAACCTAGCAGCATTGATTTTCCACCAAACCAATATATCAAATTTAAAACCTTCTTTGTCTTTAGTTGGTGAGTAAATTGGCTCCGCCAAGTATCTTTCCACCTCTGATTTTTAATAATCTTCCAATGTAGACAGCTGGATTTTACGTGCATCTCTATGAGCCTTATGCTTTTTCTTTCTAGTTAAAATAGAACACGAACTCCCTTGACTAGAACTAACACTAGTTTCACTTACAGACTCTGATGAGGCTAACACACTTCCCACAACTGAATATTCTGATTTATAAGCTGCATATAAGTCATCAAAATCTTCTCTCACTTTCTCTACCCAATTTTTTACTAGTCGTTGTTTATGCGCAGGATTATCATGCACAATCAAGTCTTTTATTGTTACAACCAATCCACGTTCTTTTTCCCTTGGATCAAGAAGAACATCAATAAACAACAAAGCATTCATTTTCTTGTAATCTCCCCAATACTTATTGTATTTCAACAACATTTTTTCACCCATATGGCTTAAAAAGGCATCGTCATCAGTATTTTGCCAATCATGTAATTCTCCACGAACATCACTAAGTTCTTCCAAAAAAGTATGTGAAGTGACATACGTAGATGCAGAGAACTCAACGGTGGCTTCATAAAATACCTGTACAAACAATACAAATTGTTATCTAAATAATTTGTAAAAGCATTTGTGGCCAGTAAGACATCGATTAAGCTAATATCGAACATAACATTCTGACCTTGTGTTTATCATGCAATCAGTTCTAAAATGATTGAGAAAGAAGCTTAAAATACCTGTAGAAACTGAACTAGCACTCGAGCATTAGACCAATCATACTTTTCGGGAGCATGCACTCGAGGCTTTTTCTTCTTGCCTTTTCTCCGACCAGCTAATGGTTCTTCGGGAGAATCCGAATCAGATGAACTAGATTCTAGTTTATCAGGAACGCCTGTACTATCAATATCATCAATATCAGCACCCATTGTTGGTTCATCAGGAATATCGAAAATAAACCTATCACGAAATGCTTTGTCTGACCGTGCTAGCCTTATAAAGGCCTTTTCATACTTCTCTGCAGCATCCAGCATTAAGTAAATGGAATTCCACCTAGTTTTGACATCTAATACTGATCCTTTTTTATATTCTATCCTCTCAAGAGATACAGCATCTAAGAACTTTTTCATTCTAGCAGGAGAGTTCGTGATGTATTTAACCACCGACCTGATTCTAAGCACTGAAGTATGATACTTCTTCAACCCATCCTTGACAACTAGAGCTAATACGTGGGCAGCACATCTGACATGCAAATGTTTACCACTAACAATTGAGCTTCCCCAACTTACAACTCTCTCTTTGACATATTCAATTGCCTTTGTATTGGCAGAAGCATTATCAAGAGTGATAGTAAAAACCTTTTCAAGCCCCCACTCTATCAAACACTTCTCTAATGCTATTCCAATTTGTTCCCCTCAATGACTAGTGATTAAACAAAAACAAATGATTCTTTTGTGTAACTTCCAATGATCATCAATAAAGTGAGCCGTAACTACCATATAATTGTAGTTTTGAATGGACGTCCATGTATCGGTTGTTAGACAAACCCTTACCTTGTTCATCTTGAAATAATTCACCAGATTGGCCTTTTCACTCACAAATAATTTGCAGATATCACGATATACTGTCATCCGAGATGGAAGTTTGAACCTTGGCTCTAGATACCTACAAAATGCCTTAAACCCTTCTCCTTCAACCATTCGGAAGGACTGTTCATCCATGACAATAAACTTTATCAATGCTCTTCTACAAGCTTCTTGACAGAACGTAACCCCAACTATTTGCTGCTCATCTTCCATGATAGGCTGAAAATCAAGAGAGTGTTGACCCGATGACCCAGATTCTAGGGTATCTTTATACTTGTTACACTTAGTCAAATGATAGTTTAAATTTGTAGTCCCGTAATCCTTACCACCAACCCTATACCTACCACTACCAGCTTCACAATAGTTGCACTTCGCCCATTCATTACCATCTGCATCAAAACTCGTCACAAAATGTTTCCATGCCCAAGATGTTCTCTTCCGCTTCTTACTTCCGCTGATCCCAGGTAGAGAAGATGGTGGAGGTGGAGGTGGCGGAGATGCAACAGTACTAGCACTTCGTTGCACGGATTCAGATGCAGCTTGAGAGGGAGGTCTCTATGACATCTCTTCTGTAATCTCAACCATGTTTGCTCATACCAAGCCTGCACAAACTAAACCATGTTTAGTGACTTTTCCTGATGAGAAGATCAGTCTCAATAAGGACTTTTGACTAACTGGGCAGTTAAAGTGGAATAATTACATAAGATTTGCAAATATTGTATCATTTGTTCCTGCACTTAACTACGAGCTCGGAGAATCAATTCACATTTTTTCCTTAAATGACTTTCCTAGAAATGTTATCAAGAAAAACTAATATTTTCGAAGAACAAGCGACAAAGGCAAAACATTTAAATAGTCTAAGGTTACCCAGAAGAGTTACACAGAAATAACAAAGCGACAAAAGCAAAACATTTTATTTGCGGATGCATTATCGAGAGTGATGGTGAACACTCTCTCAAGCCCATTTTTTACCCACCTTTCTTAGCTACATGCAGAGACAACAGAGTACTTAAGATTAAGAGATAATCATTCATATCTTACCACAGAAGGCAATACAAGTGAAAAAGCTTTAGCCCCCTGTAACTTCCATTTAATAGATATAGATAATTTCCTGGCATGAAAAAGGAGAGCACAATCAAGGACTAATCAGATTGCATCATTTTCACTAGAAACAACTGGAAATGTTAGTTACATTCATACATGCTGGTACCTACAGAATAGACATTCATAGTCATAAAATGATCCATAATTAATACATGCTGGTACCTATAGAATAGACAGAATGGACCATAAACTATATTTACAGTTGAATTTCAGGTACTTTTTAACAGTTTTACTCATCAACCACTATTCCAAAGGATCCATAAGTAATTACTAGAAAGAGTAAGATACAATATCATCAGTAGACATCCTATATCATCAATAGTAGTCTTATATTGTTTTCACATTAGACAGTTCAGTTTTATAGGATATTTTTCTTTATTGTCATTGATGAATTAGACTCATATGAGTTGAAACTATGTTGATCAAAAAAAGTAACCCCTCAATCCCAGAACTGTAAGCTTACTCATAATTGGGGATTACCTAATAATAACATTAGAAGATCACTAACTAAATTAAAATCAACTTTTAGTAAACCTTAAAAATCAATTTAAAAAAACCTAGAAATTACTTCAAATAACTTCACAATTAACTTCGAATCAGAAAGAAACCAACCTTTGATGAATTTGGAATTGTACTTCAACTCGAGATCGTATCCTGCAACATGCATGAAATCGTAAAACCCTAAAAAAAATTTAATCAATTTAACGTAAAAAAATAAAATGAAACAAAATCAACTTTGCAGTTAGATCTTACCTTGAACCAATCGATTAAAGGGTTTTAAACAAGACCCTGAAAGATGAACATGAGATCGAGAAAAGTAAGGTAGAGGAGAAATAGATTTGAGAAAAGAGATAGGGAGAGGACGATGAATGATTTGTGACAGTGAGTTTCGATCTTTGATGTGAGAGTGAGGTTCCTCTTCGATTTCTAACTTGGATTTCTAATTATTGATGGAATAAACAAGATTTTCAATCTAGGGTTCTCGGAGGTGTGTAGAGGGAGAATCGTAGAAGTATGAAGAGGAGAAAGAAACTGAATTTAGTTTTTAGGAAAAAACCTAAAATCTAGTGTTGAGTTGATTAATAAAAAACCAACGGCAGAGATGATCAATAAGAGAAAGATCAACGGCTACTATAAGCTGTTATATAAATAGGCGGGTAGGCGGGTAGGGTAGGATAATTTGGAGCTTTACCCGTCACCCTATCCATCAAACAGCGGGTAAGAAATCTTTACCCATCACCCTACCCATCAAACGGCGGGTAGGATAGGATACGGGTAAATCAGTGGCGAGTAGGGTAGAAATGGAGGGTATGGGTAGGGTATGTGCACCCCTACATACATCCACTAATTTGGTTATGCAATCACTTAAACGATATATATGCCTCAAAAATAATATTCCAACAAAAAAAAGATGTATAACGCTTTATGCAATCAACGGTGTTTCGGTTTTCTTCGGTCGGCCCTCCCCACCGTGACAACGATGTTCTAGTATTTTTATTTCTAAATCTTCATACACGACCAAGTTAACAACTACATATATCATTCAAAAAATAAATAAAAAAGAATACATATACATTCTTTAACGGATATCAAATATTATCCTATAAGATAATACATTTTTCGTATCCGTCTTATTAAATAAAAATATTCGATAAAAGTATATGTATCCGACAACCATTGTTTGAAATTTCGGATAATATCCTAACTATTCGAACGAATTTGGACGGATATCAAATATTAAGTTATCCATTAACATGCCTGCTCGGGGAGTGTCAACCTGACTGACTCAGATGCCAAAAGACAAAGAAGCATAGGGCCGGATTTTAGGAGTTTCACTGATATTCAGGCAACCCGATTAGAAATCTAAGAGATAGGATTAGATGCATGACCCGTTTATCAAAATAGTATAGGTAAACGATTTTTATGGGTTGACACTACAGTTGACGCTCACAACACTCTTTCTTTCTTTTTCTTCTTCTTCTTCTCTCTCCGTCTAACACACAACACAACAGCTTCTTCACTCTCCTCTTAATCAGGAGCCCTCTAATACTCCCACTTCCTCCTGTTTCTGCAAAATTAGATCTCAAATTCCGGCAATCTTTATCGGAAAAATCAAGATTCACGGCAACTTTATCTACTGAAAAGAGACTACCGTTAAACTTAATTTGGATATATTACAATTCTCTTGTGAGTTTTTCTTTCCGATTTCTTTATCATTTCTTGATTTGGTAGAATTTAGATCTCATTATGTGATTTGAAGATCTGGTTACTATTATTGTATGCCCTGATCTGAAGTATTTATGTGGATCTTATTGTCGGTGGTTGTAGAGTTCTATCAGACGTCTATTTCACTTTGATTTTTGACTTGGCTTATTATATTTTCGATCTGATCTTGTAATGTTGTTGATTCTTTTTATGAATTTGTTCTTTTTTTCGTTTCTCTAATGGTTTTGATAAGGAATCATGAGAATGGATATTGAAATAATGAAATGAAACCTGAACTATAACTATTTCTTGTTTGTGATCTTTAGACTTGGAAAAAGAATGTTGCAATTGAGTGATTGAATTTGATTCATTTTAAATGTTGTTCTTTGGCTTGACTATGAACTGAAATGCCTGCTAGGGAGGATTTGCTAAAGAATGATTGTCTTGGTATAGTTATTAGGATTATCCAAGTTAAATCAGGTTTTAGGCAAGTGATGATTTTAGGTTAGTTTCTTAGTTAAAGAGAAGAATTTCTCATCATGAAACACGTGTTCCTTTTTGCGCTCATCATGACTGTACTTTGTACTTCATGTGTAGGTAAGCTGTATGTATTGGTTTACAGTTTCGTGCTTGCGTACTGTTTGTATGTAAGCTGTATGTATGTATTGGCCTTATAGTTTCGTGCTTACTTGCAGATTGGCTTTCTTGTTGCATTCAGACCTAATTCTTCCATCAACTGTTGTTCTGTATTTTTGGAGAATGACCTGTTCATTATGTTGAAAGTATATCTTGTCTGTTTCTGATACGGTGGTTGTGAGGTTCTTGCGACCCAATTAGACGTTGCTCATTGGCAACCGAAACTAATATATCTTACAAATAGCATAGCTTATATTATTCTAGGCATAAAATTAACTTTGTTCATTTGTCTCAATGTTTTCCAGCTTCATAGTTTTGGGATTTTGGAAGTGGAGCTGTTTCCTTCCAACTATCAGTATACCGGTGACAAATTTTCAAGGATGTGGATATCCTTTCGGGTTTAGATGACTGTGCTGGAGTATGACTGCGATCTTGGTTTTTCTGGTTTCAACTAGAAACTAGAAAAAAATAAAAAATTCCTCAGATGGTTTGACAAGTTAAGAGTGAAAAGAAACGAATACGAGACAAGATGATAGGCAGACCACTTGTGTTGACGTATCTATACCTTTTACTATACATATTTTTATCCTCGGGGGTTATTTTGTATAACAAGGTACTGTATCCTTGCCATAGTTCTGATGTTTGTGCATGTAACACATTCATATTTAATAGTTCTTTGAAGTACTGTCCAATTTTACTGGATAATTATTCTCTTCTCCAAATATTTAATCTGAGTAGAATATCATTGCACTACATCATTCGGTTCTGCATAACCTGTATTTGCACAGTCCATTGTTTCTACTTCCAATGTTAATATTGACTATTTTTTGCTAGAAAGGGTTGATTGTAATTGGCAATGATTCATGATGTATTTTATACTTCCTATAAACCTGTCACTGAAGTTGAAATGATTTGTTTTCATTCGTTTGCAGTGGGTTCTTTCTCCTAAATACTTCAATTTTCCGTACCCGATTACATTGACTATGATTCATATGGGATTTTCTGGCTTGGTAGCATTTATTCTTGTTCGGGTTCTGAAGGTACACTCTCCAAGTAACCATTGGTATTTTTCTATCAGGAATGTACATATGTGCTTCATTTTTATTCTTTCCTACTTCATAATTTGTTGTCCTCTTAAAATATACTAAAAGTCACGTCCATTGAATGTAGCAGTAGAAGTGGCCAAACCTTGTGTGATCAATACCCAAATGGAGTAGTGATTTTGTCTAGAAGAGAATAATTTCTTGCAAAAAATCTGTAAATCAGGATCAAAATCTAAGCCCTCTCTTTGTTATGTTAAATTCAGAGCACTGAAAGCCCTGCAAACTGGGTTGCTTGTAGCTGAAATGTTATTAGTCGTTCAGTTTGGTTGTCCTGTGTAGCCCTTTTATTTTGACTGTCTTATCTGGCTCCAGAAGAACTACTAAACATGGTTGTTGTTTACGAACTTGTAGAATAATTATAAATGATGCAACAGCGCCCAGTACGAAATGACTCGCTCATATTTAGTTATTGGTAGCTTATTTACATGGGTCTAATGTGTAACATGGACATAACAAATAATTTTGGTTCAGATTTTTTTTATCCTATTACATATTTTTTGTATCTTACTGTTTGTTGCTTTTGTTTTTTGCAGGTTGTAGCACCTGTTAAAATGACATTTGAAATGTATGCCTTTTAAACTTTTATATCTGTCTCCTGCTTTTAGCATTTTCCATGTTACTTTTTCTCTTGATTCTTAAAACTTCAAATATTTATTTTGTGGTCATGCAGATATGCAACTTGTGTGATTCCCATAAGTGCTTTTTTTGCATCAAGCCTTTGGTAAGCATAATTCTGATTTAATTTGTCCCGTGGTAGCTGCTCATATTTTTGTTTAGCGTCTCTTATATTTTATGCCTTGGTGTTTGTCTAGTGCTCTGTGCTGCCTCCGTCCAACGAAAAATGAAAGGCCCACATTTTGTGGGATGGATGTAGTATTTGATAAGCTTAGCACTATATTGCTTAGTTTTAGGGGTTGCCAAGATACACTCAGACCTTTTTAATTTGTGTTGGTACATAAACTGGCCCAATAACAAGTCTTTGGCAGTTCATGCATATTAGAAATTATTTGCAGCCATTTAAATGCTAAATCTCAAGTATTATTGCCCAGCATAACCTTTTCACAGCAAGTAATCTCCTCTTAGTTTTTGCTTAGAAAAGAAGGCACTTGAATTATGATCTGTAGCTCCTAACAGGTTATTCCATTGTTTTCCTCCTGAAGTGTGTGTTCCTTCTTACAGGTTTGGTAACACTGCTTATCTGCATATTTCCGTCGCCTTCATTCAGATGCTCAAGGCTTTAAGTATGGTGATGCTATGTTCATTATGTCTTGCAAGTTCCATACTGTATCTTTGAAGAATTTCTAAAATATCTTGTTGTCTTAAATTTGGTATTTGCAGTGCCTGTGGCAACATTTGTCATGGCTGTTATATGTGGTACCGACAAATTAAAGTGTGACGTGTTCACAAACATGTTGCTGATCAGTGTTGGCGTTGTAATTTCCTCTTACGGGGAGATTCATTTTAATGTAGTTGGTACACTATACCAGGTTACAGGCATATTTGCTGAGGCTCTGAGGCTGGTTTTAACTCAAGTCCTTCTCCAAAAGAAAGGCTTGACACTAAATCCTGTCACCAGCTTATATTACATAGCACCGTGCAGGTATATATATTTGTTTCTTTGACATCTTCATTTTCTATTTTGCAGTTTGTAAATTAGGAAGTGTCATTAGGGCGAATAATATTGTATAAGAAGACACCGTATCTATATCCTTGTCAATGCAGCTTAGTTGGTTCGAAGTATTATTTTGTATAAGAAGACGGTGTATCCCCCCCTGACATGCTTTTCCATGTCTTCTTCTCTGCAGTTTTGTTTTTCTCTTTATCCCTTGGTATTTACTGGAGCAACCAGAAATGGAAGTTTCCCAGATTCGATTCAACTTCTGGATATTTTTCTCGAATGCTCTTAGTGCTCTTGCTTTGAACTTTTCAATTTTCTTAGTGATTGGTAGAACTGGAGCAGTCACCATCCGTGTCGCTGGTGTTTTGAAGGACTGGATATTGATTGCTCTTTCAACAGTTATCTTTCCCGAATCTACAATTACTGGGCTGAATATTATCGGCTATGCGATTGGTACTTCTCTTCACCGTTTAGTCCTTAAAGTCTCTATAATGTTACGCATGACTCTAAATGTATATCTGGATGGCACCGTGTTCTGTTTTCAGCTCTTGTTGGTGTTGTCATGTACAATTACTTGAAAGTCAGGGAGGGGCGTGGATTACAACTTCCATCTGAAAGTGTCGTGGATAGAACAGCTAAGGTACACTTTTCTCCTCAATACATGTTACTATTCCACAATTTATATTGTTTCCCCTCACTAGTGCGCGCTATTTCTATTGCTTTGTTGTGATAGTGTTACTCCATCCAGATTTTCTTCATGCTGCAACATGTTTCCTGTCTAAACACTCACGTTCTAAATATCTGTCTAAACACTTAAGTTCTAAATATAATTACTAATGCAGGACTGGAAGTTAGATAAGAAATCATCTGACCTGTATATACCCAATAGTGTTAAAGACGGTGGCGGTGGAGGAAATGAATCTGCTTCTGATCCGAAGGTGGATGAGGAAGCACCTCTCATCCCATCTTCACGAACATTATCTCACATTGGTCGAAGCCAGGTTACTAGTCATACTGCTTGATGATTCAATGTGTGTTGGTGATTTTTTTCTTTCTTCTAAGAACTTTCTCAGCAGTAGAGGCTTTTTCCTTTCGCAAAAAGGAAGGAGACGAGGGAATGAATTCCTGTTTAGAAAAACGTAGCTGTAGCGTAGTAGTTAACAGGGCTTTTCTTTTGTGAAGAAATATCATTCTTTGCAGAGCATGTTAAATTTTGCTTATTTCAGAAATTCACAACGGTGGTATAATATTCCTTGTAGAACAACTTCATTTTGTAGTGGAAGTATAATTCTTTTCTTCCGTCTTTCTTTCTTATAATTGATTGATTGTTTGAGAATTGGTTCATAGCAAGTACCCCGCTTATAAGGTGGTGTCTTAAGCAAACTTTGAGTAGCGTGCTATTATTCTAAAAACCTATGTTCCTGTTATACCGAGTTGGAACTTGGACTAGCATGTAATATCTTGTGTGTACTAAACCATCTGATAACACATGTAATAGCATGTAATATCTTGGACTAGCATGTAATATCTTGGAGAACAACTTCATTTTGTACTAAACCATCTGATTGAACATTAATGAGTACACTGAGTGTACGAAAGTTCTTTTATTTCCTGGATGGAAATGAATTCGGATTATAACAATCTATATCCCCCTGGACCACCCTCCCTACGCCACCATGTTAGAAAGTTGGAGTTGGTTAGCAGGGACTCTGAAGTTGGATTTTACCTGGACGGAAACGGGATCCATCTTCAAACTGTCTGGTATTATTAATCACCTTACTAATTACAAGGCTTTCAAATTGTTCCTATCGAAAGTGATAAATGAACAAGATTGGGAACCAGGCGAAGCAGCACCATACTCCTTACTGTATCGGGGTCTCTTATTGAAGTAAATGCTGGTAGCATAAGTTTTATTATAAACTAGAAGTGAAGTCATCTGCAAGTCTTGGCAGGTTTTGTTTTTCAAGTGCTCACCGGTGGCCCAATTTTATAGGGGATTTACTCTCTAATTCTCAACAATTCTCTCATGTGATGCATGTATTACCAAATTGATTAGGAAACTTATTTATTTAAATACCCCTCAAAATCTACCTCTTGTAATATACTTTTATTCAATTTTTAAAAATAGCCCTACCTTCTGAAAAATAGCTCTACCTTCCAGAAGTGGACGCATTTTATACAAGTTGCTTCCAAAAGTGGAAGCAACTTTCTCAAGTTGACTCCAAAAAAATTATTTTTAACCCCTCGGGGGTATTTGTGCAAGGTCAACCAAAATGGAGGGTATTTATAACATTCCCACAATTGATTACCTACAGCAAGAAGGATTATTGGTGACCATTCTAGGAGTCCCAATGATACTCATACAGAGACACAAGATGCATTAAAAGATGTCTCGCGTGTTTCTGAGTAGTTTCTGTAGCTGTAACCCTTCATTCAAACTTAATTCAAAGCTAACTATAACTAATTTTTCTAATAATAATTGATATTCAGAAACTCCAAAAATAGTTGCACTCGGGAACCATATTTGATCATATTCAGAACGAGAATGATCATAATGACATCGAGAGAGGAAATAAGCAAACACCAATATCGGAACTACTCTTGAGGACAACAAATAATGACAATGATATTGTTGTGCATATGCGGTGAGACAAAAGCTTGTTAAAAGAATAACAGATGCTCATCCAACATTCTCATACTCTCTACATAATGTTGGTGAAACACCACCTCTTTATCTTGCTGCTGGACAAGGATTATATGCTTTTGTCGTCCAAATCTTGCAGATATGTCCCCTGCTCATAGTGGCCCTCGTGGTAGAACTGCTTTATATGGAGCAATTGAGAATTGATGTGTTCTTATGATAATCAAGAAATCAAGATTGAGACGGAGATGAAGATATTCTATTACAGTAAAACCAACGTTACGGAAAGAATAATATTCAGACCCATTAAGTACTGTCTGTTACAGGACTATGTCAAAGATATTTGACTACTAAGGGTTATTGACTTTGTCAATACTAATGGACGTTGACTAACATTCCTATTAGCCCCCCTCAAACTGATAATGGCTAACAGAAATCAGTTTGAAAGACACAACAACATATAAAAGAAAAATATTCAACTCACAAGGAGGAGAAAAACTATAACAACAATTCTAAGGAACATAAAAAGAAACATGTCTAGCATGACATGGAACAATATCATAAACTGCAGAAGTAGATATATGAGAAGTATCAGATGAAAATTTTCCAGAAACAACAAGGTGACAGTTTTCCAGTTGAAATAGAATCATCATATGTACTCTGACAAAGACTGGCTGAAGTAGAGGCAGGAGAACCAAGTAATTGTTGTAGTAGAGAAGTAAATACAGGAGCACATAATCCTTTTGTGAATATATTTGCTAACTGATTTTCTGGATCTATATGTTGAACATTGAGAAATCCACTACTGACCAATTCCTTAACCACATGATATTGGATCTTTATATTCTTTGTCATGTAATGACAAACAAGATTAACAGACAAGTATATTGCACTTGTATCATCACAGTAAAGTGAAATAGGCAATTTTAAACTAATATGTAATTCGGACAATAATGAAGAAAGCCACTCCAGTTCAATTGTTGCCACAGATAAACATTTATATTCTGCTTTGGCTGTAGATCTTGAGACTGTTGGATGTTTTTACTAGACCAAGAAACTAATGAATCACCAAGCAAATTTGCATATCCACAAGTTGATCAGATGTTTCAGAATAATTTCCTCAGTCTGAATCTGTATAAGATGTTAACTTTTCAATATCACCTTTCCTTAATGTGATACCATATCCAATAGTACCTTTCAAATACCTAAGAATTCTTTTGACCAACAACATATGAACATTTGTAGGAGCATGCATAAACTGACTCACATGATTAACTCCAAAACAAATGTCAGGTCTTTTTAATGTTAGAGCATTGCTCGGTCGAACTCACAAGTGTTGTTATCTCAAGCTTGTTGTCAAATTTAGTTGTCAGGACTATATATTGATTTCTAGTCTACAATTAGTTAAGTCTCAGATTAGGATAGAATATGTAGTTGAGAAACGGACATCACAGCGGTCATCACTGTGTTCTACCATTTGAAGGCGAAGATCAACCGAAGCTTTTGGAGAACTTCTTCAACAAAAGGTAAGTGAAGACTGACGATGTCGCGTATCTACTTAGACTATCTTAAGCATATCAAGAATTTCAAGTCAAGTTTATCTTGGTAATTAGTTCTCGAAATATATGACTAAGCTTTATGAACATTTGTTCATACTTGATGAATTTCGGTTAAGGACAATCCATTGTTCGTAATCAAAATTATGATTCAAAATTATCATTCGAAAATAGCCTGGAACAATGATATGTGTCATTGATATTATTTGGGAATGTTTCAAATTGATTTAGAGAGAAATATAAAACTACTATTATTCTCGGATACAAGACAATATGCATACCAGTCTTACAAACTGGGAGAACTATTATAGGTCCGGAACCGTAGTACATGTACCTAGTGTTAGAGCACTGCTCGGTCGAACTCGCAAGCGTTGCTATCTCAAGCTTGTTTGTCAAGTTTAGTTGTCAAAACTATAAGTCTTGATTTCTAGTCTACTTATAGCTAAGTCTCGGATTAGGATAGAAAATGTAGTTGAGCTTTAGACTTCACGACATTCATCGATTGAAGACGAAGAACTACTAAGAGGATCTTGTGGAACTTCATCAACAAAAGGTATGTGGAGACTTGAACTCATCTATCACTCAAAAGTCTATCTACTTTATCTCCTATTTGAGACAAAAGTCTTATAGCTATATAGACTTCGATTACACACATTTGATATTTCGAGCTAAGTTTAACTCGCTTACATATTTCTCGAAATATGTTTTGGTAAGCTTTCGCTTTAACCAAGTTCATCTTATATTCTTGACGAAAGTCAAAAGATGATCATGTGAAAATCGCTTGGTAACATCTTACATGATTTGTGTGAGACAGTCATTTGATGTAGACTCGGAATGTTTCAAATTGATCTATCGATCACTTGAAAATTGCTTTGAAGCTAATAAATTGTGTGAGAAAGCTATTTTCGTCTTCTAAGAATGTTTCAATGATTGAACTGGGAGTTTAGAACAATTAAACATGATTGGATATAGCACAGTATGAGTACATGTATGCTAACTGTTGCAAGTTATTCCAAGTCCGGGAACCATAGTATGCATACCCGTATGCGTACTAGTTGGTTAGTTGAAAGTCCGGGAACTTAGTATGCATACCCGTATGCGTACTGGCGTAAGTTCAAGTCCGGTAATTCAAATGAGTTTGGTGTTACGCGTACCCATTCGTATACTGGCAAACCCAAACCAACTCCGACCACTTAGGTATGCGTACCCGTTTGCATACTTGAGTAGGTTATGTTCTAAAATCGGTTTGTTCATGAACTAATACATTTATAAATTAAGAAATGCAATCTTTTGCAAACCGTGGCTATAATGTTCATGAATTGATTCGAGTGAATCAAATCGATTTTGCTTCAATTGTGTCTTGTATACTTCTATGAGAATATAAACAATTGAACAACTCTATAACTAGTTTCATTTGAGTCATTTGAACTAGTTGTGTTAAGATGAACAAAGTTGATATGAAAGTGTTTATATAGCTAACTTAGGTTAACTATTATTGAGCTAACAAGGTGTACACGTTTAGGTATGGTTACCCATATCTAAAAGAAGTCACTTTTCATGTGTGTGTAACAAGCTAAGTTCGATCTAACGGTTGAAAGATATTAGCTTGAGTCTAATCAGGTTTTCATCTAACGGTAAATATTGAATGCTTTGTTACCAAGGTAACCTTGATTGCAAACCCTGATTTGAAGACTATATAAGGGAGAACTCTAGCAACTGGGAAACCTAATCCCCACAACTCATGTGTGATACAAGTTGTGACTAGAGTCGATTCTCCTTTAAAATAGGGTTTTCTAAAACCATTATAGGTTAATGACTTAAAGACTTCATTGGGATTGTGAAGCCCGACCCAACTATTTTCTCTGTAGTTGTGTGTGCTGATCTTGCTGTATTCTATAATATTGAGTACTATCTTCTCTGAGATTTGCTCGAGATTTAATCTCCGATAGGCAAGATAAAAAGTAGTCACAAACATCTCCGTCTCATCGTTTGTGATTCCACAATATCTTGTTTCGCTACTATACGATTAAGATTATTGTGAGGTGATTGATATTACTAGGCTGTTTTTCAGGAATATAAGTCGGTGTATCAATTGGTTCCTATTCACATTCATTTATCAAAAGACGGAACAAAACTCATAGGTATTTATGTGGGAGAAAAATTTATCTATTCAATAGACTTTTCTGTGTGAGACATATTGGTTTATCAAGTCTTCGACTTTGGGTCGTAGCAACTATTAGTTGTGGGTGAGATCAGCTAATGGAATCAAGTGCGTAGAGTCCTGCTGGGATTCAGAGGCGTAAGGAATGCGACTGTACCTTGATCAGTGTAAGATTGATTAGGGCTCAACTACATTCCAGTCCGAAGTTAACTTGGAGTAGGCTAGTGTCTGTAGCGGCTTCATACAGTATGGTGTTCAAATCTGGACTAGGTTCCGGGGTTTTTCTGCATTTGCGGTTTCCTCGTTAACAAAATTTATGGTGTCTGTGTTATTTCTTTTCCACATTATATTTGTTTATATAATTGAAATATCACAGGTTGTGCGTAGTTCAATCAATTAGATAATCCAACCTTCGGTTATTGATATAAATTGATTGATACTTGAACATTGGTCTTTGGTACCGTTCAAGTTGATTCGCATAATAATCAGGCTGGCGGATTTCTATCTGTTTGATTTGCTGATTACGTTGTGAAACAGATATACAACTCTTGGATATATTTCCATTGATTGAGTCTGACTGTCTAGTTGATTCTCTTAGAATTATATTGGAGTTTGTCCATACAGATTGCTTAAACGAAATATTGGATGAGGTTGTTAGACCCCCGTTTTTTCACCTAGTACACGTACCGAAGTAGCTATATGTCGACAACAACTTTTTGGTACGCATACCAGTATGCATACCTTAAAAAGTCTGTGAAATCGTGAACCCGGAACGGTACACAAACCAGTACCGTACTAAAATATATCTATCAGTTTTGGAACCGGTGTGGTATCATACCCCGTACCCATACCGAAAAAGTTCTGTATGTTCCAAAACTTTAATTTGTCTTAGAGTACACATACCCGATATACGTACCATGGCAAATAAGTTCAAGAAAAAGGTTTAAGTATATGTACTTTCCCTGTCGAATAATTTTCAGATGCACATAAATTATTTATGAGAAATAATTAGCATTTGAACAATCTCTAAAAACACTATAAACATATTTGATCACATGATTGTGACTCAAGATTAAAGTCTTAAGTGGTATATGAAAATTCTCAAGCTTATAGTTCAGTTGGCTAGTCTCGGCTAACCATTCATGAACGTTGTCTTTATACATGGTTCGGTTACGGTTCATCCTAACCAGAGTGTATATCTTGATATGTCAATCATATTTCAAAGATTCATCTAACGGTGAATATTGATTGCTTGGTTCCAAAGCTATCTTAGCTTAAACCTAAAGCAACCTATGCTTTAAAAGCCAATAAAAGGGGAACCTCAAGCAACTAGGATCTTTGAATCCCGACACTACTTTTTTGTGTGTCCTAATTGTAAACTAGAGTCGTTCTCTTCCTAAAACCCTTTTAGGGTTTAGCGACTACAAAGACTTTATAGGGATTCGTGAAGCTAGGTCCAGCTATTGTTTATCTTGATAGCTCGAGTATCCTGATCTTGATCGATTGTTGAGCTTGCTCCATCAATCAAGATAGATAGAAATCATCAAAGTTCTTTTCGTCTCAGAATTTTTTGATTCCACAAGTTTAATACTTATGAGGTGAATAATAATCTAGGCTGCTCTTCGGGAAGCATAAGTCCGGATTTTGAGGTTAGCTAGACTTTTTCTTTTGCTATCGATTTCCAGTCTCACCTTGATCTACGATCAAAAAGGAAATCACACATATAGGCTTAACTGTGGGAGGCGGATTGGTTGAAAGTCTTCAATTGAGTTAAAGAAAGTCATAGGCTGTAAAGGACGTCATCTAAGGAATATCATTTGCGCAGAGTCCTGTTGGGATTCAAGAGGCGTAAGGAGCGCGACTTTAACTGAATTGCTGTGAAGGTTTAATTCGGCCTCATCTACATTTCAGTCCGGAATTAATTGGTAGTAGACTAGTGTCTGTAGCGGCTTAATACTGTTTGATTCCACAAGTTCAATCTGGGGTTTTTCTGCATTTGTGGTTTCCTCGTTAAAAAAAATTCTGGTGTCTGTGTTATTTCTTTTCCGCATTATATTGTTTATCTTTATAATTGAAATATCACAGGTTGTATGTAAATTCAATCAAGTAGATACATCCATCCTTGTTTGTTGGATTCGACTTGATTGATTATTTGGAAATTGACCTTTGGAATCTCCCAAGTACTCTTATACGTAAATCAGGTGCACAGACTATTCTCTGTAAACTTTCTGATTTTTAGAGAAAGGGATATAATTCTAGATATTATTCCTTGATTGAGATTCATTACGTTGAACTCTCAGAATTGTATTTAAGTTTGTCTATACCTATTTCCTAAGAAAAAGTTGGTGGTGTATTTTGGTACCCCAGTGTTTTGAATTGGTATCAGAGCAGGCAAACACGTTAAGACCTAATAAGTTTGTGTTTGAAGCGATCTGACTATATGGACAAAAGTGTAATCTCGATAAACGTACCGCTAGCATTTGATGGCTCAAACTACTTATGGTGGAAAATTGCTATGCGTTTCTTTTTACAATCCTGTGACTTTGAGACATGTAAACTTGTAGTTATTGGATACGATGCGCCGATAGTTGTTAGAGACGGAAGAACTGTTGCGAAGCCATTATGAGAATATAGTGATACCGAGATAAGTGTTGTCAAGCATAATTTTGAATGGGTACACGCTATTATCCACGCCATAAGCCCAGATCTTCAGCACCATGTGACTTCGTGCACTAGGTCTAAAGATGCTTGGGATATCTCAGAAACCGTATTCGAAGGAGATACCTCAGAGAAATAAGCTAGGCTTAAAAACCTAAATTCTGACTAGGAAATTCTTCGTATGTCTGATGAAGAATCGTCTGATGAGTTTATTCAAAAAGTGTCTGGAATTTTTAATGCATGTTTTGCATTTGGGAAGATCATTCCCCAAAAGTACATTGTGATGAAAATTCTCCGATCTTTACCTAAGAAACATGCCATCATGGAAGGAAACAACTTTGAAACTCTTTCCAGAAATACTCTTGCTAGAAAGTTAAAAATCTTTGATCTAGAACTCAGCAAAAGAGACAGTCATTACATTTCGAATGTCGGAAAAAATACTAATGACAAATCTCTAAGTCCTGAACAAATTGATGAAAAAATGAGAATCTCCATAATTGTACTATGTCACTGTTTATACAACAGATGAAGAAAACTCTTAGACAGAGAAAAAGGAAAAATCATAAAGAACCTTCAATTAAGAATAAGGATAAAAGGGTTCAAATAGACAAAGATGCTCTAGTCTGTTCCAAATGTCTTGGTCATGGTCATCATATGTCCTTGTTCCCAACAAGTATTGTTATGAGAAAACTAAAGCTTGGATGGCAACCTTAGACTATTGTCCCGATGATGAATCAACCAATACAGTTTTTCTCACATGTGTTGATAATGAACACGTTCATGATTCAAACAATTCTAGCCATTCCACATGGAAAAATATGTTTTCGTCAAAAGAAAGAATTGACCTCTTGAGTGAAGAAATTTGTTCAACGAAGGCTGAATTATAACTGAAAAAGGACATGTGAGCTAAAATGATTGAGATTCTGGAATGTGAACTGGATAAGTTGAAACAGGGACAAAAAGAGACGTGTCTTTCACTAGATCCTCATTTCATAAAAATAGAAACGGTATTTTCTGAGAAATTCTTGTAAGAATAATCAGCACAACTCTCGATGTTTTAAAGTCTTGAACAACTCTTCCAAACAAGAGAAATCTCAGGCTGGTAACAAAGAGACAACATGTGTATCTCAGTGGTCCCTATGCAAAAATCGAGATCATACAAAGGATAAAAGTGATTCAAAATCTAACTCTTCTACAACTACATTGTATCAGAAACAGAAGAAAGCTCAAAAAGGAAGAGACAGAACTCTAAAGAGAGTTGAACAAAATGATTCATAAATTGCAAAGATCAATCAACAGTTTCAAGAAAAAATTGCGTAAATCAAAGGTAAGAGGCTTACCTCTTGTCTCTCAAACTCTTGATTCTGTAAATAGAAGACCTAGGTTAAGAAAATATGTTCCTGGAAAGCCACTGGATCCTCCACAATGTGGAAGAAATTATCATATGCAATAACTGTCCAATTGGTTTTCATCTCTCCCTTGGATGAGAATAACAACTCTAAAAAGGATGGGTGTCAAATCCATCGTATCATCTATGTGCATAGTATTTAACTATGTGAAAGTTGAGCCTTGCTCCCTAAAAAATGACATAAATTGTCTGATACTTCTTGTGCTATGAATTTATTTATTGAGCTAAGTAAAGGGCAGTTTATGACAAATACTTGTATGCTACATGATCATGCAATTATGACACAGCATGTGTGAAACACATCATGTCTAGGTTAAAGGCTAAAACAAGAATTACCGGCTCTTCTAATATATCTGATCTCTAGGTTTCGTAACCGGTTTCACAGAAGTTCCTTCCTTCAGAATAATCAATTTAGGGTACGGTAACCATGTCTCTTCGTCAAGTTTTTCAAGCAAGGAGGATGAAGTATGGAGTGTGCAATTTCCCATAAGGAAAATCCGGTTTGAATCATCAGAGAGTGATTCATATCAAGACAAGTGTGAAACCTCGCCTTGTGACAATCTGCCAGGTTCTCAATTTGATGAGTTATCTCTCAAATCGAACCTTGTTCTAGAACAAGTTCGAGTTCGAGCACTAAGTTGTGAACTACAATCCTCTACAAAAAGGCTTAAGGAGAAAATATAACTTGTTAAATCCAGATTGGACCTTATTGAAGAGGAACTTGATGAATACATAAACTATGAGAACAATCTGGGAATCTCAAAGTAAACTCTTTTGGTTCATTTTTTGTAGGAAACTTCTTGTGAGAATTTATTCTTGCTTTTGAGAAGGATAACTAGGGTTTGGTATAACAAATATTGTGATTACACAAGCTATTTCCAACGATTTTCATCTTGCATGTTTTTAGATTTATTTATTTAAATTCTAGAGTTTTTGGAAGATGAACTTGCAATATGTAATCATTATTGGTTTAATATATTGCAAAGTCTTATGAGATATATGTGTCCTTTACTTTTTGTAAATTGAACTGATATCTCATATATGCTTAAAAGTTAAATCTATTATGTTCAAACTAAAAATAGAACAAACTCTTTGAGAATTTTCTCGCAGTATCGATCTACTCGTGATCACACTTTTGTGTTATTACTATACTATTCACTCCGTAATATTTTCTTATTTTGAGTCACATCGATTAAAATAATCTCCTTGTCTGTAACAGGCGTTGAGATTAATTTAAGTTGATGTTCAGGATACAATTCCATGTGATTGTTAATGTCCGACAGAATCCTTCTTTTTCACAAAACTAAGGTCACTCATGTTGTTGTCTTGGGAATGACATCAAATGGGGGAGAGTTCTTAAATGAACTGGTGCTTAATTGATATATCTTTGTGGGGTATGTGGCTATGGAATTTACATGGGATGCTTGTATCTTAAATCTCCTAGATGAGCGCTACGTATTTTCTTACTATGTGATACCATCTAAATAAAGTTGATATGAAGAGTTACATATTAACTATGTTATTATGTATTATCTCTAACTTCCTTAATCTTGAAATATCTTTTGGTTGAATTCATTATGATCCTTTGATTTTCGTACCTTTGCCAAATTTTATTGACAAAAGGGGGGAGAATTAATTAGTAGTTTCGCACTACATACATATGGTTTACGGATCATTATGTAAGGGGAAATGAATCAATATCCATAGGTCTCACCTATTATGCAAAAGATGTAAGTATTGGTTAAGGGGGAGAAACATATCACCGTATTATTACTTCAAAGTTGTGATACAATTGAACTTTGGAGAAGATAATAATACTATGTTTCTGTATAACAACGATTGAGAATATTTGTTTTCAAAAGTTGTTATCTCTATAGATACGGATCTTGAACAACAACGAGGTTGAGTTGAACACGTTCAGAATCATTGCAACTTTAAGTAACGAAGAATTCAAGGAGTTGAAGAAACCAAGGAAATCAAGCATGATGGATTCGAGGAGTTTTTAAAGCTTTATTTTTATCCATATGTATTGATAATTTTGTCACTAAAATTGACAAAGGGGGAGATTGTTAGAGCATTGCTCGGTCGAACTCACAAGTGTTGCTATCTCAAGCTTGTTGTCAAATTTATTTGTCAAAACTATATCTTGATTTCTAGTCTACAATTATTTAAGTCTCGGATTAGGATAGAAGATGTAGTTGAGAAACGGACATCACGGCAGTCATCATTGCGTTCGGTCGTTTGAAAGCGAAGATCAACCGAAGCTTTTGGAGACTTTCTTCAACAAAAGGTAAGTGAAGACTGAACCACCTATATCTCAAGTTATATTCATCTTTCTATCTATGATACGATGTCACATAACTAATTAGACTATCGTAAGCATATCAAGAATTTCGAGTCAAGTTTATCTTGGTAATTAGTCCTCGAAATATATGACTAAGCTTAATGAACATTTGTTCATACTTGATGAATTTTGGTTAAGAACAATCCATTGTTCGTAATCCAAATTATGATTCAAGATTATCATTCGAAAATAGCCTGCAGCAGTGATATGTGTCATTGATGTTATTTGGGAATGTTTCGAATTGATTTAGAGAGAAATATAGAACTATCTTTATTCTCGAATACAAGACAGTATGCACACCAGTTTTATAAACTGGGAGAACTGTTATAGGTCCGGAACCGTAGTACATGTACCTAGTATATGTACCGGAGTAGCTATATGTCGATAACAACTTTTTGGTACGCATACCTTAAAAAGTCTGTGAACTCGTGATCCCGAAACGGTACGCAAACTAGTACGCGTACTGAAAAATATATGTCGGTTTTGGAACCGGTGTGGTAACCATACCCGGTACATATACTGGAAAAAAATCTGTATGTTCTGAAACTTTAATTTGTCTTAAGGGTGCATATACCCGGTATACGTACAATGACAAATAAGTTCACGACCTAGGTTTAAGTATATGTACTTGCCCTGTCGAATAATTTTAGATGCACATAAAATTATTTTTGTGAAATAATTAGCATTTGAACAATCTCTAAAAACACTATAGACATATTTGATCACATGATTGTGACTCAAGATTAAAGTCTTAAGTGGTATATGAAAAGGATCCAGCTTATATTTCAGTTGGCTAGTCTCGGCTAACCATTCCTGAACGTTATCTTTATACACGGTTCCGTTACGGTTTATCCTAACCAGAGTGTATATCTTCATATGTCAATCACATTTCAAAGATTCATCTAACGGTGGATATTGATTGCTTGGTTCCAAAGTTATCTTAGCTTAAACCTAAAGCAATTTATGCTTCGAAAGTCTATAAAAGGGAAACCTCAAGCAACTAGAATCTTTAAATCCCGACACTATTTTTGTGTGTGTCCTAGTTGTAAACTTGAGTCGCCTCTTCCTAAAACCCTTTTAGGGTTTAGCGACTACAAAGATTTCATAGGGATTCGTGAAGCCAGGTCCAGCTATTGTTTATCTTGATAGCTCGAGTAACCTGATCTTGATCGATTGTTGAACTTGCTCCATCAATCAAGATAGATAGAAATCATCAACGTTCTTTTCGTCTCAGACTTTGTTGATTCCACAAGTTTAATACTTATAAGGTGAATAATAATCTAGGCTGCTCTTCGGGAAGCATAGGTCCGGATTTTGAGGTTAGCTGGACTTTGTATATTGCTATCGATTTCCAGTCTCACCTTGATCTACAATCAAAAAGGAAATCACACATATAGGCTTATCTGTGGGAGGCAGATTGGTTTAAAGTTTTCAATTGAGTTAAAGCAACTCTTAGGTTGTAAAAGACGTCACCTAAGAGAATCATTTGCGCAGAGTCCTGCTGGGATTCAAGAGGCGTAAGGAGCGCTACTGTAACTGATTTGTTGTGAAGGTTTAATTCTTTCTCAACTACATTCCAGTCTGAAATTAATTGGTAGTAGACTAGTGTCTGTAGCGGCTTAATACAGTTTGGTGTTCAATCTGGACTAGGTCCCGGGGGTTTTCTGCATTTGCGGTTTCCTCGTTAACAAAACTTCTGGTGTCTATTTTTCCGCATTATATTGTTTATCTTTATAATTGAAATATCACAGGTTGTATGTAAATTCAATCAAGTAGATACATCCATCCTTGTTTGTTGGATATGACTTGATTGATTACTTGGAAATTGATCTTTGGAATCGCCCAAGTACTCTCACACGTAAATCAGGTTCACGGACTAGTCTCTGTAAACTTTCTGATTGTGAGAGAAAGAGATATAAATCTAGATATTATTCCTTGATTGAGATTCATTAAGTTGAACTCTCGGAATTGTATTTAAGTTTGTCCATACAGATTGCCTAAGAAAAAGTTGGTGGTGTATTTTGGTACCCCAGTGTTTTTAGTTAAACATAAGTACCGTAACATACCAACTATAGTTTTGTAGGCAGATACATCTTGCAACAAATGACCCTCATTTATAGAAACTCTAGGTCCTTTAGCCACTGGTGTACTACAATGATTACACTCTGTCATGTATGCCTTATTTAGCAGCTCTAGAGTGTACTTTTTCTTTGTCAATAAAATATCATTATGTGTTCTTGTTGCTTTTATGCCTAAGAAGTAATGTAAATCACCCAATTGCTTTATTGCAAAAACAAAAATTAAATATTGCACTAGATGATCAAGTAAAGCATTTGAAGTATAAGTAAGAATAATATCATCAACATATAACAGCAGCACCATCATATCTGAACTAGCAACATAAAAAAACATGGAGAAATCTGACATTTTTCTAACAAATCCATAAGAAATCAAAGAACTAAACTTTTGAAACCAAGACCTTGGCACGCTTGCTTTAAACCATATAGACTTTTCTTTAAATGACACATTTTATTAGGGAATTCTGAACTGACAAACCCTGGAAGTTGTTTCATATAAACATTCTCTGTTAAATCTCCATGTAGGAATGCATTTGAAACATCTAGTTGTTTTATAGGCCATTCTTTAGAAACAACAATACATAAGACTACTCTAACTGTTGTTGATTTGACCACATGACTAAAAGTTTCTCCATAATCAATACCATCCTGTTGATTATACCCTCGAGCAACTAGCCTTGATTTGTATCTAATATATATAGTTTAACTCTATACCTATTTACAACCTAATATATTCATATGAGGTTCAGGATAAACTAACTCCCAAGTACCATTTCTCTGTAATGCAGTATCTTCATCTCTCATTGAAACTTGCCATTTTGGATCTTGCATTGCCAATTTAAAACTTTTTGGTTCAGAAGGAGTATTAAGTATAGAAGTAAGAGCAGAAGAAATATGACGTTTGATAAAATGATTTAAAACATGATCAGGAAAAAAATTTGGTTTTGAAATACCTATTTGAGATCTTGTGACAGTTGTTGAAGAAGGAACAAACGCAGATGAAATAGATTGAATATCTTCTATAACAGGAGAATCAAAAATAGAAGTAGAAAAATAAAACTCATTCTCGGAGAAAACAACATGTCTAGAGATATATGTCCTTTTGGAAACAGGATTATAACACTTATAACCTTTATGTAAAGTGTCGTATCCAATAAAAACACATTTGACAAACTTTGGAGACAACTTGTCAACTCTTGAGTGTCCCAAAAAAGGATAACATACACAACCAAAGACTCTTAGTAAAGAATAATCTGGTGATTCATCATTATACAAAACTTGAAAGGGAGATTTATCATGAAGAATAATTGTAGGAGTTCTATTTATTAGATATAAGTAGCTGGAAAAAAAAGCATCATACCAGTATTCTTTTGGATAAGAAGCATTAAAAGGCAAGGTATTTCTCATTTCAGTAATGTGTATATGCTTCCTTTCAGCAAGACCATTTTGTTCTGGTATTTTAGGACAAGAAATTCTTAATTGAATACAGAAGATTCTAAATAACCTTTAAAAGGACCTTTCACTAACTCACTGGCAACATCAGTTTGAAACAAATTTTCAGTTAAACATTTAAAGTGTTGAAAACACTGTAAAGCTTATATTTTAAATTGCATCGGATATATCCAATGAAACCTACTAAAGTCATCAACAGAAAGAATATAGTATCTATGTCCTGCTATTGAAGTAACAAAAGCAGGATCCCACTCATCACAATGAATTAGTGTGAGTTGAGATGAAGCACATGATGAAAATAATTGGAAAGGAAGTCTTTTGTTTTTTGCTAGTTGACAAGGATGACATATGGTATGAGAATTTATTGACTTAACAATAATATTTTTGTGACTATGAAGCTGTTGAGCAATTTTTGAAGAGGGACGACCCAACCTATTATGCCAAATATCAGAGGAAGCAACAAGAGAGGAAGGCATATTACAGCATAATAGAGTTAATATGATACAAGTTATTTTATCATTTTACCCTGTTCTAACAAATCATGATTGTGCAAACTCCTTATCTCATATCCAAAATGGTTAAAAGTGATATAGCATGCATTGTCTTTTGTGGATCTTGCTATCGACAGTAAATTGTGTTTCATATCTGGCACATGTGAGACATTATCTAGTCTAAAACTTGTTTTTGTTGTATGAACAGGAGCACTGCTAGTAAGATAAATAGATAAAGTCTTACCATTTCCAATCATAACACTGTCCTTGCCTTTGTAGTTAGAATTATTTTGAAGTAATGTCATGTCTCCAGTCATGCGAGTAGAAGCACCACTATCGTAAATCCACACTGTATTTGAAGATGAAGGATCATCATTGACTGCAGCGTTGTTGACATTTAAGCTTGTGAATGCATGTTGAGTAGTACCATAAGAAGGAAATGTATCATTTGAGTGATTTGCTTGACCATCAGAATTAACATAGTTTGCTTAAACTCTATGACCAGTTGAATTACCAGTTGATGGTGGATGATACCTAAAAAAGCATCTAGTAGCTATATGACCATTCTTCTTACATATCTGACAGAACATCTTTGAATAATCTATATAAGGTTTTCTATCACCAGTTGATCTGGACCCATTTCGATATTGACCATTTGAGTTGTTAAAATTAGATCCATGTTGATACTGACTATTCTTGTAGTTTCCACCACTAACATACCTATTATTGCCACCATTTCTTCTGTTGCTATTATAAGCATTAGAACCATTTCTTGCATAGAAAGTTGTTGAATTCTTTTCATCATACATATTAGTACTTTGTTGTTGCCTCTCAGCCAGAAATTGATCATTCACTTCACCAAATGTGTATGGTGTTTCTTTATTTTGTAAAGAGATCACAAAAATATCATACTCACTGCCTAATCAATTCATGACAAACATCATTAAATCTTCATCACTAATCTTTTCTCCAGTTGTTGCCAAAGAATCAACTACTGCTTTAATCTTTTGAAGATAAACCACTATGGATTGATTGCCTTTCTTAATTCTATTCAATTGTGTTCTTAACATATTTTTCCTAACACGAATTGTGTCTTGAAACATGTTTCAAGATAATCCCATATTTCTTTTGCCATAGCAAGACCAAGAACATCACCACTCACAGTTGCAGTAAAAGTTGCCTTAAAAAATGTTGAAACAAATTTATCTAACCTTCTCCAGGAAACCCATTCTTTGTTAACTATTTCAACACCATTTTCCATTATCTTTTGTGGTGGTTCTACTTTCTCATCATTAACATAACCATAAAGATCAGTAGAAAACAAAACACCCTCAAACTGATGTCGTCACAAAAAATAATTTGAAGCATCTAAATTAATTGAAACAAAATTTGCTATGTTGGTAAAGGGAAAAGATGAAGGATTACCATTATCAGTGAAAGTCGATATTTCTTGACTATTTTGCAGATTCACTTGACGTAGATGGAAATTGTTGCTAATGTTGTTGCTATTGTTGTTGTTGATAACTACTTAATGTCAAACAATCTAAGAAGATTTAACCAAAAATTAGTACTGGAGACGATGCCCACATTAATAAAGGAAGCAGGTGAAAATGGATGTACTGCACTTCACTTCACTATGCTGCTTACCATTGTACAACAAAGGAAGCAGTTCAGATGATAGCTCAGTCATTAGAGGCCGATCCCCCTGCTGCGTAGATAAGAGACGAACATCGCAAGACGATTCTTCACTCTGCAGAGAGTACTCCCATGAGTTATACAGTACAGGAGCTGATTTGACGCTGCCAGATGTTGGGAATCAGCAGACAACAATGGTCAGAATTTTCCTCCTATTGCTGCACAACATGAATGGATGTCACCATTTCTACTCCCAGATATCCTCCTGCCTGGAACCAAAGGTGGTTGAGAACCTCAAAATGAGAAGATAACTGTGTAAACATACCCTTGCACTCGGCTATTTACATTTCCGAGACTACTCCTGATGAAGGTTTAAGAATTCTAGCTAAGGATATCACGGTGACATTTCAATAATAGGGCATCATCTCAGGACCTCTAATTTTGTTTCTTATTTCACTATTATATCGTACCTGCTTCTGGAATTGGCAACGCATAATAGGAGGATTATTCCGAAACAAAGACATGACTACTGATATTTTTAATTATTGGGCGAGGGCAAATAAGTTTTAATATTGATGAGCTAATTGGACGTTCTGTCCAGAGAAGAAAAAAGAAACAAGAGCTTCATCTTCCATGTGAAGACTGATGCTGATAAACGACGTACGAAACACACAGAACAGGAAGAGAAGTACGGAAACCCCATTTAGTTGTCTTTGCACTAGTTGCTAGGTATATATTTGCAGCTGGTTATACACTGCCTGGAGGCTACAGTGGCCAGGGTGACAACAAAGGGATGCCCATTTAGTAAAATCACCAGCTTTCATGGCATTCATGGTTTCTAACACCTTAGCAATGCTTCTAGCCAGTTTTGCTGTCTTCATCCACTTTTGCTAGAGTTGTTATCATTTATGTGAATGAGGATGAGGTCAATGATAGGACAGAGGAAAACTTATTGTTAACATTCTCTACCACCATAGCAGTGGTTGTAGCATTCATAACGGGTACCTCCTGTGGTGAACCTCTCACAGGGACTTGTCATTCCCCTTGGTGTGCTTGGTTGCAGCTTTCTTCTATTCTGTGAGTTACGTCTATACAAGATAACCAAATGGCTGTGCAAAAATTTTAGAGAAAATCTCAAGCTCTTTAATGTATTAAGCTTTGAATAGAACAAACAATTTCACCATCTAATCTATTTGAGTTGTAGAACTTTTGTTGCTAGCTCCAAAAACACTAATCTAGAAATTGTGTTTGCATAAGCAGATGTGATCAGTGGGCAAACATTCCATCTCAAAGAATATCAAGAAAGTATATCATCTGTAATTCGGTATAAACAATGAACCCTAATCACATTAGCTGCCTAGCTGTGAACCGCTATCTGTAACTGATGCATAAGTAATACTTGACACAAATTAGTACATTACTCGCAATAAATCCAGAAAACAAGCACCAAGGAGAGTTTAAGATTCCCCATTCACCCAAAAGTGTAATCCAAAGTAATGTAGATTTTGTTTAATTCAAGATGGTTGACACAGATTAGTATATCATTCGCGATAAATCCTGAAAGGTTTATAGACACACATCACACATTACTTGAAAACAGCAACATTCATTAAAACGTGTAAATTTTCATTACTTTCACTACTGCCAATATCCATCAAAATCAATTTTATTAACAAAACAAATAAGAAAAAAGGTATCACACCTTTTTGAATCAAACACTTTGCTTATATAGATCGCCACTGCTTCAGATTCCATCACCACCCTCTTCAGTCGGTAATCCACTATACAATGTCGAATTCAAAAATCCAAAATCCCAACCTTCAAAACAACTTGATCACAAACTAAGAATCAACCTTGAAATCAGTCAAACGCGACTATAAGAAGCAAACCCATTGTCAGAAACCTCTTGTTCATCCAAAAACTGATCATCAGTAATCCTAATAGCAGCATGCAGACTGATAACAACAGCTCCAATTATGCAAGAAACCAAAACATTCATACCCACATGTGTGAACGGTAAAGCAACAACAGTAACCAAACTTAACAAAAACAACACTAAGCGATCATCAAGTGTTTGATTGTATACCACAACGGGTTCATCTCTAAAGAAATAAAGAAAAAACCAACCAACAAATATAATCAAGAATACGATCATCGAAATTGGATGCCATAATAAACTCAAAAATAGTATAATCAGAGCAACAATGGTGTAATTAACACGAAAATAAGTTATGTTTTTTCTGATACGTGCCGTAGTCTCAGCGTAGCTGTAAGGTAATGCAAATGCTGAGAAATCTATGAGTTCTTTCCATGGTCTACTTGATGCATAAACTGCTTGAACTCTTTCTGTTGCTAAGGATACAAATTCAGTTCTTGAATCTGATGTTGGAGCTGTTATTGCTGTCTTTGTTATCGGGATTGGAATTGTTCCATAGCCTCCTGATGTTTGTTGTTCTGGTTTCCACATAATCGAACTCAAATTTGTGTGAAGCAAAAATTTCCAAATTGAGAAACCCTAATTTCTAAATACTCGAGAAGAAAGTCTGGCTTTTGCTGACTCTATATCGATTGATATTCTCTGTTTTGTCTTTCTTGTTTTCTGGGGTTTTGATATTAAGATTGCCAGGTCATCAGCTCTGGCAACAGTAAGTGCTCGCCATGAATCAGATTAAAAAGGCATTTTAGTAATACAGGTGGCGTTTTCTTCTTGTTTGGACTGTTTTGATAGAGTAGGTCCTCGTATTTATCAATTCAAAGAATGGTTAAAAGGTCACTGTTTAGCCAGCCAGTCCTTTCATTAATGTTTTCCGAAGTAAAAAAATGGTCATACTTATATAAATAATACTAGCGGTATACCTAATAAGATAAAATCCCGATCATTATTAAGTAAAACACAACACCGTTGAATTAGTTTTTTCAAAACGTCTAATCTACCGTTGTTTAATTAACATTAGTGTGTTTAGGTTAATTAATTTAGTTAGTTAATTAGTTGAATTAAAATTCTCAAAATTAGGTATTGTTTGGATTGAACTCATGGATTATGTGTTATGATTTTTGAGGGTTTTTTTTTTGAGATTTTTTTTATAACGGAAATGAAACCACACTAGCCAAACACTTCTACAAAGGGGATTGCAAAGCTGCTAAGTGATTTCATACTCAAAGTTACAGAAGGAATCAACACTTTAAATTCTGAAAATATGAAAAGTCGGCAAGGTCAACAAAAAAATACCCTGCGGACTATAGGACTTTTGACATATAGAGAAAGGTGTTACAAATGCATGATTAGTCGTCAAGGTATAAGGATGAATACCGTGACAACCCTGTAAATGTTAATTTTAGAGATGAAAAGTCGTCACGATATTCAACGTCGGAAGATAACGACTAATACTAGTCAGCAAGGTCGACAAAAAGAAATACCCTGCCGACTAATACTAGTCGGCAAGGTCGACAAAAAGATACTCTACCGACTTTTGATAAAAATGTGGAATCATAAGGGATTTGAGATTGGGTACGATTTTGTACCTAATCTCATCCCCCTTATGATTTTGTACGATTTTGAGATTTGGTACAAAATCATACCCAATCTCAAACCGTATGTTTTTTTTTGTTTTTTTGTTTTTAATTTATTTCATCATGTATGGTTAGAGTTTTAAAGAGATTTTGAAAGTTGTTTTGATAGGTTTTAGTTTTAAGGTTGAATTCATGAATTAATAGTAAGGGCAATTTGGTCTTTTAATGTTTTTTTAACCCCCCCTTAGCACACCATCTTGGATGGGTTCAAAATTGGTATACCCCAATTAATCTGGGTATACCCCAATTTGGGCAGGTAAATTATTAGGCATATTAAAATTTGAAAATATAAAACTTACTTCCTCCTTCTGAATAAACTTGTTTGATCTTACACAGGAAATAAGAAAAGTAATCATTTGAATTTTGTATATTTTTTTCTTCTATTTTACCCTTAAAAAAGAATTGGTCCCCTTGATATTTTAAAGAGAAAAACATGAGAGAGATGACCTCCAAATTGCTAAGAGATAATAATGTGATCCTCTAATATGGGCAAAGTAGTAAAGTTATAATATTTTATTCAAGGAAACCAGTCTATTGTTTTGACATACCCAAAAAAGGAAACCCAACTTATTTTTTCAAATCGAAGGGAATATACAAAAATACTATGTAAAAATGAACGGTTAGTCATGGACATAGAGCTCTGATGAGTGTTCTGAGAAAAATGAGCTTTTCGGTCCACTGGTGCAATCTCGTTAACGCATTTCCATTACTAAGGCTTTCTCTTGTCATCCTCCAAATTTAACATTCAGCAGCGCCATGTCATTTTGATTCAAGGTTAAATCACGGAAGCGCCAAATGGTTTAGCCTAGTAGATTGGAGTCGTTAGATTTTAAAATTTAAATTAGATCTGATAGTTAATAATAACCATTTGGCGCCACAGAATTGATTCCAGATTGCATTCAAGCTATCCCTTGAACACATCTTCAATATAGGCTTTTGGTCTTTTGGTCACGCTTTTAGTCGATATCTTTTGTTCTATCTCAGTGTTCTTTCTAGCATTCCACTATCTCTTTTTTAATAAATTAGGATTGATAGTTTTATGTCCAAATTGATCATTAGATAAGTGGGAAGAATGGTCGGAAAGGTGGCTGGAAATTGTCTCAGGTGACCGGAAATATCACCCAAAATTAACAGTCAACTAACATCCGAACTAACGGTCAACATCCAGGTTCAGAGTCCAGTCAAAGGACAAGTCTTTGTCAAACTAGTCAACGTATCAGAGTCTGGTCAATGTCCGTTCAAATGGTCAAATGAGTCAAGGTCAAAGTATTGTCGATGGGTCAATGTGTCAACTCAGTCAGATGGCTGAGTCAAGCGAGTTACATTAGTCGGTTGTCTGATGGGGATGAATGGACTCTGGCCTGAGCTATTGCACATGCCATAGGCTATAATGGGCGCATCATAAATAATGTTGGTGCAACACAAGACAGGCTTAAATCAAAATGATGCATTACCATCATGACTAAGGTGCATTTCTAGCTCCATTTGCAACACACTACACATCCTAGCCATCTTTTCATTAACAATTAGCACTCCAACTTCTTTCAATTCAATCACCATTTCCAATTCCAACCCAGAGCAACATTCATTACCACAATTACTACCTGCAATTGCAACTCCAAGCAATAACATAACATCTCATCACCAGTTCACCTCATACTTCTAAACTAAGTTCTGCTTCATCACCATCTCCATCTCATTTCACGTACACCTGCAATCATAACAAATTGTACTCCCACCCAACTCAACACCGCCACCATAGTCTCTTTGATGTCATGCATACACTGCATGCACCACTGATTGTATACAGTCCTACATATTCACTACCTCAACTTGCACAAGACCACTATATAACTCTTATTCATCATCTGTAATACAACCATCAGGAATCCTAGGTCACTATTTTACTAAAAACTCTTAATTTGATAAAATTAGTTTCATAAAGAAATCAAATTAATCCCTAAATCAATTTTTGATTTCATTGCCTCCTGATTTAAGCAAGCATAAATTAATTTTCTATTTTTAGTATTAAAGTTATATAGTCTATCTTTTATTCTGCATTTTTTTTAAAACTCACCGACTTTTGGTATATTCAGATTGATCAACACTCTAGATGCAGTGGCCGTAACTAATCATATTGTACCCGTTTCAAGGTATAATTATCGGTTAGGTGAATCAATAAATATTAATATTAGCACATGCCATGGTTTATTGGAAACAAACCACCAACCTCGAAACTCGCATACAAACGTTCAAGTGATTCGCACCATTTTCCAGATCTTTTTTGACCATCGAGTGTCACCATAGTAATACTTGAAAGTTGAAACAGATTTTAATCTTCCAATAGCATCTGCAAGTAATAATGTTGTCAAACATATATATATATATATATATATATATATATATGTCTTACTTCATATAAAAAAATTAAAAGGTAGTGTTGTGCTTTCTTAGATAGAATGTGGTGTCGTTTACTTTTCTCAATGCACCCTTGAAATCTGTGAAAACGAATTTGTGTTATGGAGATCCTGATTCACCAATGTCTAGTCGCTTAATTAACATTGGTGAATTTGTTAAACTACGAAACAATTCTGAAACTGCCCTTCAAGAGAGAGGGAGAGATTAAACATTTCAGCTGGAACATGTCTCTTTCCACTAACTGGTTGTTGAATATTTCAACAAGATCCTTTGGTACTTTCGCATGCATCTGGGTTGTCTATGATTTCTGCAATAAACATATTTATGCATAATCTGAATCAATTTTTTACAAAATAAATATTTTTTTAACTTTATGCGGGGATTAATTTCCCGGTCTAACCACAATAAATTGATAAACGTTCTACAACGTAGAGATGTATGTACGAGGAGTTACCTGAGAAATTGACTAGCAGTTGAGAAGCCGTAAATTCTTCCAAGAGCATAAGGAATTTTAGATTTCATTGGTTTGATCAAACTTTTTCATAAGAAAGAAAATTATAACCAAATAAGTTTCCATCTATTTATAGTTGATAAACCCATGTTAGGAAAAGTTAGGGTTAGCTAGACCGAGCCTGAAGTAGATTTAGTTATGAACGCAGTTTGCTTACAGTTAGTAGTGGTTTATTAGCTGGCCCGAGGCATAATCCATGCCGTCCAAAATTACGGACGTTCCTTGACCGTTCTTTCGCCCAAATGCATATACACTAACTTTCCTTTACTCGTTAGATTGGAGTATACCTAAACTAATTGGGAGCTATAGAGATTTAAGTGGACTTACAAAGTATCCTAAGGGGTGTCTTAATTGTGTAAATTTACGTTACTACCGTTGCCCAATCCTAACTAAAACTAGATCTATTGATTTTATCTAAATCATTATATTTTCTTCTATCTTTTTCAATCCCAACGACCATT
>JAJJMB010011819.1:3077140-3139320 GCA_023531105.1 Papaver atlanticum | reverse complement strand
CCCCCCCCCCCCCCCCCCCCCCCAAGTCAGAAATTTTTTTTTTATTAAATTCTAGTTATATGGTCGTCATAGTATATCTTCAACTACCATGACGACTTTTCATATTTATCTTGGATCGTCATATTCTTAGGATGAATATCGTGACGACTTTTTATTTTTGAAAGTAATATTGATAGGGTCGTCATGGTTTTCATCCATAAACCTTGACGACGAGTGATGTAGTTTGAACAATCATCATGTTTTGAAAAGTTAAACATGACGAATAATAACTATCAAAATCCAAGTTTTCATGTGTCCAAATTTATTATTAATCGTTATGGTCTTGAAAAAATAACAGAACGACATTATCGACCATGACGACTAAAAACTGCCAAACATAAGTTTTCTTGTGTACTTTTGATTTTTAGTCGTCATGGTTTGGAAAATGTAACATGACGACTGTGTCCATAGAATTAATTGTCGTCATTTTTTTGCATTCTCGAGCATAAATATAATTAAAAATGGTTAGTCGGTATGGTTGTATTAAAAAAAATGAGGACATTTGAATGTCACTGCTAAAAGTCGTCATTTTGTTTTAATGTCATCCTGACGATTAAATGTTGTCCGCATGTTTGGATTTAGTCGAGCGTGACGAATTTTCATGGATTCAAATCTGAAAGTATGAATTCCTTATGTAATATGAAGAATTAAACCAACAAAACTGTGACGGACCGGAAGATTACGCCTAAAGCACCAAGGCGCACAGGCCATAGCTCCCCTATGTGCCACTTCTCGCAAGATAATGCACTTTTTTTTTTAGTTTTACAAACAAGCTCTGCAAGCATGATGCCTTAAACACAGTTTCTACAGCTTTCCAACTCATCATTGTTCTGCGAAGGGTGCAAGGTCATAAAGGATAATTTGCATGCTTCACGGGTTTTCGAGCACTTTTCTAGGCATAAGGCATGCCTTGGACTTGCACATAGGCCATTGCAAGCTTATTCCTAACTTATTTACATCGCTTCGGCATTGCTGAAAGCATGTACTGATCTTGCTCATGCCAGCGTGCATCAGTCAGGCTTATGTCCTACTTCATCTTTGTTATGCAAATGCTATGCAAGTTCTCCCTAACTTGCATGTCGGTTAGTGCGTGCCTATGTCAAACGAATTGATAAGAAGTATGAGCATCCAAGGAATGAACGGCAACTTACCTCAAAAAGTATGGCAACAATCATCTCTTGCCTCACATTTCCGAGCTAGATGATACGAGTTACCGTTATGTCGGAATCACCTCACAATTAGATGATATGAGCGACAACGTGCTGGACCAACAATGGTATAACTCATTCCGGCATCCTAGTACCTCCTCCGTACCTTGAAGGGATCAAACACTGACCGCAGTTCATCGTTGTCAAGACAAGCAACTAACGCAAACTCGTGTTGCAAGGCCAAGCAATAGCTTAGTCTGTATAGGCCAAAGGGTCTTTCACAAGATATGCACAAGGCCATGCATAGCTGATATTTCCTTGGATAAGCACCCAGGGACAACAATGCTTCCTTGAGAAAGCTTTATCCGTTTTTAACAGTAATGCTTCCTTGAGGAAGCTACACATGTTCAATAATGCTTGCTTGGGTAAGCATCACAATATAATAATGCAGTCGCACTATGATGATTTCTCGGGGAAGGGACACACTGACGATGATGCTTCCTCGGATAAGCATCATCAACTTTCAACTTTCAACTAATACCCCTTCCCTATATATGCCTTATCGTCATTTTTACAACTAAAAAATCTATAAAGGATGGATACTCACCAGGTACCACAGGTTTTCGCGGTAAATATTGTTTGTGAAGCTTCCCCGAGGAAGGGACATCGCCACATAAGGACAGTGATGCCTTCTTTGGGAGGCGTCACGGCATAATGGTGTCACATCATCATTAATGCTTCAACTAGTGAGCAACATGGGTAAATGTTGCATCCTCGAGTAAGGAACAAGCATGATGATGCCTTAGCATTAGGATGCTTCCTACATTAAGCAACATAGCATAGTGTTATCTCTTGGCAAGGGGAAAGCATAATGACGCCGTAGCATCATTGACGCTTCCGCAAGTAACCAAGATGGGTAAATATTGCTTCCCGGAGTAAGATTTACCTCATTCAATGACGCATCTTTGCACATGTGTCATGCGAAAAAAAGTGGGTGTTACAAAAGCCCACTGCAATTTCATTTTGAGAAGTATTTGTGCAGAGTAATTCATTATAACAAAAACAATAATCCAAATGTTTATTTAACTAATTTAATTTTACTATATTTATTTAACTGGATTAGTGCTAATTAATCATTTACTTAACTGGATTAGTGCTAATTAATCAGAGGTGGTTTTGCCATTGTAAAAGATATATGGCTAAGTGTTAGAGCATTGCTCGGTCAAACTCACAAGTGTTTCTATCTCAAGCTTGTTGTCAAATTTAGTTGTCAAAACTATATCTTGATTTCTGGTCTACAATTACTTAAGTCTCGGATTATGATAAAAGATATAGTTGAGAAACGGACATCATGGCAGTCATCATTGCGTTTTACCATTTGAAGGTGAAGATCAACCGAAGCTTTTGGAAAACTTCTTCAACAAAAGGTAAGTGAAGACTGAACCACCTTTATCTCAAGTTATATTCATCTTTATATCTGCGAGACGATGTCGCATAACTAATTAGACTATTGTAAGCATATAAAGAATTTCGAGTCAAGTTTATCTTGTAATTAGTCCTCGAAATTTGACAAAGCTTAATGAACAATTCATACTTGATTAATTTCGGTTAAGAAAAATTTATTGTTCGCAATCTAAATAGTGATTCAAGATTATCATTTGAAAATAGCCTGGAACAGTGATATGTGTCATTGATGTTATTCGGGAATGTTTCGAATCGATTTAGAGAGAAATATATAAAATTACTATAAATTCAGATACAAGACAGTGTACATATCAGTCTTAAGCCGTAATAATGTATTCCGAAAAAATTCTATTAAGTCTCGGATTAGGATAAAAGATGCAGTTGAGAAACGGACATCACAGCAGTCATAATTGCATTTTACCGTTTGAAGGCGAAGATCAACCGAAGATTTTGGAGAACTTCTTCAACAAAAGGTAAGTGAATACTGAACCACCTATATCTCAAGTTATATTTATCTTTCTATCTATAGACAATGTCGCATAACTAATTAGACTCTCGTAAGCATATCAAGAATTTCGAGTCGAGGAGTAATTACCAAGTTAAGGAACTTCTCAAAATATGACTAAGCTTAATGAACTATTTATACTTGATGAATTTCGGTTCAGAACAATTTATTGTTCGCAATCAAAATCATGATTTAAGAATTATCATTCGAAAATATCCTGGAACAGTGATATGTGTCATTGGTGTTATTCGGGAATGTTTTGAATCCATTTAGAGAAAAATATAGAACTACTGTAAATTCGGATATAAGAAAGTGTGCATATCAGTGTTACAAACTAGGAAAACTGTTATAGGTCTGAAGCAGTAATACATGTACTCAGTACACGTAACAGAGTAGTTATTATGTCGACAAACAGATTTTCGGTACGCATATTAGTATGCACACCTTTAAAAGTCTGTGTACTCGTGAATCCGGATCGGTACGCAAACCAGTACGCGTACTAGAAAATAATTGTTGGTTACGGAACCGGTTTGGTATCCATAGCGGTACACGTACCAGAAAAGTTCTGTTAACACCGGAACTTGGCTTTGTTTAAATGGTATCCATACCAGTACGCATACAGAAAAAGTTCTGTGTTAACTCTGGAACTCGGTTATGTCTTAAGCTTTACATACTGTTACACGTACCATGACATAACTGTTCACGAACAGGTTAAGTATTTGTACCTAGTACGCCTACTTACCATGTCGATCAAATGTATATGCACATAAAATTATTTCTCCGAGATAATTAGCATTTGAATAATCTCTAAAAACACCATAGACATATTTGATCACATGATTATGTTTCGAGTTAAGTCTTAAGTGTTTATGAAAATGCTCAAGATTATAGTTCAGTTAGATAGCTTCGGCTAACCATTCATGAGTGTGGTCTTTATACACAGTTCGGTTACGGTTCGTCCTAACCAAAGTGTATATCTTGATTATGTTTATCAGATTCAAAGATTCATCTAACAGTGAATATTGTTTTCTTGGTTCCAAAGTTATCTTAGCTTAAATCTAAAGCAACCTTCGCTTTGAATGTCTATATAAGGGGAATCTAAAACAACTGGGATCTTTGAATCTCAACACTACTTTTCTTTGATCTAATAATCTAGGTTGCACTTCGGGTTGCATAAGTCCGGATTTTGAGGTTAGCTAGAGTTTGTCTATTGTTATTGATTTTCATCACCTTGATCTATGATCAAAAAGTAAATCACACATATAGGCTTATCCGTGGGAGGCAGATTGGTTTAAAGTCTTCAATTGAGTTGAAGCAACTCTTAGTTGGTGTGACATCAACTAAGGGAATCAATTACGCGGAGTCCTGCTGGGATTCAAGAGGCGTAAGGAGCGCGACTGTAATTGAATTATTGTGAGGGTTTAATTCGGTCTCAACTACATTCCAGTATGAAGTTAATTGGTAGTAGGCTAGTGTCTGTAGCGGCTTAATACAGTTTGGTGTTCAATCTGGACTAGGTCCCGGGGTTATCTGCATTTGCGGTTTCCTCGTTAACAAAATTTCTGGTGTCTGTGTTATTTCTTTTTCCGCATTATATTGTTTATCTTTATAATTGAAATATCACAAGTTGTACGTTAATCAATCTAAGTAGATACATCCATCCTTGTTTGTTGGATACGACTTGATTGATTATTTGGGAAATTGATTTTTGGAATCACCCAAGTACTCTCACGCGTAAATCAGGTTCACAGACTTGTCTCTGTAAACTTTCTGATTGTGAGAGAAAGAAACATAACTTTGAATATCATTCTTTGATTGAGATTCATTAAGTTGAACTCTCATAATTATATTTAAGTTATTCCATACAAATTGCTTAAGAAAAAGTTGGTGGTGTGTTTTGGTACCGCCACTTTTTCACGAAGGGTTTTAAATTCCACTTCCTAATGACCCTGCAGTAAAACTTCGATAAATCAATAGTCTTGGGGCTACTAAATTCTATCAATTTAGAGAAGTATCAATTTATCGATAAATTAATAAGTTATTAATACATGAAAACATACCAATTTTAAGTTTAAATTTCAAAATAAGCGTGTAAATCATTTTTCCATAATAACAAATATCTAGAAATATTATTTTGAACTCAAGCTATTTTATATGGTATATAATATAAGGTATTTAAATATATTGAATATTTTGTGTTTAGATGTGTATACCCTGAATCCCTGATGTTAAAATTAAAACAATAAGAAGAACAAGACAACAAAAACACTCTTAAACTTCTCCAGGGGCTGTAAAATATTAGAAATGAAGTCTATTGTTATATAAATACGAAAGAGAAACAAACAATTTTTAATGAAACATTATGTTGTAATGATATTACCCTGATCATTAATTTATATATTAGTTGGGTCCTATTGAAAGCGTAATTTTTTAATCACTGTTATAGAAAAAGTTGTACTTTGACTCTGAAATTTGAGAGTCATTAAACGGACAGGATTTAACGGGACCCTGATCTGGCGGTCGGAATCATCCGGATGGAGTTTTTGCTTGGACGGTTAGGAATGATCTAAAAGTCTCATCTAAGACAAAACTCCAAGGAGTATACCTTTTATAGAACCAGAGCAACACGTATTTAGCTAATACAAGCTTAGTTATTCCATAACATCGATTTCCTTATTGGGAATTCAGTACAAATTGAATTCTATGGAAACACTGATTTCCTTAACAAGAAATACAACCAAGTGATGGCCGGATTTCCTTATCATATAAATTTAGCAGGTTATTAATTTAGTACGCTGGCCCAAATCGGGACTAGCAAATATTATTAATTTAGCGAAGTCATTAATTTATCGCAGATTAATTTAATAAAATTCTACTGTATTTTCTTTTATTAACTAGTCCCCAATTAATTTTAGTATACTCCATCTGGCGAGTATTTTTTAGACCATTGCTTTCCTTCTTTTTAGAGTGAATTCCACCGTGGATCAAGATCCGGAAACTAAATGCTTTTCCCTCTATTATGCATGGAAATGTTGCCGTATGATTTTACCGACGAATGTTAAACTGTTCGGAAAAGATTTTGCTCGCGTGTTGCTCGAGCGTACGGAAAAGATAAAAGATTTTGCTCGCGTGCTGCTCGAGCGTTCTAACAGTATTACCACCGACCATTGAGAAATACGAACCGCATTTAATCCATTCACTTAATTTTGACAAATTTTTTAATAAAGTGTTTTAGCAAATATCATCACAACCATCCATATGTCAAATGGTCGGTTGTGATCGTGAGCAAAAACATTTCCGAATTGCTCACATACTTAATCATATGGATCCTAAATGTACTCTTTGTAGCAACAATGAGACATCATTGTCGCATCTTTTCTTTAACTGCAATTCTGCAAAACAGGTTTGGCATTCTTAACATTAGTTCACTAGATGTCTTGGCAGGACTGACAAAGTTGGGAAACAAAACTAAAACTTAAGTAAATCACCGATCGAACTTAAGAAATCCATGAAACTCATAGTTGAAATTTGGAGTCCGCAGATTTATGTGAACCAATCCATCACAATTTTAATTCAATACATTGGTTGGTAAATAAAAATGCCAAAGCTTTTTATAAAGGACAAAAACAGAAGTTTGGGCCACATAACTCTCTAGGCCGTCATGGTGCCCAAGATGCCAGATATTCCAGAAGTGGGCGTGAGTCCTTCACTCCTTCATGTAAGAGAATACAATCATGTTCCCTACAGGTAGTCTTGCATGCATACCAAGAAGAAATGGGAACAAATTGCCCAAACTAATCCTCCTCCAAATTGATTGAATCCTTGAACTTCCCATACAGAATCTTCTTTAACTCTGCCATTTGAGAAAGCAAAGATGCCTTCTCTTCTTCCAGCTTTTCCAAGTTCTTAGTTGTGATCTCTTTCATCTGATCAATCTTGCTCTCTACTTCATCATTTGCCATATGAACAAAGACCTCTCCTATCTGGAACCTCACTGAGTCTTCGTCAGTGAGGATCAACTCATTGCTAGCATCCTCTAGGTTCTCATTCGTTTCCTATAGAACAGCACAACAAATTGAAAGATTCTGAAAACGGTCTATTAATATTTTGAAATGAACCAGCATGGAGGAAACTGTTTCCCAGTTGACTGATAAAAGTAACGATCACATCTAACGACTAAAAAACCACAAAATCCTATAAATGCGTGTTGTTTGCATAACATACCCAAATATACATCTATCTATGAAGCCCTCCTATCTAGAAATGGCCTACAAGTAGAAACTATCTTTAGTGCTGATTTTGGTAAATCTTTTAACAGAAATGGGTAATTCTCGTCATAATAGGGTGGAAAGAATGAAAAGATACCTAGTTCACTCAAAAGGCAACTGATGAAAAAGACGATTTGCAACCTATATCTATATCATATCATTAGCCTAAAGCAACAAGCCAATATCATGTTTGGTTTCTTAACTAGAAGCTACTGTTGCTCATTCTGCTTGTTATTTTTCTAGTATTGACGCAAAAAACATAGATAACAGGCTTTGCAATAAAAATGTTCGTATACAACTATACAAAATGAATTAGCTCAGTCTGAAAGTCTGAAAGACATGCAAAAACTTGTGGAGTTCAGTGCCTCAGCCAACTAATACAATTTCATGACAAGAAGTCTATAACCCCTATAACTCAGCAGTCTTAGCACCAGAAAACCTTAGCTACAGATCCATAAATGAAGAGGGGAGAAAGCTGCCAACAATGATTAAAGTAAATCGGCTTTTTTCTCATACATGTATGTGAGGTACACTGATGTTCCTTTCTCTTTCCCTTGTTGGAACTTTGGTCTTGTTCTTTTACCGTATGTTTCACATCGGTTTCTCGATGTTCAGGAGTTCTCTGTTTATCAAAGAAAAAAAAAAGGGTTGGAGCTAAAAGATGAACATATACATCGCTCTAGTTTGTAGAATGCCCTCGTATAAAATCTAATAACCTAAGACTCGGTTAATTAAAAACTTTCAAACAGATTCTTGAAGAATATCAAAACAACACCAAAACAAGTAGCTTCCAAAAACAAAATAAAAAACACCTTTCTTATTATTTTCCCTTTGGGCCTAATTCTACCTAAATGTATAGTAGCTCGGTTCTCTAAAGATCAGCAAAACAGGTAACCCAGTACAAATATGTCTCATTTGACAACACATAATATTTCGAAATTACATACTAATCAAGAGAAACAAAATTAGGGTTCGAGTTCGACTTTTACCCAGCAAATACACAAATGATTCAAGGTTTAAAAAAGAAGAAGAATTCTAATGGAAATCAAATTTGGTGAGTACCTTAGCGATCTTGATTTCATCCTCAAGCTCATGATATCTGTTATTTAATCTTCCAAATTTGTTAATGTTTTGCTGATCCTCCCATGTTACTTCCATCTCCGATCCTCCACCCTACACATCATAATACCAGAACTTTCAACTCAAAAAAATTGGAAGATCAATTAAGCAGTTAAGATTAAAAAATAGGGTTTGCTCACTTTACCTGCTGCTGCATCTTTGATTTCGAAATTGCGGTCCTTTTAGAGAGAGAGAGTGTTCAGTAAAATTGCCAAGGGTTTTAGAAATAAAGGAAGAAGAAACGACTGTTTATTAACAAAAAAAAGAGATAGTTCTTGCAAGTTTCGGCCGTTAGATTAAGTATCGACACGGATAGAAAACAAGACTATGGGCCAAGGGTGGTTCTGTTGGAACCTTTGACAAAGTAATATAGTTGTCCAAGAAATTATCTAGAAGTTTCCTTCTACATCTCCAAATCTAAATCTACTCGCATCTTATACGAGATATCAGATTTTTCGAGTAGATTTGGGTTTTGTAATTAGTATTTCATGTTTTTAATAAAAAAGATCACATTATTTGTGATTTTAGGTTTTAAGGTTTGTTTTTTATTTTACTGTTGATATCTCATGTCATGTAGTTCTATTTATTTACACTATTAGCGTGATTTCATATAGCCTCGAGCATTTCAATTTTCATATCTCATGTCATGTAGTTCTATTTATATACGCTATTAGCGCGATTTCCTATAGCCTTCGAGCGGTTCAATTTGAATCTGATGATATTCAAGATATCTTCAAAGACAATCAATTTCAGTGTGACGATGATCAAAATTCAATCAAACAAGATCAATGGCTGCTGGAATTGGTTATGATAATGATGTTTAGTGCAAATTATCCTTTTTATGAAGGATTTTCTCTTAATGAAGAAGAAGAATTTTCCAAATGGTGGATGAAGAATCAAAGCACCACCCCTCCAATTACATTGATTACTTCTATGATCAACAATTATGTACTTTTGTTATATTACAATTCTTGTATTGTTGTAATATTTTGCTTTTGTACTTTTATGTTGTATATTTCCGATGTACTTGAATTAGCATGTTCATGACTTCCAATTAATATAATCTAAAGAGGTATTTCATCTTCTTTCCTTCAATAAATAAATGAATAGTTGTTGGTCAAGGTGGCATAGCAAATCAGTTTCTTCCCTATGGTGGTAATCGGTATATAGCGGCTCATAGTCAACCGCACGGGTAAGTCATGGCCATGATTTATCTATCAATGGCTAAAAAAATATAATCGTTACCAAATGACTATATTCTCTACAAAATTATAATACTCTAAAATGTATGTAACTTAACAATAATACTCCTTTGAGTATCTTAGGATCATTGAGGAGGTGTCTCCTCAAATCTGTGATTAAATATGTTACATAGGCCTCAAAGCCAGGGACCCCGTATAAAATCTCATCTTAAGAGATTGGACCGCAACTTGAAGATTCTATCAATGAAGTGCAAGTTTTTTTCTCTTATATCTCTTTATTTATGTTTTAGATTAGTAGTAAGTTTTTTATATCTCTACTTGGTGTGGCTGTTAGTTTTTTAGCAAATACGTTTTGATATCGATTAATGGTACACTCGACTTAACCTTATCCAATCGGGGGAAAGTTCTTTTGTTTGGTCGTTCTATGTTTAATCTTCACGCTACAAAGTTTATATTTTGCCTCATTAGCATGAATTGGTTTTTCTTTCGTTCATCAGTAGCCCTCTTTGCTATTACATATTATGTTATTTACTTCAGAGAGATTGTGACAAGAGAATTTATTTCGTGAGTTCTCTGTTCGAGAATCACATGAGGTAGTGCGCACTAGTATTTATTGTGTTGTTTCATTTTCTGTCGAAAGACAATTATGGTGTATAGACCTGCTAAAAAATAGTTACGTCCACATCTAAAGAAGTTCTTACGTCCAGTATAAAAAGATAGATACGTCGTGCGGTCCTGCTAAGCAATAACTACATCTACGCCCTAGAATAAATCTAGAATGGATATTTAAGTTAGCCTCGGTACTTGACTAGCTCATGGAAGAAATCCAGTATTTTGAAAACAGACCAGGAAAACACAAGAACAAAGGATGTAATAAGAATCCACTATATGATTTATATCTCATGGGAATGTTCAAGATCGCCGCAAACGGCCCTCAACCCCCAACTCCATATACTTTTCCGACCTGTGTAACATAATAGGTACTAAACCTTGGATTTTCTTATAAACAAGATTTTAATAAATATGCAAAAAAATGGGCCTTAAAATAGGACATTAACACTTCAAAATATATATATAAAATATTTCTGCAAGGATATATCCACAAATATAAAATTTACAATAAATATCATGTTAGATACTGAGTGTTATTAAAAAAAAGTTTCAAACAAAAGGTTATTTATTTCAGATGATGAACTTTCCAAGAATTTTAAAAAAAATCATTAGATGAGCCCTACTAACACATAAAATTATTGTGATATCTTTGTCATTTGTAACCATATATGCACTAAGTTATAGAATTGAGAAAAATGCGCTCATTTTTAAAAAAGTTTTGACAATTACCTGACCTCAATATTTGATTTTCAACCTGTCCAAAAATAAAATTGATGGCCAAATCAACCTTGAGTATATAGTAAAAATTCCCCACTAACAACATGATAGATAACTTAAACATGAAAATCAATAATCTCGTTCAAGATTTCAGGTGAGTTGAGCTTTCAGAGTGATCTTCATGCGCCCTTCTCTCAACGACTTTGTTCTTCTTCCAATAAATGGTACGGTGGAGTTACACTTGGGGTGTTAACCACCAGTAAAGAGATGAATCTCTCATTTCCTCGTACTAGTAATAGCGTCCCTTCATAAGTCATATCAGGTTTAATTTAGGGTGTGACATCACTTGCGACTTTAGGGGCCTTGATCTCTCATTTTTTAACAGGAAAACCTGTAAATCTTGTAAACTGTGTTCGGGCCTACAAATAATAGGAAACTTAAAAATTTGCTTCAGCAAATGCGTTGTCTAAGTAAACATGGGATTTCAAGGTTTGAAATAATGTAACGCGTTGATGAAAAAAATCATTTATGAAAAAATAATAATAAGTGCAACTTAGGTCATTTAAGGATTCGAAATGTTCGTTTTAGCAAATACCAATCTTTAGTTGATAATTAAGTAATACTGCATCAATTGTATTTCTTTTTTCGCTTGAAAGGTGCATCTTATGATGGTGGGTTTCGTGGGAACTAATAGACAAAAAGATGAAACGTTGAAATTTCTAAAGCAAGAGTAAAGGGAAGGAATATATCTGGTTGTAATAAGTGCAATAATGAAATGAAACTATATATAATCTTACTGGTGATATTGATGAACCAATCTGAAAAATTTGGAGAAATTTAAAGAATGGAGAAGAGTTACTTTCAAGGAAAGAATTAGTTTTTTGTTGAAGATTTTACTGTAGATTGTATGAGAACTTGGAATTAATCCTTAACGAGATTTTCAACGTACATTCTGCATACGAATAAGAAAACCCATCTATCAATAAGAGGGATATAGTTGCAAAGATCTAAAAAACATGCATCAAAATGAAACTAACAAGAACTAAGTAGAGGAAAAATATCGAAATAAAAATGAAAGAAAATCTATTACGGTTTGACCCTTAGATTACAGGCTAAGGGTTCTTATTTACAGGGAGATCATGCATTACATCATTAGGATTACTATAGCTAAGTTACATACATTCTGTATTACTATATTGCATGGACTTAGGCTTGTCGGCTCCATGTTTTCCCTTTTGGTTGTATGGATGGCTTATGTAGATAATATAACCACAAAATGATAATGATATATTTTTGATGGAAGACTGAACTACTCAGACTAGTTTTGCATGTGATTATGAAGAAAATTGTAGAGAATAGTATACAATAGGACAATACGAAATTTTTTGAAGAGAAAAAACATAAAAACGTCAAAACAACTCTTGCAAATTTATACGAATAATCCATAGTCTTACTTGAAGGTGTGGGATTTAGCTTATATCCTTGACAAAAACAATTAGAGTAAAGTTTTTCCTCAACTGAAAATCTCATTACTTAGGGTTAATCTTCATCATGATATATCCCTTTTTTGCATTATATGTGTGTAAGACATTATTTATTTATTTTTATCAGAAGAGAAAAATTATATTAGAGAGATAGAATATACAGGGTGCCTACCAGAGGTAGCAGAAAAGAATGTGTGCAAGACATATACTTTAACTTGTTCTTAGTAATGGGTGGATAACCTGGAACTTGATTTTAATGTGGAAATTAAGTATTTAACGATATCCCGAAGATTTAAGTTTGGTATGAGACTAAATCCCACATACAATCAAGGCTACTACGTATATAATCCTAAGGTTATCATTGTTGGAGACTTAGAGTCACTTTTTTTTACAGTATTATTTGCTACTTATCTATTATGATTTTGGCACCGCCCTAATAGATGGAATATTAGGTTTATGTTGTTTCTTGAAGCTAGCCCTTTTACATATACATATATATATATTTATAGCTGAACAAAATTATATATTTATATTTGCACATTTTTAAAGAAACAACTCGACGCTTGTCATAATTTATTCTTGTTTTTGTTTTTGATTTAAGAATGTAGCACCAAAATCAATATCTCTAAAATGTAAACGCCCTCCAAATTTGTCAATATAGTTGGTGGTTCACTCTTTGCACATTATACATAAATCCATTCTCTTGATCTAGCCACTTAATTTTTGATTATCAACCCTAATTAATATATTTTCCTTATTACACCCATTTGGCCATTTTTCTCCCTACAAATTTCAGCGTATGAACAACCTCTCTCTTTCTCGTGCTACTGGTTCTTGCTACTGTGCGCTCCAAATAACGTTAAAAAACAGAAAGTAGAGAAAACTGTGTAAGAAAGAGAACCAAGTCAAAACCCAAAAACTCTACGTGTGTGGAGTAGCAGTGCAGGTTAGTAGTCTATCTACCCACGGCGCAAGTTATCATCTACCACAAGCTCATATTCTTATTGTTTATTTTATGTGAGATTGAAAGTAGTAAGAAATACTAGAAAGAAAGAAACCTCTTCGAGTCTTCTACATTAGTTGCCAAAATCTTTCAAAGCCTCGAATAGATCATCAAACCCAAACACATCTTTATCCAAAACCAAAATCCAAACAAAACCCACGTCGTATGTTTCACTGATTTACTCAAGCCAACCTTCAAAATCACTTCTTGATAACTCCAAACTCCATATTTTTTTCTCTTAAATTTCTTAATAGATCGAGAGAAGATCGTAATTTTCATCTCACTATTACTACGAGAGAAAAAAGATTGTTTCTTTTGTTGTCTAATCATCTTTGTTTTCTTACTGATTCTCTCATGCTGAATGTAGTAATAGAGAGAGAACGGAAATCTTATTATTATTATTATTACTACGATGATAATGCGATTTTGTTGCGTATAGTTTACAATTACATGCACAAAATGTTGTTGTGTTTATAAAGCCGATAAAGCTGAGAGATTTTTAAATTTTGAAAGGTTTGAATTGAAAGATGTCGAGTTATCAATTGACGAAAGTTCGCAAGGATACCCTTAAAGCTTGCATGACATGCCCTCTCTGTAATAAATTGTTCAAGGAAGCTACAACTATCTCTGAATGTCTTCATACATGTAAGTCTTTATTCGTTGGTTTATTTTTACGTTATAGATTTTGTTACTTTGTGATTATTTTTTATGTTGGATCTTCAAAGTTTGCATTTTCATGACATGGGAATTACGTAGTATGTGATTTTTTGGAACTTAGATTTTCGATTTGTATCCTTGTGTTTTCTGGGTTCGTTTTGTTTTCGAATTGAGTTGTAGAGACTGAGATCAGTTGAGTTTTATCATGATAATCGGTTCATTCTTTCATTAATACTGGGCGTTGGATGTGTTACTCAATTTATCTAATCTAATTTGGCCAACCAGATACATTACCACCATCTGAATATATCTACTTAATTGGCGTTAAACGTATGAAATACAACTTCTTTAATTCGATATGGATTTGTAAGGGAATGTAGATTATACTTGTTTATAAATGTGACAGTAATGTAAAACTAACAGAATTCTCCCATATTTATTGTCCTTTGGATGGTCTCGACTTGACTATTTCTTTAGGGATTTCGTTCAAAGATTAGACTGATTTCCTTGATGTGGTTAGCACCTTGGTGAATGCTTCTGGCTTATCTTTGAAGCTTTTCAAACAACTTCCTTTTATAGAAAGAAAATGTGTGTATTTCAGGATTATTCTTTGAGCACGTCTTATGGGCTTTTCACTCTGCCTCTATTTTTATTTATTTTTGAGCCCCATGCAGTACTGTTGCAGTCATTATGTGTTTTCCTCCGCTTAGATTGAGTGAAGAAGCTCCGGTAGCTTACTGATTTTCTTTTTACACCGTGAACCAACATCTTTCATTCAAATATAATACATAATCAACTTGAGTTCACTCTGTCGACATGTTGCATTGGGCATGTATGGCCAGTGTATCAAACACATCTATGTTGTTTTTGGCTGCATTTAGGGATTTATGTATTCTGACTATTATTTTCTTTTTGAACTTTTAACCAGTTTGCAGGAAATGCATATATGACAAGTTTACAGATGAAGAAGGAGGAGATTGCTGTCCAGTATGCAATATTGATCTAGGTTGTGCTCCAGAGGAGAAGCTGAGGTAAATCCTTCTTCCTGATTCAGTGTTTTGCCACGTGATGGGGTTTGAAATATTTATCATGGTAAATGGTTTCACATTGGTCGTGTGGCATGTGTGGGTTTTTCCAAAGCGAAGGTGTGTAATGAAAATTTCTCATTCCAGTTGCATGTAACCCATTGTTGACCTATTAGGCTTAGTTAGTTCATCCTTTAGCTTTTTGCTTTCTGCCTACAACTACTTAATTACTTAGTGCTAACTAAAGATTGATATTAACTAGCAAGAAACAATTTGAATCCATATATGGCGTTAAGTTGCGTTTATTTATTTATTGCCATAATTATTCGATGTCATCCATGCACTACTTCATTTCAAATGTTGATTTCCGGTGTTTACCTGGACAATGTACTCGTGTTTGTTAAAGCAGCTGTTCTGATATCTGTATTTTCCGCAGGCCTGACCACAATCTACAAGATTTACGGGCAAAAATCTTTCCTCTCAAAAAAGGAGAGGTCAAGGCACCTGAAGTCACATGTGATGTCACACCCGATGTGAAACCTGACGTGACTCGTGAAGTCACACCACCAGCTTCAGTGCCAGTAAGAAGAAAGGAGAGATCACTCTCTTCACTGGTGGTTAGCACACCCAGGGTTCCCGCGCAAACAAACTTGACTGGGAGAAGAACAAAAGCCGTAGCAAGAAGGGCAGCTGCTTTACGAAGATCTAGTTTTACAATTGATGAACCTGGTAAAAAGAATGAAGGTTCTCATGAAGATCACTCTGAAAGCTCCAGCTCACCTGAAACTCTGAGCAAGATTGCTCGAAGAAGACAGGTAAGAAATGGCATCATAAATCTTATTTCCAAACTATCTTTTCATGAGTGTGTATCTCATTCAGAAGTAGAGATTCTAGTTTAGAAGAGCTTGCGACTCTCTTAAAGTTTTCTAAGAATAGTTTTTCTTTTCTAAAAAGTAGAAGGTTAGCCTGTATAAGGGGGTTTATGCAGTAGTGGAAAGGAGAACAGAAAATGGAAGAAGTATTCATGTCATTCGATTCAAAAGTTAATAATTAGATGATTTACCTACAATTATGCTTGTTATTTTTTTTTTCTTACTTGTTAGTAGCTAACTCTTTTCTAGGATGCTAAAAGTATGTTAACTCAATATTTATTGTATCTTTCTCTCAATGGACTAACTAGTTTTTCCGCATTCTTGCCTATAATACTACAGAATTATTCCAACGCTGAACCTTCTAATCGCCAGCTTACCTATAAAGATAAAGAAAATATTGCAGAAGCATGGGCTAAGAAAATAGACCAGTGGAGACCGTTAGACTGCCTTGTTGAAGCTGCAAATAGGACAAAAGCTCATAAATCCAGTTCACAAGGGTCGAATGTGAAACAAGAGCAAGCCAATGAGCCGGATGACGATGTTCATGTGCCTAAGCGTAAAGTTAGGGATCATAAGAAATCGAAAGTCCTAGACGGCAAGGATTGTGCTAACCCATCTCCTTTAGATCTAGAGAAACCCAATAAGTTGCACAAGATAGGAAAGAAAAGGACTGCGCCTCTGCAAATTACTCCTCAAATGGTTCTTGACGCTATGGCTGTAAAACCTGAGAGAAGAACAACGCCAATTTGGTTTCAGCTAGTAGCTTCCGAAGACCAGTAAGAAAATATTCTCACTGTAGATAAAATAAATTTGCCTTCTCATTTTGGAGGAATTGAAGCTTAATCTAACTATATCTCGTTCCTCTGTATTTCAGGAAAGGAGAACAGTTGACCCAGATATCTAAGTCGTTTTTGAGTGTACAGTGAGTTTCTTTCCATCTACTATTTTCTTTGTAATCATATTCCTAAAGTTGTTTGACTTTGTGATTAACATGATTTTGAACCTTCGCTTAAGATGACCGTCCACCAGTAATGCTATATTTTAGTATAGAGTTTTACATTTATCTACGCTTGTATGTTACTGTTGTTTACTTATGTTAAATATCACACTAACTGTATAAGTTCTTGCAATGTTTATTTTTTTGTCCATATGCATCTCATTTCATAGTTAATGTCTTGCTCTTTATTTTAGGGACGGTAATATGCCCGTTTCCGCAATCCAAAAATATCTCGCAAACAAACTTCATCTTACAAGTGAAGCTGAGGTACGCCCCTCTCTCTCTCCCCCCAAGAACTAATCAAATTGAGATTTTGTGACCTCAACCCCTATCAACTGTTTATGTACCATTATATAACTGCCAATTTACCATTTGATTATAACTCAAGTGAATATTGACTCCTCAAAACAGGTCAGTTGTTCCGTTTAGTGAATCCATTCACAGGTCTTACATACCAAAAGAAGTCTCTTACAATAATTGAAAACCAACATGTCGTGTCTAAAGTTTTCATTAATGACGATATCTTCTTCATTATAACTTGATGTTTTATTTGCTCATCAATTTTATTTTTCGATAGGTTGAGATCCAATGTTGCGGGCACCCAATTGTCCCAACTTTACAACTGCATAACTTGGTGGACTTGTGGTTACAAACGGCAACGACATCAGAGAGAGTTTCTGCATTAGTGGGCGCCTCAGCTAATGAATTTGTAATGATTTTAGTTTATTCGCGGAAAGTTCATACATCTTAAAATAGATGATCTTTATTCTTTTTATTCGTTTGGATCTTGTCCAATAATTCTCAGTATGTTACTTGATATCCTACTGTAACTTTTAAAATTCAAGTATATATACTTGCATGGGCAATTTTCTTTTTGAATTTTTGTTGTCCTATTTATGGCCCTTTTCTTCCTTTCTTAAAGTGGTCTTATTTGTAATAAAACCTGAGGTTTAGTAGTAACTCTGTTACACAAACAGATGGAGTTAGTGACTGAGGAATTTCACACGTCCGAGGTGGAAATAATCTTGCAGTTATTGGTCAGGATATCGCCGAAGGGTGAGATCTCAACATGTCCAAGGTGGATAGGATTCTTCTTTAGACTCATTAGGCAAGGATATCGCTCGCAGCTTTTTAATTTGGATCTAAGCCATGACGGGGTTATTTAGTTTCCATTACCACTAGTGTAGCCCTGGGCGGTAAGGTTTGAATTTGATGGCCATAAACCACTTCTCTCAGAAGTGTCTAAATGTGCCCTGCACCTGCTATGTTGGACTTTAGAAAACTATTGGAAACGCATTCATAAATAAGCCACCTCAATACATAGGCCAGAATAGTGCAATGTCTGAACCTGAACATGACTATAGAGATTAAACCGGCAGAGACGGGTGTATTTTGTCTTCTGGATTTGTAGGTGTGTAAAACGTATTAAAAGGAAGTATACTTGTTTCTCTCGGTACCTGTAACAGCTGTCTACATAAAATGCCAAACCATTGCTCCAGAAGAGCAGCAGAACAAGACGTCATTAGCTCCAGCCGAAGATTTCTAGCATTTGAGCACTGAAGAACCACTGATTCGGCGGCCTCATCTCCAGAAATGTAGTGTTCGTTGCAGCCATATCTTTTTATATTTAGGAACATGCAAGTATATATATATATATTTTTTATGTTTTTTGATGGGTTAGTATAGTGGTTAGGTAGTGTGGTCCCCAAATACTACTAGCAATTACAAGGTTCACGCTAGGGAGGTAGCGTGAGACTTTTATGTTGGTTTTGAAATGGGTTTTAATAAAGACTTTGATGTTTCGGATAGAAATATTAATAGTTGGGACAATTTCTATGGTATTTGGCAAAAAAAAAAAAAAAAAAATTTTTTTTGTCAAGCTACCTGACAAATTTGCTAAGTACTATGGGAAAAATGTACTTAGCAGCCCATAATCAACTGAGCGGTACATGCCTCTCAATTGAAAAGCCCGTCTTACTAAGCTTGGAGATTAAGGAAGAAGATGTAATGTGGGTTGAAGTTTTAAAGGCAACTGAGACTAATATGGCTATTGGACTAGGTTGTTTACTTACTTGTTAGAGTAAGGAACCGGCAAGCTTGTCAGAAAAAGAAAATTTGACGTATATGTGTTAAGCATAAGAAGAAGACTTGGGACTTTGAAAATTCAGATCCTATTAAAGCTGTAATGAAAACTAAAAATACTTGGATTTGGAAAGTATCTGTACATGCCTTGAGTGGGTAAAAACAGTTCTGCATTTGGCAAATTGGTGATGGAAATCAGATAAAAGTTTTTAAAGATAGATGGATTCTAGAACCCGGCTTGATTGGGGTATAGGTATACCTAATGAGACAAAATCTGGGTCATTTTGAAGTAAAACAAACCACCCCTTAACCTTGTATTTTCTAAACGGCTAATATACTCTTGTTTAATTAACACTAAAAAAATTGATTAGCTTAATTAATTGAGTTTAGATTAAAACTTATGAAATTATGAATTCAGTAGATTAAACCTTTTGTCTTATGAGTTCGATCAAAAATTTTGATTCTGAAAATGTAAAAAGTCGGCAAGGTCTACGATTGAATATGGTGCCGACTAACTTTCGCCGGCAAGGTCTACGGATGAAGAAAACGCCGACTATGTTGGGCCGGCAAGGTCTATGAATGAAGAAGATGCCGACTATCCTGGGCCAGCTATCTTATAGTCGGCATATAAATATTTCCTACACTGACGGCTATCATATAGTCGGCATATAAATATTTCTTACCCTGCCGACTGACTAATAGTCGGCACACAAATAATTTCTAACATTGCCGGCTGTCTAATATTCGGCAATGTAACTTTGCCGACCTTTAGTTATTACCCAATAGAAAACAGAGCATGGGAAGATGTAATTCACTTTATTCATGCAATTTTGATTCTTACAGGGCAATTCTCTTCAGTTTCATCTCTAGGATCTTCTAAAGAAGGATAAATCTTGTCAATAAATTCTAATAGCTCTTCCGCATTGTTAACAAGATAAGGGATATCTTCTATTTTTTTCCTCTGGGAACCTAAACAATACACAAATAAAAGATATGAAAATTCTACACATTGAAACATGATTCTGGTCACCTAGTCAGCAAGGTCTATAATCTAAACACTCCCGACTAATACTTAGTCGGCGGGAACGTAATCATCTATCATGCCGACTAACACACAGTCGGTAGGGTCCTATTCAAGAAAGATGCCGACTATTAACTCAGGAAAATCAAGTTTCTGTGACATAAAGTCGGAATGGTACAATTCTAAGAAAATGCCGACTAGAGAAAAGTCGGCAGGGTTGGTTATTGATTACCATGCCGGCCCTGGTTAATGTTTCACAGTCGCCATGGCTGTTATGAAAAGCCGACATGATATTCATGTTACGACCCTGCCGACTAATACTTACATCCTAAGGCCGGCATCCTATTTTTCAAAAAACCCTGCCTACTAAAGACCCTGAAAATCATCATTTTCGATTTCTAATCTAATATAACAATCAAAACACACAAAACAATAATGGGTTTGAGTTTAGAAATCACTTACAGTCTTCTTTTCGCCGGTGGAGGGTTCTTTTCAACATTCTCAGGGATTGGATTTTCGAGTTTACTGATTTCACTAGTTCCAACTTTTCCCTTACCTTTTTTCTCTGATTTGGATCTTTTGATATGTCCTGTTGAATCTGTATTGCTACTTGATCGTTTGGAATCAACCATTTTTCAGGAAAATCAAATCGGACGATTTGCAGAGATTTTTTTTCCTGAGTTTGATGGAAGATGTAGATGAAGAAGAAAAAGAAGAGAAGATTAATAGTTTTTTAGGTTTTTAATTTTAGGGTTATCTAATTAAGTAATAGGGTTAATAAAGTAAACTCAGCCATATTTGGCCTCCCCTTAGTAAGGGCACTATGTCCACTTAAAATTGGGTATACCCCAATTAATCTGGGTATACCCCAATTTGCCCAGGTTCTAGAAGGGCGTTCCTTTATATAGAAACTTATTATAGGGGCTTCACATTCCAATAGAGGGGCTTCACTAATAGGACAAAAACGGGTCACCTGTTAGTAATTCCAAAAACCCCTTATCTAAAATATTTTCATAATGGCTAAACAACCCTTATTTAATTAGTTTAGCTAATCTAATACTCCCTCCGTTTCAAAAAGACTGTTCGTTTTGATTTTGTCAAAATATTAAGGAGACCATAGTATTTTACTTAACTAACTTTAGATACTTACCTATTTTATTTTAATAAAAATGCTAGCAATAAAAACTACCTAAAATTGTTAGAGGGATTATAAATAAGAAATATAAAAGGAAAATTAAAAGATATCAAATTTAGAGAGCATAAACTTTATAAGGAATTTAATTTTTGGATTTAAATATTTATTCACTTAAAAGGAATGGAGGATATATTTGTTACCTTAATTATACAAATTTCTTTAATATTTTAGATCGGGTCCCATTAAAAATGAATTTATGAATATAAATTTTTTAAGGGTATGTTAGAGAGTTCATTGGAAATATATGACTATAAAAAGAAGTTGGACACAATTTAGAAACTGACGAAAATGGAATAGAGGACAGTCTTTTTGAAACGGATGGAGTATTAGTTATTAGATTAATGATAGTTAGAGCTGGAAAACTATCTGGGTTTAGGTTTTTGGAGGGAAGAAAATAAAGAAGAAAAAACTGATTTGTTTTTAAAACCCTAATTTTTGATTTACTCAAGTGATTTCAGTGAGAAAGTAGGTGAATCCTTATATATGATAAAGAAAAACCAATTGGTTAAAAGTACACAACAAATTGATTTTTTTTTCTTTTTCAGACCTATTTACGGTTGGATATTTCCTCTCCTAACTAACCGTAAGACAAATTTACGGTTAGGTGGCGATGAACTCCTAACCGTAATTGAGAAAAATTGGGGAAACCCCAAGTTGAAAAGAAACCAGTTACGGCTGGGTAAAAAAAAAAAGAGACCGTAGGTTAATTACGGCCAGGTTTGGTTGTTCTATAAAAAAAAGAAAAACACCCAATCATAGGTCTGTTACAGTCAATTTTTTTTTTTTTTTGATAAAAAAACCTTAGAATAAAAGAAATTAAGTTTTTAGAAGAGTTGAGAGGTCTGAGTGCCTTGAGGAGCATGGCAACTCAGCCTATTCAAATTTAAAGCATCGAACAACATACTAGGTGGAAGAAAAGTAATATTACAGGTTGTATTTGAATTGACCCTTGAGATCAATGCAACAACAGCCTGGTTTTCCTTTTTCCCACAATACAAAAATATTAAGTTTTCCCCTTCCACATTCAAACTAGATGTGACAACTATTTCATGAATGTCCCTAATTCTGGATTTAGCTTTCCAATCTATATGGCAGTCCTCTCCGTTAATAGCTTTAATAGTATTGATGCAGCTTCCTTCAATTTGAACGGCTGTGGTATCCAACTGATATGATCATGTTGTTGCTTCCAAAGCCGCCTGCACCTCCACCTCATCCTGACTTTGCGCCCTGCACTCCAGCTTCTTTACTTCCCTGCACCAACCAATAGAATTTCTCAGTATTAAGGCAATGCTTCCAATCTGTCTATGTTTGTCAAAAGTCCCAGCAAAGTTAATTTTCTTGATTCCCGGCGGAGGGCTTATCCAAGTGGGTTCTGGTTTATGAGCATTTGTGGAACTAGCATTGTCAAGAGGTCGCTCCAGGCTAGCATGAGCTTTCCAGTCCAATTCGGCTCTCGTGCAAACATCTTTCGGACTTGGGTTAAAGCCTCTAAAAACTGTCACATCTGGCCTTCCAAATGTACCAGATTATAGTAGCACATTTAGCACATTTCGGACTTGGGTTACCAGCCAAGTTTTTCGGTTGGTAATAAACAAACCAACCGTATGTTTGTTATGGGCAGGTTTGTCCGGTTTGTAATAAGAAACCCAACCATAGATTTTGTGATCCACAAAATTAGGAAATTAAAGGAAGTTAGGTAAACGTTTACCAACAAGATATTTCATCTTAATTAAAACACGTTTAGTTAGGTAATTAAAGATTTACTCAAGTTTCTTTTTAGTTCTGTATTTTTTTACCGTCAGGCTCTAGGTGAGTCGAAGCCAGCCGTAAACCTAGTTACGGTTACAAATCAAACCGTAACACCTACAGATTTTGTTGTTGTTGTTATATTTACGGTTAGAAGTTCTTAGTTTGCTAACCGTAGTAGTTTCAGAGAACAAATTTACAGTTAGGAGATTAAGAATACCTAACCGTAAGTGAATTTATAACCCTAATTTTTCCCCCTATTTCAACCAATTTAACCATAAAATATCCCAATGCTAATGTTTTGTTAGTTGGTTGTGGTTATAGAGATTTCAATCAGAAGACAACAAGTTTTCCGAATCGTGGCTAAATCTAAGACGATGAAATGATCTCAATTAGAAAAAAAAAAGAAAAAGGAAAGGATTTACGTTGATGAAGGAGAGGAAGATTAGAAGAAGAAGAGCATATTTTTGAATTAGAATTTCGTTTTATTTTAGTTGAAGGGTATTTTAGATATTTGGTATTGAATCAAGAATACCCCATTATCAATTTTTTGGTCACTAAGAATCCAAGTGAAGCCCCTCTATTGGATTGTGAAGCCCATATAATAGGTTTGTTTATATACCCCCTAGAAATACTAATGGTACCTCCATTAGTCAGTTATAATTTGGTTCACATGAAAATCTAGAAATTGTTTGAAGTTTTTGATAGCTATACCCCTCTCAAAAATTTGTTATTTTCCCATATATGAAACCCTAAAAAAAAAAAACAATTTTCCAGCCGAGATTTGAGATTCATGGAAGAAGATTAGAGTTCGGTTAGGATTGAAACAACTCTTAATCCGGCTCTTAATGTAAGGAGTCTAAAGCTAAAGCTAAAACGTATTCCCGTCTTCACCGGCTAATCCACCATTTTCAATCTCTCGTCACAACAAAACCCAACTTTTACCAAGTTAACAATCCATACGCAAATTAAAAATCAAACCCAAGTCAGTAACACTTAGAGACCCACTAATAATAGGGTAAGTAGTACTGTTAAATCATTTAGTGGTCCAAGATTTTCTTCTTCAGCCTTGATCATATTCCATTAGATACTGATCAAAGATTGCCAGAGTGATTTTGTTTATTCTTCAGTGATTGATCAATTGTTGTTTGATCTTTGACCTATTGAATTAATCTGATCAGTTTTAGCTTTCCTTTTCTTATTTTATAAAATTTTATCTAATCTAATGGAAGTACGATGATGGAGATGACGAAAGAAATATATCATAATCTTAGTATTTCAATTTTGGTCTTTCTATTTCTGTATTTATTTGATGTTTTAGGGGAAGATGTTGAATTTGTATTTCAATGATTAATATGATTGAAATCAGTGTTTGTATTGTGTAACTTATGTTGTTCAGATAATCGGGGGTATAAGAGCTTAGCATATATGATGGGGTAGGTAGATAATTCTGGGGGTATACAGAAGAACGCCTTTCTAGAAAATCAAAATCAAAATCAAATTCTTACTTCTCAAGTGAATACTTCTAATATTAATGATAAACTGAAGGTTGTTGAGCTGAGAGATGAAGACACTAGCTACTAGAGTATAAACAAGCTTAATACTTGCTTCAATGAAGAGCAAAAGAATGTGATGTTTAATATAAGACCTGATGTGAATAGAAAAGATGAGTTAAAATGGTCTGTAACCAGAACAGGTCACTTCACAGTTAAATTTGTTTATAATTCCATTATGCAGAGTCAAGGCCAAATGGGAGATTAAAATCAAGAAGAAAAGTAAGTACTGGTCAAAGCTATGTCACATGAATGTCCCTCGCAAACGTCAATTGTTTCTATGGAAAATTTCTCATGATATTCTCCCAGTTTACAAGAGACTCAACAAAAATATTCAACTCCAAAGCATAACTTGCAAGAGATGTAACTAAGATGAAGAGTCCACTACACATCTTCTCATTAGCTGTCCTTATGCTAAAGAAGTTCGGAGAAACGTCAATCTGATCATAACCGATAGTTTGCAGAATGTGCAAAATGTGCAAGAATGGATGAGAACCTAGAATAAGGAGGAAAATGACATCTTCTTCAAGTAAGTTGTACATTAATCATCCTTGTGACTCAAAAATCTCTTTTAGAGATTATCCAAGGATATATCTTGTCTACTTTATATCTTGATTAAGAGTTCACCCAAGGAATAATCTATAGGATTCGAAACGACCTAGTCGGAAAGTGTTCTTACCTCTATCATTAGCTCGGGTAGTCTTTGTTTCTGGTGTTCGCCCAAGTTTGAAGTAGAAGCAGTTATAAGAGCCAGATCCAGGATGTGTGACGTATATGCCATTCCAAAGTGATCTATTAATCTGCTAATAAGTCATTTTATGGCAGTTTCATCTATCGCTTCATTGTGAAAGACCAAATTGACCCTTTCTGTCATAAGTACCTCCATATTCCGCTAAGTAGGATTCATAAAAAGGTTGGTGTACCCCCCCTTTTTCAATTAATTATCATTTAATCCTTCATGTTATCACTAACCAAAGTATTCCCAATCGGCGTAATACTTAGATGCACTTCCTGTAATCATAATGTACTGCGACCGATAATGCATGTATTTTTTTTCAACTAAATAACCCAGTGCAGCCGCTAGAAGATTCAATTTAGAGAAAATAACTTTAAGATCTTTGAGAAGTGAAAACACTGGGAGTAGCAAAATACACCACCAACTTTTTCGTAGGGCAATATGCATGGACAAACTCAACACAACTCCAAGAGTTAAAACTCAATCAAGGAAAGTGTCTAGAGTTCTATCTCCCCCTCTCTATCTCTCTCTATTGTTGTTAGAACGTTTACAGAACTGAATCTGTGAACCTAACTACAAAGAGAGTTCTTGGACGGTACCAAAGACCAATGTCCAAGGATCAATCAAGTCTTATCCAACAAACTAGGTCAGAAATATCTACTTTGATTGATCAACGCACAACCTGTGATATTTCAATTATAAAGATAAACAATATAATGCGGAAAAAACAACAACACGGACACCAGAAATTTTATTAACGAGAAAACTGCAAATGCAGAAAACCCCCGGGACCTAGTCCAGATTGAACACCAAACTGTATTAAGCCGCTAAAGACACTATCCTACTACCAATTAACTTCATTATGGAATGTAGTTGAGCCCGAACTCAGTCTTCCACTGATTCAGGTACAGTCGCGCTCCTTACGCCTCTTAAATCCCAGCAGGACCCCGCGCAATTGATTCCCTTAGAAGGAGTCCCACCAACTAAGAGTTGCTTCAACAAAATTGAAGACTTTAAACCAAATCTGCCTCCCACAGATTAAGCCTATAATTGATTTCCTGATTTACGATCTAAACGGATGATTAGATCAAACGAAAGATCCAGGTGATGGAAATCGATAGAAACTTGATAGAAGTCTGGCTATCCTCAAAATCCGGACTTATGCAACCCGAAGTGCAACCTAGATTATTATTCACCTCACAAGTATAAAACTTGCGGAAAGTCTGAGACGAAAAGAACTTTGATGATTACTATCTATCTTGATCGTTGGAGCAAGCTCTATAAACAATCAAGATCAGGATACTCAAGTTATCAAGATAAAAGAAAACTGGACCTGGCTTCACGAATCCCAATGAAGTCTTTATATTCGCTAAACCCTAAAAGGGTTTCTGGAGATGACGACTCTAGATACAACTAGGACACACCAAAAAGTATTGTCAGGATTCAAAGATCCCAATTGCCAAGAGTTCCCCTTATGTAGATTTCAATGCCTAGGTTGCTTTAGGTTTAAGCTAAGATAGTTTTGGAACTAAGTAAACAATATTCACCGTTAGATGAAAGCTTTGAATCTTATTCACATAAACAAGATATACACTATGGTTAGGTAAACCGTAACTGAACCGTGTATAAAAACTATGTCCAACATGGTTACCCGAAACTAGTCGATTTGAACTTTAAAAGCTTAACACTCATTTTCATGTTCACAAAGACATTAATATTGAGTCACAATTATGTGATCAAATGAGTCTAGTGTTAATTAGAGAATTGATCAAATGCAAATCATCTCATAGAAATAATTATTCGCAATTGAATCGTAATCGACATACTTTGTAAATGTACAAGGTACAAATACTTGAACCGTTCGTGAGTCGGCTGAGTCACAGTACGCGGACCGGTTTGCAAACTTATAAGCAATTACCGAGTTCCGGAATACAGAACTTTTGCATTTCATGTACTGGTTTGCAAACTTAGGTGCAACTCTAAGTTCCGAAGTCTACATAACTTTTTCAGTTTACGTACAGGTTTGCAAACTTAAGACTTTTGCCGGTTCCGGAGTTCAAAGAACATTATCAGTTTGCGTACCGGTTTAGGTACTAAACTGGTTTAGAACGTAGAACTGTATTGGATCTCATACCGGTTTGAATACTTTAACCCGGTTCCCTTACCACAGTTCCAAAATGGTTTGTATACGAATATACATACCTATCCAGATCACGAAACAAACAGATTTTCCCATGATGTGCATACGAGTATGCTTATCACACAAATCTGAAAGTCGATATATAGCTACTCCGCTACGTGTACAAGTACATGTAATACGGATTTAGACATATAACATTTTTCTAAGTTTGTAAGACTGATAACACTATCTTGTATTCCGAATATAGTAGTTCTATATTTCTCTAAATCAATTCAAAATATTCCTGAATAACATTAATGACACATATCACTGTTCCATGTTATTTTTGAATGATAAACTTGAATCATGATTTGGTTCCGAACAATAAATTGTTCTCCACCGAAATTGATTAAGTATGACAAATCTTCATTAAGCTTAGTCATTATATTTCGAGAAATTCGTAAACTAAATATTTAGTTATCGACTCAAAATTCTTGTATATGCAAGCTAGTCTAATTAGTTATGCAACAGTCGTCTCAAGGATAGAAAAGTGAATATAACCTGAGAAATAGGTTGTTCAGTCTTCACTTACCTTTTGTTGATGAAGTTCTCCAAAAGCTTCGGTTGATCTTCGCCTTCAAGTGGTAGAACGCAAATGATGACTGGCTCGTTTCTCAACTACACTATCCTAGACCGAGACTTAACTAATTGTAGACTAGAAATCAAGATATAGTTTTGACAGCTAAATTTGACAACAAGTTTGATATAGCAACACTTGTGAGTTCGACCGAGCAATGCTCTAACAATCTCCCCCTTTATCAATTTTAGTGACAAAACTATTAATACATATGGATAACAAAAATAAAGTTATGAAAAAAATTCCTCGATCCATCATGCCTTGATTTCCTTGGTTTATTCAATGCTCCTTGAACTCTTCGCTATTCCAAGTCGCAATGATTCTGAACGTGTTCAACTCAGCATCGTTATTGTTGAAGAACCGATTTCATAGCGATAAGAACTTTTGAAAACAAATATTATCAATTGTTGTTATACAAAAACATAGTACTATTATCTTCTCTCCAAAGTTCAATTGTATCTCAACTCTGAAGTAATACTATGGTGATATGTTTCTCCCCCTTAATCAATACTAATATCTTTTGTATTATAGGTAAAACCTATTGCTTAAATGATTCAGTCCCCCTTACATAATGATCCGTAAACCATATGTATTTAGTATAAGACTACTAAATAATTCTCCCCCTTTTTTTTCAACAAAATTAACAAAGGTACGAAAATTGCGGGATCATAATGAATTCAACCAAAAGATATCTCAAGTTTTAAGGAAGATGGAGATACTACATAATAACATAGTTAAAATGCAACTCCTCATATCAACTTATTTAGATGATATCACATAGTAATAAATATTTAGCCCTCATCCTAGGAGATTAAAAAGATACAAGCATCCCCTTTAAAATTCCACAGCCACACTCCCCACAAAGATATAGCAATTTGTTAGAGTACTGCTCGGTCGAACTCGCAAGTGTTGCTATCTCATGCTTGTTTGTCAAGTTTAGTTGATCAAAACTATATACTTGATTTCTAGTCTACTTATAGCTATGTCTCGGATTAGGTTAGAATGTGTAGTTGAGCTTTAGACTTCACGGCGTTCACCAATTGAAGAAGAAGATCTACTGAGGAGCTTGGAGGAACTTCATCAACAAAAGGTATGTGGAGACTAAAACTTATCTATCACTCAGAAGTCTATTCTATTCTATCTTCTAATGAGACTAAGTCGTATAGCTATATAGATTTTTTACATTATACACATTTGATATTTCGAGTTGAGTTTATCTCGCTTATCTATTTCTCGAAATATGTGTTGGAAGATTTTTTCTTTAGCTATGTTCATCATATTCTTGACGAGTTTAGTTGGAAATAATTTATTTGTTGAAAACTAAATATTAAGTCAAAAGATTATCATGTGAAAATTACCTTGAATATCTTACATGATTTGTGTGAGACAGTCATTTGATGTTAGCTTGGAAAGTTTCGTATTGATCATTCGATCACTTGATAATTACTTGAATCTAATGGTATTGTGAGATTACCATTTTCGTCTTCTAAGGATGTTTCAACGATTAAAATGAGAGTTTAGAAAAATTACCTATGTCTGGATGCAACACGGAACAAAAACCGAATAAAGAATAGACATATCTGTGGGAGATAGATTTGTTTACAAGTCTTTGACTTTGGTTCGTAGCAACTCTTATTTGTGGGTGAGATAAGCTAAGGGAATCAAGTGCGAAAAATCTGGTGTGGTTCAAGGGGCGTAAGGAACGCGACTGTACCTTAATCGGTGTGAGACTTGGTTAGGGCTCAACTACATTCCAGTCCGAAGTTAACTTGTAGTAGGCTAGTGTCTGTAGCGGCTTAATACAGTGTGGTGTTCAAAGCTGGACTAGGTCCCGGGGTTTTTATGCATTTGCGTTTTCCTCGTTAACAAAATTTATGATGTCTGTGTTATTTATTTTCTGCATTATATAGAAATATCACAGGTTGTGCGTAGTTCAATCAGTTGATAATTCCAACCTTGTTTGTTGGATATAACTTGATTGACACTTGGGCATTGGTCTTTGGTATCGTCCAAGTTATTTCTCATATCAATCAGGCTCACGGATTTCTATATGTTCGATTTGCTGATTGTATTGAGAAATAGAGATAATGCTCTTTTATATATTTCTTGATTGAGTCTCACTTTTAAGTTGGTGCTCTCGGAATTATATTGGAGTTTAGTCCATACAGATTGCCAAACGAATTATTGGGTGTGGTTGTTATACCCCCGCTTTTTCACAACTAAGCACAAGTTCATTTAAGAACTCTCCCTGATTAAATGTTATCCCAAGAGAACAACACGAGTGACCTTACTTTTGTGAAAAAGAAGGATTTTGGAGGACATTAACAAATCACAAGGATTTGTATCCATAGTATCGACATAAATTAATCTCAAGGCTAGTTACGAACAAAGAGACAATTTTACTCGATTTTACTCAACATAAGAGAATCTTACTGAGTGTGTTAAGCAGCGAAACACAAAAGTGTGATCACAAGAAGATCAATACTATGAGAAAAATTTCAAGAGTTTGTTCTATTTTCCGTTTATAAAATCAGAATAGATTTAACTTCTTAGCATATATAAGAGTTTGTAAAGGCACAAATATTTCATAAGAATTTTGCAATAATTAAACCAATAATGATTACATACTGCAAATTCATCTTCCAACAACTCTAGAATTTAAATAAATAAATCTAAAAACATGCAAGATGATAAACGTTGGAAATAGCTATGTGTAATCACAATCTTTGCTATACCAAACCCTAGTTATCCTTCTCAAGAATAAAATCCTCAAAAGAAGTTTCCTAGACAAACAAAAATAAAAACAAAATCATATGTAGTCTGTGACTTGCGTTTTGAGAGAGCCGAGGTCTTCAGAGGCTTTTCCCAGCTCCGAATTGAGAAGTTTTAGATCCCTTTTGGAAGCAGACAATTGATCAAACACTACTTTGATGTCACTCATAATGTTTCCAACCAAATCCCGAGATATTTGAACCGGTGTTGACCTTGTGTGTTCTTGAGCGAAGTAACATGATATGGTGACAGGATTATCGTAGAACTCAACAATACCTATGCGATCGTCATCCCCCATTTCTTTGTTATCTTCCTTTATGTTGTTTGATAACTTGGAAGAATCCATGGTTCATGAACGTTCGTGAGTTATTCAAGCAACTTTGAATATAATACAAGGTGAGCGAACCTTATAAATATCACAGTTTCTAAGTTTAGAACCCTAGAGGAAGAGAGTTTCTTTTTAGAATCTTCTTGGAGAGGCTTTGACTCAAGATCCGGTCCGGTTTCAGAACTTAATGCACATGGGTCTGCGAACACAAGAGTTGTGTCCGGACTTATTTAAACAGACAATTATAACCAATCTTGTTCTTAGCTCAACAGATAAAAATCTAGAGCACAAGAGATAGTTGAGATTGAAAAAAAAAAGATATAAAACTACTAGTGAATTTTAAAACAGAAAATACAGTACATAGTACCAAACCATCACGTGTCAAGAAGAATATCATTCTTGAACGAATTTTGCTTCTTCCTTTTTCATGATTCAGGAAGAGTCAAGATTTACCATAATCAAATTATGTTATGTAGGCATTCATCAAATGCCTATCATAAACAACATGATTCTTTGGTAAACATTCATGATTTTTACCTATTTTAGTAAATAAACAATTTTCATCTTCATGGGAAAAAGATGTTGAATTCTTACTTGTATTTGGTATTCTCCTGGACTTCCTGAAGTTCTTGATTTGCTAAAAAAAAAAAATCTGAGCTCAGAAATAGTATGTTTAACCTTAGTGCGAAGGTTCAAACCCGTATTACTATCAGTTTCTGAGATAGATTCCTTCTGTGTCCTTTTCTTCCTGTTAATTGCGTAAAAAAATATACTTGGAGAAGTATTTGTATGACCATTCAAATTAGACTCTATCCAACTGGGAACATTGGATCTTGTCTTGGTCTCTACTCGATTAACCTTTTGAAAATCATTACAATTGTGAAAAGGTTTTGTAGAGCATTTATAGGCAAAACTCGGTTTATTATAGCACGGATTCCTTTGCCTAAAGGTTGGACATTGACAACCTGCAATGTTAAGAGTATTAGTCTTAACATATGATTTTGGTTTGATCACTTCTTGTGATGCCCAAACAAGTACATCATGAAGTTTTTCATCCTTAATGCGAAAACGACATTCCTTTTGCAGGTGACCATTTTTACCGCAATAATAACACTTGTAAAAAGTGTTATTATCTGGAACCTCGTGTGCTGTTCTCGGAGGTTGATATTTGCTCCTTTGACCTTGAACTGCTGACTTAGGTATTTCACATATTGTGGAAACCATTGGTTGAAAGGAAGCACTAGTTTTGACAAATTTTACCTATGTGCTAATACTTGGAGCATCTATTTCCTTATAACCCAATCCTCATGTGTTACGATAATTTTTACTTGCTCCTAGCACAGTGGAAGAATTGTTTGAACTAGGAATGGACTTTTTCAAGTTTTCTTCCAACAACTTGATATTATCATTAGCAGCAGTTAAATCAGCCTCGAGTGGTTCTTCTCGAGTGAGAAAAATACTTTCTCTGTCTTTAGAACAAATCTGTTGAGAGTTAAACATTGCTTCCTTCCTTGCAAGTTTTTCTTCCAACACAATGAGATTATTACAAAGTCTTTAACATTCTAGGTTCCTTGAACGTGCTTCTTCTTCGCGATCTTTAAGAAGGAATTGTATTAAGTGATAATCACAATTATAACCTTTAACGATCTTTCTCAGTGTATTGTTTTCTTAACAGAAAGGAGTCAGAAACTGCATCAGACAAGATGTAGGTCTTTTTCCTTTTAAGAGATGGTCAAACAGCTTAATGTATTGTGAGACTTCCTTATCAACATCTTCATCAATATCAGAATCACTTTCGTCAGAAAGTTCATCCAACAGTTCTTCTAGGCGTGTTTCCCAGTTATTCAAAGTTTTAGATTATGTAATAGATGTGAGAGTTTTCTCATGTGAACCAAACTCTTGAATCATATCTGAATGATTCCGAACTGGTGTTACGTTTTTAGAGATGTCATCTCTTTCCATATAGTCAGATTGCTTCAAACATATACTTATTAGGTCTTACCGTATTTGCCTTCTTTGATATTAATTGAAAACACTAGGGGTCCCAAAATACACCACCAACTTTTTCGTAGGAAATCTGTATGGACAAACTCAACACAACTCCAAGAGTTAAATCTCAATCAAGGAAAGTGTCTAGAGTTTTATCTTTCCCCCTCTCTTGTTGTTAGAACGTTTACAGAACTATATCCGTGAAACAACAAAGAGAGTTCTTGGACGGTACAAAAGACCAATTTCCAAGTATCAATCAAGTCTTATCCAACAAACTAGGTTGGACGTATCTACTTCGGTTGATCAATGCATAACCTGTGATATTTCAATTATAAAGATAAACAATATAATGAGGAAAAAGAAATAACACGGACACCAGAAATTTTGTTAACAAGGAAACCGCAAATGCATAAAAACCCTGGGACCTAGTCCAGATTGAACACCAAATTGTATTAATCCGCTATAGACACTAGCCTACTACTGTTATAGAACTTCTCGTTCGAACTCGCAAGCGTTGCTATCTCAAGCTTGTTTGTCAAGTTTAGTTGATCAAAACTATATACTTGATTTCTGGTATACTTAAAGCTATATCTCGGATTATGATAGAAGTGTGTAGTTGAGCTTTAGACTTCACGGCGTTCACCAATTGAAGAAGAAAATCTACTGAAGAGCTTGGAGGAACTTCATTAACAAAAGGTATGTGGAGACTAAAACTTATCTATCACTCAGAAGTCTATTCTATTCTATCTTCTAATGAGACTAATTCGTATAACTATATAGACTTTTACATCATACACATTTGATATTTTGAGCCGAGTTTATCTCGCTTATCTATTTCTCTAAATATGTGTTGGAAGCTTTTAGCTTTAGCTAAGTTAATCGTATTCTTGACGAGTTTAGTTGGAGACAATTTATTTGTTGGAAACTAAATATTAAGTCAAAAGATGATCATATGAAAATTACCTTGAAACATCTTATATGATTTTTATGAGACAATCATTTGATGTCGACTTGGGAAGTTTCGTATTGATCGATTAATCACTTGAAAATTACTTGAAGCTAGTGGTATATGTAAGATTACCATTGTTATCTTCCAAGGATGTTTCAATGATTAAATGAGAGTTTTAGAACTACCATGTCTGGATATAATATAGGTTGTATCCTTTGTATACTAACTATGCAAGTCTAGTTCAGGTCCCAGAACTATTGTTCGCGAACTCTGTTTGCGAACTGGTTTACCTGTGAAAAGTTCCGGAGCTTGTATTCGCGTACCCTATTTTCGAACGGGTAAGAAAAGGCCAAGTACGGAACTCCTGTTCACGTACGCTGTTTGCGAATGGCTGGACAAAGACAAAGTTCAGAACTCTTGTTCGCGTACTCAGTTTGCGAACATAGCGGTTATGTTCTAAAATCGATAAAGTGTGACTTTCATACTCATGAACTCAGGATTCGTTTGCGAACTTAAAGTCCCTGGAACTTTAATGTATTAAGGTATGTGAACTAGTTTTACAAGCCGTGGCATTATGTTCATGAATTAGTTCTTGTATAAGTACTTTGTACAATTACAAACCAACTCGATTTTGCTTCAAATGGTTCATATATATATTCCTATAAGATGATGAACATTTGAACAACTCTCTTGAAACACATTTAAATTCATTTGATTATCTATCATGATTGATTGATCATCATATTTGATGTAGAAGTGTTAGATGAATATGGCTAAGTTATAAGTGTTAATATGGCTAACTTCGGTTAACTATTATTGAGCCAATCGAGTATACACGTTTGGGTACGGTTCATCCATATCTAAATATAAGTATATTTCATTTGTGTGTATCAAGCTAATATCATCTAACAGTGGAGATTGATTGCTTAATTTTTAAGCAGATTTAGCTTGAATCTTAAATCAGGAGTTCATCTAACGATGGATATTGAATGCTTTGTTACTAAGTTATCTTAACTTTGATTGTAAGCAACCCTGATTTGAAAGACTATATAAGGGAGAACTCTAGCATCTAGGAAACCTAATCCCGACACTTCTGTGTGTCCTAGTTGCAAACTAGAGTCGATTCTCATTTAACCTAGGTTTTTCCAAAATCATTATTAGGTTAACGACTTGAAGACTTCATTTGGGATTCGTGAAGCCAGATCCAACTATTTTCTCTGTAGTTGCGTATTCTGATCTTACTTGTTCTATCATATTGAGTTTTATCTTCTCTAAGATTTACTCGAGATTCATCTCTGATAGGTAAGATATAAAAAGTAATCATAACAGTTCTTCGTCCCAGACTCTTGTGATTCCGCAATAACTTCTTCTGTTAATCAGTTAGGTTATTGTGAGGTGACTAATATTTCTAGGCTGCTCTTCGGGAGTATAAGACTGGATTATTAGTTGATTCCTGTTCACCTTGATCTTTGTATCAAAAGACGGAATAAAAAGAATAAAGGATAGACATATATGTGGGAGACAAATTTGTTTATAAGTCTACAACTTTGGGTCGTAGCAACTCTTAGTTGTGGGTGAGATCATCTAAGGGAATCAAGTGCGCAGAATCCGGCGTGGTTCTAGAGGCGTAAGGAACGCAACTGTACCTTAATCGGTGTGAGACTTGGTTAGGGCTCAACTACATTCCGGTCCGAAGTTAACTTGTAGTAGGCTAGAGTCTGTAGCGGCATAATACAGTGTGGTGTTCAAATCTGGACTAGGTCCCGGGGTTTTTATGCATTTGCGGTTTCCTCATTAACAAAATTTCTGGCGTCTGTGTTATTTCTTTTTCGAATTATATTTGTTTATATAATTGAAATATCATAGGTTGTGCGTAGTTCAATCACAGGTTATAAATCAGACCTTATTTGTTGGATATAACTTGATTGACACTTAAGCATTGGTCTTTGGTAACGTCCAAGTTATTGTCACATCAATCCGGATCACGAATTTCTATCTGTTTGATTTGCTTATTGTATTGAGAAAGAGATAAAGCTCTTTGATATATTTCTTGATTGAATCTCACTTTTAAGTTAGTCCATACATATTTCCGAATGAATTATTGGGTGTGGTTGTTATACTTTCCGCTTTTTCAATTGGTAACAGAGCAGGAAAACACGCTAAGACCTTATAAGTCTGTGTTTGTAGCAATCTGACTCTATGGACAGAAGTGTTATGTCTATAAACGTACCACCAGTCTTCGATGGATCGAATAACTTTTGTAGAAAATTGCTATGCGTTCCTTTCTACAAGCGCGAGATTTTCAATCATGGGTTCGTATTGTGATTGGCTATAATCCTCTATTAGTTACAGTAGACGGTGTAACTGATGCAAAGGATATTGGTGATTATGATGATGTTGAGATTCTTGCTGCAAAGCAAAATTCTGACGGATTAAATGCTATCATCCATGACATTACCCCAGATCTTCAACACCATGTGACTACGTGCACCCGATCTAAAGATGCTTGGGATATCTTAGCAACCTTATTTGAAGGGAATACTTCTGAGAAAGAAGCTAGGCTTAAAAACCTAAATTCTGATTGGGAAAACCTTCGTATGGATGATGAAGATTCATTTGATGAGTTTAATCACAAAGTGTCTGAAATTGTTAATGCATCTTTTGCATTGGGCAAAATTATTCCTGAAAAGGACATTATGATGAAAATTCTCAGATTGCTGCCAGCTAGATACTATTCTAAGAAACATGCCATCGTAGAAGGAAATAACCTTGAAACACTTTCCAGAAATGCTCTTGTTGGAAAATTAAAGATCTTTGATCATGAGCATATATCCAAAACTGAAAGGATATTGCATTCAAAGCACAAAAGAACACTAAACTACTTGATAAAAGTAAAAGTGTTGGCAACTTTGTGGATGATCCTATTGAGACTGAATCATCAGATGAAGATCTTGACAACTCAGTTTCTCTGATCACAAGACAGTTTAGAGATATTCTTTTGAAGAGAAGTAAACGGTTCACCAGAGATAAACCTAGATCACCAGTTAAGCCTCATGATCGTGTCCCTCCTAAAAATAGGATATTATCGACACTGATGATGAGGATATGCCACAGTGCTTCAAGTGTAAAGGTTTTGGTCATTTTGCTAATGATTGTCTAAATCGTAGAAAATACACTGGGAACAAAGGTCTTGCTGCAACTCTTGATGAAATATCTGATAACTATGATTCGACTGAAGATGAAAAATCAAGTGTAGCACTCCTGGGCGAAAATATTAATTTTGATAATTGTAGCAATACGCACATCAACCTTGATATTTTTCCTGGAGAAACTTCATCGACCACATTGGAGGATGAAATGGATTTTACTCTGTCTAATGAAAACTCTATCTCACATGTTTCAGGTACTTCACTTTGTTTAGCAGCATGTTCGTCTATGGTGCCTGAACCATCCTCCACATTGACATGTCCTTATTATACTATTAAGGGTCATGAAACTCTCTAATTGTTTAAGTACAAACATAAAGTAAGGTATGTCAACAAACTGCAACGGAGAGCTAATCGATTGGCAAACAAGCTCAAACTTGTTCTAAAGTCGAATCCATCCGAGGTATGTAAATTTAACTCATCTCATAAGAAGTTGATTTCTAAGGAAAAAGTTAGATCTCTACAGAAAAGAACTAGGTCTAAACGACCTATAAAAAGGGGTATTGAAAATTCCGTGCAGGAACCTTGTGGTGAACAGATTATTGTTCACCCCAACACAGTCTAATTATGTTGAAGGTGCATCTTGTCTCATGTGCCCGAATTTCGAAAAGAGATAAGAGTTGTGCACAGTCGGGTTCTAGGGTCTGAAACTATTCTAGTTTGTTTTTTGAATTTCTGTTTGTTCTTTTCATATCCTCAAGTAATGGTATTGAAAAGATTTCACCCTATATTTGATTAATAAAAGGGGGTTAAAATTGACATTTCTACCCTTCTTAGGGTTGTTTGTGTTGATCGTACGTGAACCCTACTTACTTTGTATATAGGTTCTGTAACCCTACATTCTTTTTCCTTCCCTGAAACTCTTTTCATCAAAAGGTTGCTTGTGGAGCTGTTTTTTTGGTGTTCCTTTCACAATCCCATATTGTAATGGAGACGCCAAGCATCATCTCTTCTGATGGAAAAGATATTGATATGATTTTTAAGCCATCAGTCATGAAGGAAAAGACAAATCCCATTCCTCTACAACTTTGAAGAGAAAAATGAAGAATATGAAGAAACCAAGGGCTAACACCTCAAATCTCCAAAAAAAAATCTGTTGTTCTTGAAGAGTTAAAAGAAACAAGGATGGAGATTTAACAAATAAAGGCTATTGTTCTAAGATCTCTTGAAATTCAGAAGGCCCTGGTTTGGCAACTGTCAAGAAGGTTTGTTGGAATCGACTCCTATCTTCATGAACCTTATGTTCCAATGTCTGTTGACGACAAGGAGTTCGGGGACGATAAAGAATTTTTCAAGAATATTAATGCCTAGGAAACTTCTTCCGAGAATTTATTCTTATGCTTAAGAAGGATAACTAGGGTTTGGTATAGCAATTATTGTGATTACACATAGCTATTTCCAACGATTTTCATCTTGCGATGTTTTTAGATTTATTTATTTAAATTCTAAGTTATTTGGAAGATGATCTTGCAGTATTTAATTGTATTAGTTTTATATATTACAAATGTCTTATGGGATATATATGTGTTTACGTTCGTGAACTGTGCTTATCTCATATATGCTCAAAAGTTAAGTCTATTATGTCTTTATGCAAATATGGATAAAAGATAGAATGAACTTTTTGAGAAAATTCCGCAGTATTGATCTTTCCCTAATCCACTTTTATGTGAAAATACTATATGGATCCGTAAGTTTTCTTATGTTGAGTGATTTTCGGTTAAATTAATCATAAAGGTTCTCTTGTGATTATATTAATCGATGATATTTTGGACATTAACAAATCGCGTCCAAAGAAATCCTTCTTTTCTCGTAAAAGTAAGGTTGCTCATGTTGTTCTCTTGGGAATGACATCAAATAGGGGAGAGTTCTTAAATGAACTTGTTCTTAATTGCCATATCTTTCTCGGGAGAGCGGTTGTGGAAATTTGTAGGAGTTAACTTGTATCTTTATAAACTCCTTGATGAATACACTAAGTTTCGACTATGTGAAATCATCAAATCAAAGTAGATATGTTATCTTTTAGTCATGAATTATCTTTTTGAGAATTTTATTATGATCCCGTTGTTTTCGTACCTTTGCCAATTTATATTGACAAAAAGGGAGAAAATTATTTGGTAGTTCACACTACATACATATGGTTTACCAATCATTATGTAAGGGGGAGTGCTTTTCATTATAAGATGGAAGTATTGACTAAGGGGGAATGATACATATCACCATAGTATTATTTCAAAGTTGTGATGTAATTGGACTTTAATTCTATATAATAATACTATGACATTGTATAACAATGTTTGAGAACTTTCGTTTTCATATTGTTATGGCTACGGATCTTCAATAACAATGATGCTGAGTTGAACACATTCAAAACCGATGGAGAACTTGAAGTAACGAAGAATTCAAGGAAGTTAAAGAGCCAAGGAAATCAAGCATGACCGATCAGAAGCTACAAAGTTTATTTATTTTGTAATCCATATGTATTGATAGTTTTGTCACTAAAATTAGGGGGAGATTGTTAGAGTACTTCTCGGTCGAACTGGCAAGCGTTGCTATCTCAATCTTGTTTGTCAAGTTTAGTTGATCAAAACTATATACTAGATTTCTAGTGTACTTATAGCTATGTCTCGGATTAGGATAGAAGTGTGTAGTTGAGCTTTGGACTTCACGGCGTTCACCAATTGAAGAAAAAGATCTACTGAAGAGCTTGGAGGAACTTCATCAACAAAAGGTATGTGGAGACTAAAACTTATCTATCACTCAGAAGTCTATTCTATTCTATCTTCTAATGAGACTAAGTCGTATAGCTATATATAATTTTACATTATACATATTTGATATTTCGAGCCGAGTTTATCTCGCTTATCTATTTCTCGAAATATGTGTTTGAAGATTTTAGCTTTAGCTAAGTTCATCGTATTCTTGATGAGTTTAGTTGAAGACAATTTATTTGTTGAAAACTAAATATTAAGTCAAAAGATGATCATGTGAAAATTACCTTGAAACATCTTATACGATTTGTGTGAGACAATCATTTGATGTTGACTTGGGAAGTTTTGTATTGATCGATTAATCACTTAAAAATTACTTGAAGCTAGTAGTATGTGTAAGATTACCATTATTGTCTTCCAAGGATGTTTCAATAATTAAATGAGAGTTTTAGAACTATCATGTCTGGATATAATACAGGTTGTATACTTTGTATACTAACTGTGCAAGTCTAGTTCAAGTCCCGGAACTATTGTTCACGAACTCTGTTTGCGAACCGGTTTACTTGTGAAAAGGTCCAGAGCTTGTGTTCGCGTACTCTGTTTGTGAACGATCTAGACAAGGCCAATTCCAGAACTTCTGTTCGCGTACGCTGTTTGCGAACGGCTGGACAAAGCCAAAGTACGGAACTCTTGTTCGCGTACTCAGTTTGCAAACAGAACGGTTATGTTCTAATATCGGTAAAGTGTGACTTTCATACTCATGAACTCAAGATTCGTTTGCGAACTTAAAGTCCCTAGAACTTTAATGTATTAAGGTATTGAACTAGTTTTACAAACCGTGGCATTATGTTCATGAATTGGTTCTTGTATAAGTACTTTGTACAATTACAAACCAAACGATTTTGCTTCAGATGGTTCATATACATATTCCTATAAGATGGTGAACATTTAAACAACTCTCTTAAAACACATTTAGATTCCTTTGATTATCTATCATGATTGATTGATCATCATATTTGATGTAGAAGTGTTAGATGAATATGGCTAAGTTATTAGTGTTAATATGGCTAACTTCAGTTAAGGAAACCTAATCCCGACACTTATGTGTGTCTTAGTTGTAAACTAGAGTCGATTCTCATTTAACCTAGGTTTTTCCAAAACCATTATTAGGTTAACGAATTGAAGACTTCATTTGGGATTCGGGAAGCCAGATCCAACTATTTTCTATGTAGTTGCGTATTCTGATCTTACTTGTTCTATCATATTGAGTTTTATCTTCTCTAAGATTTACTCGAGATTCATCTCTGATAGGTAAGATATAAAAAGTAATCACAACAGTTCTTCGTCTCAAACTCTTGTGATTCCGTAATAACTTCTTCTGTTAATCAGTTAGGTTATTGTGAGGTGACTAATATTTCTAGGCTGCTCTTTGGGAGTATAAGACCGGATTATTAGTTGATTCATGTTCACCTTGATCTTTGTATCAAAAGACGGAATAAAAAGAATAAAGGATAGACATATCCGTGGGATACAAATTTGTGTGTAAGTCTTCGACTTTGGGTCATAGCAACTCTTAGTTGTGGGTGAGATCATCTAAGGGAATTAAGTGTGCATGATCCGGCGTAGTTCTAGAGGCGTAAGGAACGCAACTATACCTTAATCGGTGTGAGACTTGGTTAGGGCTCAACTACATTCCGGTCCGAAGTTAACTTTTAGTAGGCTAGAGTCTGTAGCGGCATAATACAGTGTGGTGTTCAAATCTGGACTAAGTCCCGGGGTTTTTCTGCATTTGCAGTTTCCTCGTTAACAAAATTTCTGGTGTCTGTGTTATTTCTTTTTCGAATTATATTTGTTTATATAATTGAAATATCACAGGTTGTGCGTAGTTCAATCACAGTTAATAAATCCGACCTTGTTTGTTGGATATAACTTGATTGACACTTGGGCATTGGTCTTTGGTATCGTCCAAGTTATTTTCACATCAATCAGGCTCACGGATTTCTATCCGTTCGATTTGCTGATTGTATTGGGAAAGAGATAAAGCTCTTTGATATATTTCTTTATTGAGTCACACTTTTTAGTTGGTGCTCTCAAAATTATATTGGAGTTTAGTCCATACAGATTTCCGAACGAATTATTGGGTGTGGTTATTATACTCTCTCTTTTTCAACTACCAATTAACTTCGGTCTTGAATATAGGTTAGCCCTAACTTAGTCTCCCACTGATTCAGGTATAGACGCATTCCTTACGCCTCTTGAATCCCAGCAGGACTCCGCGCAATTGATTCCCTTAAAATGAGTCCCACCAACTAAGAGTTTCTTCAACTCAATTAAAGACTTTAAACCAAATATGCCTCCCACAGATTAAGCCTATAATTGATTTCCTGATTTATGATCGAAACGAAAGATCCAGGTGATGGAAATCGATAGCAACTTGACAGAAGTCTGGCTATCCTCAAAATCCGGACTTTTGCAACCAGAAGTGCAGCCTAGATTATTATTCACCTCATAAGTATAGAACTTGCGGAATCACAAAATCTGAGGCGAAGAGAACTTTGACGATTATTATCTATCTTGATCGTTGGAGCAAGCTCTACAAAAAATCAAGATCAGGATACTCAAGTTATCAAGATAAAAGATAACTGGACCTAGCTTCATGAATCCCAATGAAGTATTTATAGTCGCTAAACCCTAAAAGGGTTTCTGGAGAGGACGACTCTAGATACAACTAGGACACACCAAAAAGTAGTGTCAGAATTCAAAGATCCCAGTTGCCAAGAGTTCCCTTTATGTAGACTTCAAAACCTGGGTTTCTTTAGGTTTAAACTAAGATGGCTTTAGAACCAAGCAAACAATATTCACCGTTAGATGAAAGCTTTGAATCTTATTCACATAAACAAGATATAAACTATGGTTAGGTAAAACGTAACCGAACCGTGTATAAAGACTATGTCCAACATGGTTAGACGAAACTAGCCGATTTTAACTTTAGAAGCTTAACACTCATTTTCATGTTCACAAAGACATCAATCTTGAGTCACAATTATGTGATCAAATAAGTCTAATGTTAATTAGAGAATTGATCAAATGCAAATCATCTCAAAGAAATAATTTAATCGCAATTGAATCATAATCGACATACTTTGTAAATGTACAAGGTATAAATACTTAAACCGTTCGTGAGTCGGCTGAGTCACAGTACATGGACCGGTTCGCAAACTTATAAGCAATTACCGAGTTCCGGAATTGACAGAAATTTTTCACTTCACGTACAGGTTTGAAAACTTAAGACTTTTACTGGTTCTGGAGTTCACAGAACATTATCAGATGCATACCGGTTTGGGTACTAAACTGGTTCTAGAACGTATAATTGTATTGGCTCGCATACCCGTTTGAATACTTTAACCCGGTTCCCTTACCACAGTTCCAAAATGGTTTGTATACGAATATACATACCTATCCAAATCACGAAACAAACAGATTTTCCCATGATGTGCATACGAGTATGCTTATCAAACAAATCTGAAAGTCGATATATAGCTACTCCGCTATGTGTACAAGTACATATAATACGGCTTCAGACATATAACAGTTTTCTCATTTTGTAAGACTGATAACACTATATTGGATTCCGAATATGGTAGTTTTACATTTCTCTAAACCAATTCAAAACATTCCTGAATAACATCAATGACACATATCACTGTTCCAGGCTATTTTGAATGATAAACTTGAATCATGATTTGGTTCCGAACAATAAATTGTTCTCCACCGAAATTGATCAAGTATGAACAATCATTCATTAAGCTTAATCATTATATTTCAAGAAATTCGTAAACTAAATAATTAGTTCTCGACTCGAAATTCTTGTTTATGCAAGCTAGTCTAATTAGTTATGCGACAGTCGTCTCAAGGATAGAAAAGTGAATATAACTTGAGAAATAGGTAGTTCAGTTTTCACTTACCTTTTGTTGATGAAGTTCTCCAAAAGCTTCAGTTGATCTTCGCCTTCAAACGGTAGAACGCAAATGATGACTGGCTCGTTTCTCAACTACACTATCCTAGACCAAGACATAACTAATTGTAGACTAGAAATCAAGATATAGTTTTGACAACTAAATTTGACAACAAGCTTGATATAGCAACACTTGTGAGTTCAACCGAGCAATTCTCTAACAATCTCCCCCTTTGTCAATTTTAGTGACAAAATTATTAATACATATGGATAACAAAAATAAAGTTTTGAAAAAAACTCCTCGATCCATCATGCCTTGATTTCCTTGGTTTCTTCAACTCTCCTTGAACTCTTCGCTATTCCAAGTCGTAATGATTCTGAACGTGTTCAACTCAGCATCGTTGTTGTTGAAGAACCGATTCCATAGCGATAACAACTTTTGAAAACAAATATTCTCAATTGTTGTTATATAGAAACATAATATTATCATCTTCTCTCCAAAGTTCAATTGTATCTCAACTCTGAAGTAATACTATGGTGATATGTTTCTCCCCCTTAATCAATACTCACATCTTTGGTATTATAGGTAAAACATATTGCTTAAATGATTCACTCCCCCTTACATAATGATCCATAAACCATATGTATGTAGTATAAAACTACTAAATAATTCTCCCCCTTTTTGTCAAAAAAATTAACAAAGGTACGAAAATTGCGGGATCATAATGAATTCAACCAAAAGATATCTCAAGTTTTAAGGAAAATGGAGATACTACATAATAACATAGTTAAAATGCAACTCCTCATATCAACTTATTTAGATGATATCACATAGTAATAAATACTTAGCGCTCATCCTAGGAGATTAAAAAGAAACAAGCATCCCCTTTAAAATTCCACATCCACACTCCCCACAAAGATATATCAATTAAGCACAAGTTCATTTAAGAACTCTCCCCCATTAAATGTTATACAAAGAAAACAACATGAGCGACCTTACTTTTTTGAAAAAGAAGGATTTTTGCGGACATTAACAAATCACAACGATTTGTATCCATAGTATCGACATAAATTAATCTCAAGGCCAGTTACGAACAAAGAGACAATTTTACTCGATTTTACTCAACATAAGAGAATCTTACGGAGTGTGTCAAGCAGCGAAATACAAAAGGGTGATCACAAAAAGATCACTACTGTGAGAAAAATATCAAAGAGTTTGCTCTATTTTCCGTTTATAAAAACATAATAGATTTAACTTCTGAGCATATATGAAATATTAGTTCGATTCACGAGAACATAAAGGCACAAATATTTCATAAGAATTTTGCAATAATTAAACCAATAATGATTACATACTGCAAATTCATCTTCCAACAACTCTAGAATTTAAATAAATAAATAAATCTAAAAACATGCAAGATGAAAAACGTTGGAAATAGCTATGTGTAATCACAATCTTTGCTATATCAAACCCTAGTTATCCTTCTCAAGAATAAAATCCTCAAAAGAAGTTTTCTAGACAAACAAAAATAGAAATAAAATCATATGTAGTCTGCGACTTGCGTTTTGAGAGAGCCGAGGTCTTCATAGGCTTTTCCCAGTTCTGAATTGAGAAGTTTAAGATCCCTTTTAGCAGTAGACAATTGACTAAACACTACTTTGATGTCACTCATAATGTTTCCAACTAAATCCTGAGATATATGAACCGGTCTTGACCTTTTGTGTTCTTGAGCAAAGTAACATGATATGGTGACAGGATTATCGTAGAACTCAAACAATACATGTGTGATCATCATCCTCCTTTTTCTTGTTATCTTCCTTTATGATGTTTAATAACTTAGAAGCATCCATGGTTCGTGAACGTTCCTGAGTTATTCAAGCACCTTTGAATATAGTACAAGGTGATCGAACCTTATAAATATCAAAATTTATAGGTTTAGAACCCTTGAGGAAGAAAGATTCGTTTTAGAATCTTCTTGGAGATGTTTTGACTCAAGATCCGGTCCAGTTTCGGTACTTAACGCACATGGGTCAGCGAACACAAGAGTTGTGTCCGGACTCATTTAAACAAACAACTATAATCTGAAAAAGCGGGGGTCTAACAACCTCACCCAATATTTCGTTTAGGCAATCTGTATGGAAAAATTCCAATATAATTCCAAGAGAATCAACTAGACAGTAAGACTCAATCAATGGAAATATATCCAAGAGTTGTATCTCTATTTCACAATGTAATCAGCAAATCAAACAGATAGAAATTCGCAAGACTGATTATTATGTAAAACAACTTGAACGGTACCAAAGACCAATGTTCAAGTGTCAATCAATTTATATAAACAAGCAAAGGTTGGATTATCTAATTGATTGAACTACGCACAACCTGTGATATTTCAATTATATAAACAAATATAATGTGGAAAAGAAATAAAAAAACACCATAAATTTTGTTAACGAGTAAACCGCAAATGCAGAAAATCCCCAGGACCTAGTCCAGATTTGAACACCACACTGTATTAAGCCGCTACAGACACTAGCCTACTGCAAGTTAACTTCGGACTGGAATGTAGTTGAGCCCTAACCAAACTTACACTGATCAAGGTACAATCGCGTTCCTTACGCCTTTGAATCCCAGCAGGACTCTGCGCACTTGATTCCCTTAGCTGATCACACCCACAACTAAGAGTTGCTATGACCCAAAGTCGAAGACTTGATAAATCAATCTGTCTCACACAGAAAAGTCTATTGAATAGATAAATCTGTCTCCCACATAAATACTTAGAAATTTTGTTCCGTCTTTTGATAAATCAAGGTGAACAGGAACCAATTGATACACCTGGTAGGTATCGAAAGGTACCTACAATAACAACTGCAAGTGCACATCGTCTATAGTAAACAGAGCAAATACAGGTCGATCCTCAGGGACAATATGGGTGCTGAGTTGAATCTAAGGTCCTACTATAACTGATTTTGAACAAAGAGTAACCAAAAGGGGTTTGTATCGATACGACAAGGTGATTAAACAAGTTTTAAAGCAGTATAACAATATGAAAGTAAAGGTGCAATGACAAGAGATGTAATCACTTAAGATGAGGGTACTAGAGTTATCGATTCCACCACAAACCTTCACTAGATATTCATCTATTAGTATTACTTTTGTCATTCTACAGATAAGGGTGAAGATTCAAGTCTACCACTTACCTAAGGTGTTTCACCAATGGATAGTTCAATCGCAACTAAGATATTAATCCAGAGCACTAACTGTCTAATTAAGCACAACTAGTCAAGGGATTAAAAACTGTCTCAAAGTTTAAGTTGCAGCACAATCAACATAGTGTTGTTCTAACTACAACGGATACATGGCATACATTGTGAGAGCAAAATATTGAAGTGCTAAGTCTAAATCAATCCTAAAACAGTTTAAGCATTCAAGAGCAACACATACAACATGAATAACATAGTAGAAATCTAGGGCTTCATCTAAGCCCCAGCAAATGAAATTAGAACATGATAAAGATGATTGAACAAAATGGTATTAAACTAAGCAATTGATCCATGCTAAATTCGGATGATCTGTTATAGAGAAGAAGGTCCTATTTATACACAAAATTCTTTCTATCCTTATAGAAATCAACAATTAATAAGAACCCAACTCACCAATAATACTCTATTGACTTTCTCTGCCTTCAATTCCTCTATAACTTCATTGAATTGATGTTCCCCTAATTGTACAGCTAACCCTAACTCTATCTCTCTAAATATTATCTTCTACGGTTACTGTTCTTGATAAGAATAGAGATAAGATTGAGAGAGGTAGCGATTAGAGGTTTAATTATTGCGTTAATGATGATGGTTGTGTGAAGAGGTGAGGAGAAGATGGAGTAATGGAGGTGCTTGAACTGTAAATGGAAGTGAAGGGGAAATGAATGTGGTGTTGGTTATGTTCGATGGGGGAGAAGAAAACTAATGAGATTTTGGTGTGGAGCAGATATATCAAATGTTGATGTACCAGGAAGATGAGCTGTTGGATCTCTAAAAGATGTTGGGTGTTGTACGGGTTTGGATCTTGGTTTTTGGTTTTTGGGTTCTTTACCAAGCCCACTGTTCGGATTAGGCTTTGCAAGCGGCTTGCGGAGCGAGTGCAAACGGATTGCGGATGAGTTGCAAGCAGATTTCCGCAAGCGCGCAAGCGGATTATGGCTGCTCTTTGCGTGATGTTCCTTCGTGCTTCACTGCCTTCTCGTGGGAGCTTTGTGTTGTCTCTCTTCCGTAGTCGCTAGTCATCATTCCTCTGTTCTTTTGGCTTCTCAATTCATCCAAGCTTTATTTAGTACCTAAAAGCACAAAATTAATTAGTACAAGAATTTATTCTTTAAAACAATGAAAATACAGAATTTGGGATAAAATAGAGAATTAGAGCACAAAAGATGAGTTAAATTCCAATAAAAAGATGTGGATATATGCAATATTTGGCACTCATCAAATACCCCCAAACCTGAATTTTACTTGTCCTCAAGTGAAACAGAAATTAAGAAATCATAAGTATACCACTGTCGCGGGTCTCTCGAATGCAATAAGCCTTTAAACCCCTAGGTGTCCCTAGTGGACGAGTTATAGTCTCGTGAGGGTTTACCAGAGGTGTACCCACAAAACCTTCTCCAACTTCAGAGCGTATCAGAGTCCCAAGCATCCAAGGAGCTATGAGGACATAGAGTTTCTGCATGCTAGTAATAAGAAGTTAGAACTACCAAAGAACGCATTCTCATCCTTAAGAGTTAAGCGAGAAATAACCACACCATATGAAAGAATTCGGGTTCGAGAGTGATCACAAGCCTCGACTTCTGCCTCACCAATAGGTTTTATGATAATTGCACTCAAAAAGACCATTTTTTTGGTCTCTCATGTGTGCAGGCTGGATTAAAGAGAGAAATCCTGCACACGCTGAATGGTGGGAAGGAGAACCTTCCGAAATAATTTATTGAGACTCCACAAAATTGTGGGAATAAGAATATTTTTCTGATGATCTCTAAGAAATAAAATCAATCATTAGCAAGGATGGGAGTACTCACTTACCTTCACATCCGATCGGAAATCAGCACCACTCTCACAGCATCCATAGAAACGTCTTCAATTTTCGATCTTCAACTGTTGATGATGAACTCTTGAACTTCTTCGAACCTTGACGATTTCTGATTCTTCTCTTTAATTTCCTTGTTGCTTGAAATTTCTTCTTAAATTCTTCTTCTTTACCATGGTGTTATTTAAACTAAATTACAATAATTGATTGATTTTTCTTTATTTTATTTTTTAGAACAACAAAATAAATAATGAAACTATTAAATCCATGGATGAAGGACTTTATCACTTAATTCCTCAAAACTTGTATTGTCTAGATTTTGTGAACTTCAATAACTCTCATCTTCTTTGATTTTCTTTGCTCTTGTAAGATAAGTCTTCAACCTTGTATAACGAATTCTGCTCTTTGTACTGTATCTTTACTTTGGATATAAATTGTTACTTTTCCTTGTATTGTTGCATGTAAACCTCAGACTATTTCAATCTTTCTTCATAGAATTTGGCGTTGCTCTGCTCGTTGATGATGATGTGTTTCTATGGATCTGTTGATGTTATCGAGAGAGAGAGAGAGAGTGTGGTGCTAACTGCAAATCAAACTACAAGAAGGAGTTTTCATCTTTAGACGTCATCCTCATGATTGAAAAAATTAGCACTCAAGAGATCAAAAATAGTGCTGAAAGTGGTGCGAAGTTGGGTAGCTCACCATTCCTACCCGGAATTAACGTACGGTGACACACACTCTAAAAAGCCTTTGTAGATAGTCACAAAAAAATGAAGGTCGGTGCCTCGCTTGATGTACAAATAGGTAGTCGCCACTAAAGGTGATCACAACTTTAATACCAAATATCTTTGCTGCACCTAATTCGCCCACCGGCATGGTTAAATCCAACTTTAACGCTCTAACAACTAAAAAACCCGATTGTGTTCTCTAGTTCTTCCAATTTCAGTTATTTCAGTCAGACTCTCTATGTAAACATAGCTAGAAGCATGCTAGTGACTCTAAAATCTCTAAAAGGTTGAGGTTTTATGCAAGTATTTACAAAGATTTTTTTTTTTTTTTTTTTTAAAGATGCAAAAGACTAAAAACTCTATATGCAAAGATACTCCCCCAAACCTAGATCTAACATTTTCCTCAATGTTTCAACATATTAGTAGATTTATAATAACATACCAGGAGAACAATGTATAGTAGATTTAAAGGAAAGAGATTACCAAATGCAAAAAGGATGGTGCTAAACCAGAAGTGGATGAATGCTTTGAAAGCAAACAGCAAGATATAGAACGAAGAGACAAAAAGTTTGGTTAGCACACATAAAAATTATGCAAAAAGAAAAAGAAAAGGGAAAGAGAATGGACTTTTAATCCATGTGTATGTACATAGGTGAACCAGTTCAGTCCACATAGACGGGGTCTTCTAAGTCAGTGGTTTCAACTTATGGTGGAAGTGGCTCCAGAAATGGTTTCAATCTCTGCCCATTGACCTTGAAGATGTTCTTGGTTGCTGGATTTTCGAGTTCAACAACACGTACCAAGAATGGTCCATACCATCGAGAACGTAACTTCCCTGGAAAAATATGCAAACAAGTGTTGTACAATAAAACTTTTTGACCAGGTGTGAAATACTTGCGTAGAATGCGCTTGCCATGAAACACTTTCAATCTATTTTTGTTTTGGCACTATCATATGCATTATTTCTTAGTTCTTCTAACTCATTGAGTTGAAGTTTCCTTTGGGTACCAGCCTTATCAAGATAAAAGTTCAATTTCTTAACATCCCAATAAGCTCGATGTTCTAACTCTACAGGTAGATGACAAGCTTTACCATACACGAGTCTATAAGGGGACATGCCAATAGGAGTTTTGTATGCAGTTCTATAGGCCCACAAAGCATCATTTAAACGTAAAGACCAATCTTTCCTAGTTGGATTAACCGTCTTTTCAAGAATGTGTTTAATTTTCCTATTAGAAACTTCTACTTGGCCACTGGTCTGAGGATGGTATGATGTTGCTATCTTGTGAGTGATTCCATAGTTGCGCATAAGTGATTTAAAAGGTCTATTGCAAAAATGAGTACCACCATCACTGATTATGGCTCTAGGTGTTCCAAAACGAGAGAAAATGTTTTCTTTAAGAAAAGAAAGAACTACTTTATGGTCATTTGTTTTGGAGGCAATGGCTTCTACCCACTTAGAGACATAATCAACAACAACAAGAATGTATAACTTACCTTCAGAGTTAGGAAAGGGACCCATGAAATAAATACCCCATACATCAAACAATTCAATAATCAAAATAGGTTATAAGGGCATCATGTTTCTTCGTGGGATACTTCCTAATTTCTGGCACCGGTCACAAGCAACACAAAAGGCATGACTGTCTTTAAACAAAGATGGCCAATAGAAACCACTCTGCAACATTTTTTCAGTAGTTTTCTTGGCACTAAAATGGCCTCCACATGCATGGTCATGACAGAAAAAGATGACATTTCTTTGTTCGGAATTGGGGACACGTCTCCTAATGAGTTGGTCAGGGCAGTATTTAAACAAGTATGGATCATCCCAAAATAAATATTTCACTTCAGCTAAGAATTTAGAACGGTCTTTTTTAGACCAATGCAAAGGCATTCTACCTGTAGCAAGGCAGTTAACAATATCAGCAAACCAAGGCATTTCAGAAACGAGCATCAATTGTTCATCTGGGAATGATTCTCTAATAAGCAAAGATTCATCAATAGATTCAGTATTCAACCTAGACAAGTGATCAGCAACAATATTTTCAGATCCTTTCTTATCACGAATTTCGAGGTTAAACTCTTGTAACAAAAGTATCCATCGAATTAGACGAGATTTAGCATCTTTCTTAGATAGAAGATATTTTAACGCAGCATGGTCAGAATATATAATGACTTTGGACCCTATCAAATAAGATCTAAACTTATCCAATACAAACACAACAACTAGCAATTCTTTCTCAGTAGTTGAATAATTTAGTTGAGCATCATTAAGTGTTTTACTAGCATAGTAGATCACATAAGGGAGTTTGTCTACTCGTTGTCCTAAAACAGCTCCTACAGCATAGTCAGACGCGTCACACATAATTTCAAATGGCAAGGTCCAGTCGGGTGGTCTGACTATCGGGGCAGATGTGAGAAGAGCTTTCAATTGCTCCCATGCTTCCTTACAAGCATCATCAAAGACAAATGCAACATCTTTTGCAAGAAGACTACACAAGGGTCTTGAAATTTTACTAAAGTCTTTGATGAATCATCGGTAAAAACCGGCATGGCCTAAGAATGACCTTATCTCCCTCACAGAGCGAGGTTGAGGGAAGTGTTGAATGAGATCAAATTTGGCTTTATCTACTTCTATGCCTTTTTCGGAAATGATATGCCCTAGAACGATGCCTGAGTTAACCATGAAATGACATTTTTCCCAGTTCAAAACCAAATTCTTTTCTTTACATCGAATCAGCACAAGAGTAAGATGATGCAAACATTCATCGAAAGACGACCCAAAGACATAAAAATCATCCATGAAGATTTCAAGAAACTTATCTACCATGTCAGAAAAGATGCTCATCATGCAACGTTGAAAAGTAGCGGGTGCATTACACAACCTAAAAGGAATGCGGCGATAAGAAAATGTACCATAAGGACATGTAAATGTGGTCTTTGGTTGGTCTTCAGGTGCTATGTGAATCTGGTTATAACCTGAATAACCATCTAAGAAACAATAGTGACTGTGTCTTGACAACCGTTCTAACATTTGGTCAATTAATGGAAGGGGAAAGTGGTCTTTCTTTGTTACTGTGTTTAAATTTCTTGTAGTTAATGCAGACTCGCCACCCTGTGGTCACACGAGTGGGGACTTTCTCATTCATTTCATTTTGAACTACAGTAATACCAAACTTTTTGGGTACAACTTGAATGGGATTGACCCACTGGCTATCTGGAATTGGGTATATGATACCCGCATCAAGCAATTTCAGAATCTCACCTTTAAAAACATCTCTCATGTTGGGGTTAAGTCTCCTTTGCATTTCCCTAGATGGTTTAGTGTTTTCTTCAAGATTTATATGATGCATGCAAATTGTGGGACTTATACCTTTGAGGTCTGAGATGGTCCAACCTAAGGCCTCTTTATGCTCTTTGAGCACTTCTAAAAGTTTACTCTCCTGTTCTGTGTCTAAACATGATGCAATGATAACAGGCAAAGTCTCAGAAGAACCTAAGAATGCATATTTCAGAGTATCAGGCAATGGTTTCAAATCGAGCTTAGGTGGTTCGACAAGAGATGGGGGAGATTTGGACTCAGAGAGTGGAAGTGGTTCGACAGCATTCTGCCATTTAGCAATGTCCATGGTGGTACAGACTCAAGCAACGAATGTACTTCACTAATGTACTCAGAATCAAAAAGATCTAAGTCAAAGTTATCTAAACATGCTTGCAAAGGGTCCACAGATAAGATGTCAGGCAATGAGTCTTGGATCAGACTCTCAATCATGTTCACCTCATGCAATTCATTATCATCAAAATCCATAGGTTGTTGACTAACACGAAAAACATTCAATTCCACAGTCATGTTACCAAATGATAAATTCAACACTCCATTACGACAATTTATGATAGCATTGGACGTCGCCAAAAAAGGACTTCCTAAAATGACAGGAATGTGACAATCTGGGTTTTGCACAGGTTGAGTGTCTAGAACAATGAAATCCACAGGGAAATAAAATTTATCAACCTTGATTAACACATCTTCAACAATACCACGAGGGATTTTTACAGATCTGTCCTCTAATTGTAGCGTGACAGGAGTGGGTTTCAGCTCCCCAAGACCTAATTGCTTATACACAGAATATGGCAAAAGGATCACACTTGCTCCTAAGTCAAGCAAAGCCATATCGACCGTATGGTCTCCTATAACGCAAGTAATAGTTGGGCTACCTGGGTCCTTAAACTTAGGTGGGGTTTTTCTTTGAATTATGGAACTTACCTGCTCAGTGAGAAAAGCACGCTTGTGCACATGATGTTTTCGTTTTTGTGTCCATGGGTCTTTCAAAAATTAGCATAGGTGGGTATCTGCCTGATTGCTTCGAGAAATGGAATGTTTATGTCTACACGTTTAAACATTTCCATCATCTCGTTGTAGTGGGTACCCCCTTTTTGCTGCACCAACCTTTGTTGGAATGGAGCAACATGCATAGAAGATGGCACATAAGCATTGACATTAGTAGAATTCTTAGAGACACTATCATGCTCAGATTCTTTTGCTATACTAGATGTTTTCTGTGGTGTTGTGTGTGATTGTGAGTCTGATTTAGACTCATTTGTTTGTGGTACACCTACATTGGCATGGTCATGTGAAGACTCATTGCAAGATGACGTGCTTGGTTGAAATGCACTTTTAGGTGTTTGTTGAGGTTGACTTGGGAGTTTGCCCTTTTCCCTCTCATTAAGTGCATCATAGATTTGGCACAATTTGAGTTCTAAACTCGCAAGCCTATGGTCATTTATCTTCTGATATTGCAAAAGATTTTGATTCATTTGGTTCACATCATCATCAAAGGTAGGCCTTTTCTCTACAGGGTACTGTGTGTATGACTGTACTTGGGGGTTTCTAGGATATGAATACCCTTGGTTATTACTCGTTGTACCCCTTGTACGGGCCCTTTAGACCATGAAAAGTTAGGGTGATTCCTCCACCCTGGGTTGTAGGTCTGAGAATAAGGATTGTTCTATTGCTTATGATACAAAGCATTAGCTTGCTCAAGTCTAGACTCATGAATTGCTTGTAGGTCTGGACAACTATCCACTAGGTGGTCTGAACTGTGGCATGCAGCACAAGTGGCTATTTCAATTTGGTCACGGAGAGTAGGGGCAGTAGTTTTCACATTTTTCTGCAGCTCTAGTGCTTCTACTCTCCTAGCCAAGGATGCAACCTTTGCATTTTCTTCAAAGTCGGACTCAATTATATGGACATTAGCTACAGGGGCGGTCTTTTTGGGTTCACGGATGGACTCCCACTGCCGAGTCTTTTCAGCGACTTCGATTAAGAAAGTCCAAGCCTCATTAGCACTTTTGTCAATAAATGCACCATTGCACATTGACTCAACTGTGGTTCGGGTTCTGACATCCAGGCCTTCATACAAAATTTGCAGAAGTCTCCATTTTTTAAAACCATGGTGAGGACACTGGAGCAGTAATTCATTAAATCTCTCCAAATATTTGGCCAAGGTCTCACCTTCTAATTGCACAAAACTATTCAGACTTTAACGAATTGTCGCAGTCTTATGGTTAGGGAAAAACTTTTTGATAAATTCTTTTGTAAGATCATCCCATGTTCTAATGGACTGTGGTTGTAGGGCATGCAACCAGGACTTGGATTTTTCTTTTAAAGAGAAGGGAAACAGTCTCAGTTTGAGGGACTTTTCCGGCATTTGGTTAAAACGCAGAGTCCCACAGATATGTGTCAAAATCTCTTACATGGTGGTAAGGGTTTTCAGCATCAACCCCTCTAAACACAGGCAACATATGAATTGTGCTTGCTTTCAGTTCAAACTGACCAGCATCAGCTGGTAAGACAATGCACGAGGGCTGGCTTGCCCTAGTTGGGTACATGTATTCCTTGATACTACGGTCCTGGTTCAATTCTTCACACATTGTCTCAGATTGGTCGGGGCTATCTACTTCAGAGCTGGGAATATCAACAATGTCCTCTTGACTGATTCTAACTAGTCGATTAGTTTGGTCTCTAAAAGACACAATCATAGCCTAGACAGTACATCAATCAACATGTTATAACATCCAGCAACCAGGAAAATCTCAGTTCAGGGAAATAAAGCTCAAGAGAATCGAAAGCCAATCCTCACTATGTTGTTGAGACTAGATAATGCACAGTAAACAGATTTTAACAAGCAAATACGGATTTTACTATGACAGTAACACCATATGCACAAGTCATAGAAAAATGACAATAGATCCACAGATATACGCACTCAAACACACTGATACGATTCAGCACAGTGACATAGCAATTCCAGCTAGCTAATGTATAATTCAAATATCAAAGAATCATGCAGATTGATACCATATGTCGCAGGGAATGGTCAGGGCTATGCGAAGCACTAGTTTATCATGCAAACATGGTTTATCATTTACACATTCATCGAATATAGCAAGGTTAGAGAGCGATGCCGGTATAAACCGGGTTTAGGCACGATAAACAAGTTCTGTTGCTCCTTTCCTTTTCCTTTTTTGGTTTGCTGCTTCAGTTTCAAAGGTACCTAGTACTCAAAAGAAGTTATCAGTTCCCAGAATTGTGCAGATAAAACACAGAAACTCGGAAGGTAATGGTTTATCACTGGTAGTTAACAACTAGAATTGCAGGACAAGTTCTGTGAACTAAAATGATGTATTAACTGAAAAACTGAGCTATTTCCAGTTGAAGCTTTGAACAGGACAAAATGGAACAAAAAGTATGGACAAGCTTTAAATGGAAAAAGGGAAGTGACGAATGCAGGATGCTTGGATGGATATTATACAGAGTGGCAGTGACTATGAGCTACTTTATACAGCTACAGGACTATGCATATGGAAACTGAACATGAAATGCAGCTAAATTATGCAATCACCTGGTGACACTTATGATATATTACAGGATGCATATAGTTATGATGCAGTTAGAACAGAATGGATTTAACACTAACAATGCATTTAAGATAAAGAGATACTGAAATATGACGGGGTCTGTAACAGACCAACAGAAGAAAGTGACAATGGATAAGTTGTGCCAAATGCAATTACTAAGACAGATGCAGATTACAAATTACAGAATTACAAAAATTTGAAACTTACAGATGGTAGCATGCTGAAAATTACAGAACCAAGGGTTTCGACCAATATACAAACTAAGCTACCGAATATCGATAACTACAGATGCAACTAACTCAAACTAGTCTTGGCAATGATGCAGCTAACCTAACAAAACAAGATGCAGTTATATAGCTAAAACTAACACAGGGTTGCAAATTATAAACAAATGAACTATATTACAGAGATGTGACACAGCTACATATGAAACTGACTGACTAACAATGATTGAAACTACAGGATTGTAAAACAAAGATGCAACTAAGAATCCTAGATGCAGGTAATCATGACAGTAGCACTGAAACAAATTCAACTAGATGCAAATGCAAAAGAACAGGATGCAAGATATGTAACAGGTAGGTTGCACTAAGCTACACTATAATAGCAGAAAAGCAATAATCTAACACATATTTACAATATTAACTGAAACCAGTGAAGTAAAGATAGAAACTCCAGCTACACCGCTACCGAGTCCCCGGCAGCGGCGCCAAAAACTTGGTAGGTCTCGAAAGGTACCTACAATAACAACTGCAAGTGCACATCGTCTATAGTAAACAGAGCAAATACAGGTCGATCCTCAGGGACAAGGTGGGTGTTGAGTTGAAGCTAAGGTCTTACTATAACTGATTTTGAACAAAGAGTAACCAAAAGGGGGTGTTTGTGTCGATACGACAAGGTGATTAAACAAGTTTTAAAGCAGTAGAACAATATGAAAGTAAAGGTGCAATGACAAAAGATGTAAGCACTTAAGATGAGGGTACTAGAGTTATCGATTCCACCACAAACCTACACTAGATATTCAGCTATTAGTATTACTCTTGTCCTTCTACAGATAAGGGTGAAGATTCAAGTCTGCCACTTACCTAAGGTGTTTCACCAATGGATAGTTCAATCGCAACTAAGATATTAATCCGGAGCACTAACTGTCTAATTAAGCATAACTAGTCAAGGGATTAACAACAGTCTCTAAGTTTGAGTTGCAGCACAATCAACATAGTGTTGTTCTAACTACAATGGATACATGGCATACACTGTGAGAGCAAAATATTGAAGTGCTAAGACTAAATCAATCCTAAAACAGTTTAAGCATTCAAGAGCAACACATACAGCATGAATAACATAGTAGAAAGCTAGGGCTTCATCTAAACCCTAGCAAATGAAATTAGAACATGATGAAGATGATTGAAAAAAATGGTTGTAAACTAAGCAATTGATCCAGGCTAAATTCGGATGATCTGTTACAGAGAACAAGGTCCTATTTATACACAAAATTCTTTCCATCCTTCTATAAATCGACAATTAATAAGAACCCAACTCACCAATAATACTCTATTGACTTTCTCTGCCTTCAATTCATCTGCAACTTCATTGAATTGATGTTCCCCCAATTGTACAGCTAACCCTAACTCTATCTCTCTAAATCTTATCTTCTAGGGTTACTGTTCTTGATAAGAATAGAGATAAGATTGAGAGAGGTAGCGATTAGAGGTTTAATTGTTGAGTTAATGATGGTGGTTGTGTGAAGAGGTGAGGAGGAGATGGAGTAATGGAGGTGCTGGAACTGTAAATGGAAGTGAAGGGGAAATGAATGTGGTGTTGGTTCTGTTCGACGGGGGAGAAGAAAACTGCTGAGATTTTGGTGTGGATCAGATATATCAAATGTTGATGTACCAGGAAGATGAGCTGTTGGATCTCGAAAAGATGTTGGGTGTTGAACGGGTTTGGATCTTGGGTTTGGGTTTTTGGGTTCTTTACCAAGCCCACTGCTCGGATTAGGCTTCTAGGAATTACCGATTAATGCAGTATATACCTACCCGGTTAATGTGTGGTCCAGCACGAAAAAAAAAATCATCGTTGGTCCAAAAACATGTTTTTGGACCAGAATTTTTATGCTTTCGTCCAGCACACGTGCAAGTTGTTTGAACCCGTAATTTTTATATACCCAACGTACCCTTTTGCAACTGTATATAAGCAGGAAATCAAATTCGAGCTTTCTTTCCTCTTTTTTTCTTCATCTCAGATCCAAATCTCTCACTGCTCTACTGCTGCGTTTTTTTGTGTCTCTCGCTCTCTGGTTTTGCTAGTGTCTTTCAATTAGGTTTTCCTCAGATTCGAACAAGGTATTTACTATAAACCATCTCTCTCTGCTGCTGCACTGTTTTTTTTTTCTTGAAATCATGATGAACAATTAGGTTAAATAATTTTTTATGATGTACATTGTTAAATTTCTTTATCAATTCAGTTTACGATGATTTACATTGTTCAATTCAGGTTTTTTGTCGTTTTTTAAGTAATTCTTGTAATTTGTTTTTTGTTTTTTTGAGATATGTTGTTCATTAGACAGATCGTGTACTAATTTGCAATGCAAATCGTCGTAAACTGATTTATCTTCATCTGTGATATGTAGTTATAACAAAATTATCTTCATCTTTGGAATACATGTAACTAGTATGATTAGTACTGTCAATACGAGAACAGAACATACAACATGCAAATATGTATTACCATGTTTATCCTACATTACATACCAATACGAGATAAACCTAATTGAAAGACATATCAATACGTACTGCGTATCCATTCAGAGACTCAGTACATGTCAGTACGTATTGATATGCAATATGCAGTACACTAAAAATACTTACACACCAATATGTAGTATCATTCTCAAAGAAGTATCAGACAACATATTCATATGTTGTACACACTTGATAGCTGATATGTAAGTATTTTTTAACACACTACATATGAACTGAGTATATGTTAATTTTTGGATCATGTTTTACAGGGTCAACATGTCTGACGTTGCTCACGATTCAGATATTGCTTGCTACTCTCATGTATACCATAAGCAATACAACTTTGGATATTTGGTTACATCGTCTTCGACTTTAGGGATTTGAAATTTTCCATCTGTAATATGTGGAGCTGGTTGACTCCATCGACTATTGTTGTTAACTATGTCCAAAATGAAGTGGTAGTTCTTATTCTTGCTAATGTATCGCTTCAAAGTCTTGTTACATTACATTCTGCAAAGAAATCGGCTTTCTTTGATTTACATGTGGATGTTATTTCAGCTGGCGGATCTAGTTCTTCTAGGCGTATGGATGTTGACAGTAATGCAGACTTAGTTGTCAGTGCAAAAAACAGTTATTTGAAAGATGGTAAAGAGGTTCCAAATGTGCTTTTTTCAGATGGATGGGAGAACATCTTTGAGGATACAAAACAATTATTCTATGGTGGTGTTGATGCTGTACGTATAGTTGCCAAAAATACTGCATGAGAACTGGATATAAAGTAAAGAAATTGAAGAATGGCCTTGAGAGATTCACCGCCGTATGCAGCGAGAAAGATTGTTCGTGGAGGCTTCATGCAACTGCCATTGGTAGTTCTATTGATGTTTTTAAGATAAAGGAATATGTGGGGAGGCACACCTGTGGTGGTGGTTATATGTTGAAGAATCCAAAAGTTTCGAGAAAGCTTATGAACAATTTAATTCATGAGCGTGTCAGGCACAACCCTCTCATAAAGCCAGCATAGATTGTAGATCATGTTAAAGTTGGTGGCGGGATCGACATCAAGTATCACCACGCATATCATGCACTTTAGTTGTCGCATCAATAGATTTTTGGTGATGATGTCAAGTCTTACACTGATCTTGCTTGGTAGGTGAATGCAGTTAGGGAAACAAACCCCGGGTCATATATTGATTTCGACTACAATGATGCTACAAAGAGATTCAATAGACTTTTTATTTTCTTTGTAGCTTGTAGAGAGGGCTATAGATTCTGTCGTCCGATGATTTTTTGTGATTGTACATTTCTTACTGGGACTTTTAGAGGAGGTCTCATGGAAGAAACATGTCTTAACGACAATCAAGGTAACTGGTTTGTTTATTTTCATATGGTTTTTTTTCTTGTTTCATTGCGATAACATGTGTTAACGGCAACATGTCTTAATATGTACTGTCTATTTCTGTAACAATACAAGGACATATAACTAGTACAACATGTCTTAAGCATATACTGTCCTTGTATAGAACAAGGACTACATGTTGATAAGTAGTGTCTGGTAGGTAGATTACTCATTTACTACAAATACTGACAATGATTATACTACTACATATTGACCTTACTGAGTATGAGGTAAACCATACTGCATGTCAATATGTAGTGTTAGCTTTTCACATACTCAAGCAGTTGGTTATTATTTTCCTTTTAGCAGAAAAAAGACTACATATCAACATGTTGATATGCACTGTTTGTTTTCCTTTTACCATTTGCTTAACATAACAAATAATTCCTTTTGCAGGTTTTTATCCCCTCGCATATGCATTAGTTTCTCGTGAAACTAATGACAATTGGAATGGTTTTTCAAGAATCTGAAGGAAGCTTTGGATGATGATCGCCCAATCACTTTTATGACTGACCGAGGTGAAGGGTTGGTTAAATATATTCCCAAAGTGTTCCCTAATTCTCATCAATGCTATTGCTACTTCCACTTGGGCAAAAACTTACCTATTGCAAATTCTGACGAAAAGTATAAAGAAGTGACTGATTCTTTCTAAAAGGCAACATATGCGCTTTCTCCTGCAAGATACGAGGAAGCTCTTCGAGAAATGGTTAATTTGGGAAGGCCTTGGGTTGCTGACTACTGCCGCAACATTCTAAGGGAAAAGTGGTCCAGTGCGTTCTTCAAGGGCTGTAGGTATGGTCAGACTTCTTCAAGCGTTGCCGAATCGTTCAATAATCTGGTTAACCGCGAGAAGAAGTTACCTGCGTGTGCGTTCGTTGACAAGATCAGGTTTGTATCAGTTTCCTTAGTCACAGTACAAGTTTATATGTAGTGTTAAGATTTTATTAGTTTCTTTATAATAGTACAAACATGTATGTTCTGTTAATCTACGTATAATGCAATGTAATAGACTTGTTGTTTCCTTGTCGTGTAGGCTACGTATTATGGAGTTGATGTCAGAACGTCGCGAAGAGAGTGTCTTGATGAATCCAGAACTTTTAACTCCTGTGTATCAAGCCTTTCTTGAACTACACATTCAAATTGGCCGTCCCTGGAAAGTTAGCTAGTCAGATGCTAACCTCTTTGAAGTGCATTCTCCAAGGTTAGCATTTACCC